>CM067218.1:108306020-108766019 GCA_034190945.1 Octodonta nipae
TAATATGCCGGGAAACTGTCGTCGGAATTAAGCGAAACAATTTATTTCGCCACTACACAAGTAAGCATAGTTCATTTACCGAAGCCTACCCTTTAGAAACGAATGAAAGAAATAATAAAATAATTCATTTGAAATCGTCAATTCATCGTCAACAAAACCTAATTACGACAGCAGTTGGGCAAATTGAGGCTATTACAAAAGCATCATACCAAGTGTGTAACATTCTTGCAAAACGCATGAAACCCTTTACTGATGCTGAATTGATGAAAGAGTGATAACTGTTTATCAAACATTATTTCAAAATTTTTAAAATAAAGTAAACAAGCTTACACTTTCTGAATCCACCTGTCGCGGCCGTGTTGAAGATATTTCGAAAAATTTGTTTGAGGCAGTAATTGACAAACTGAAAAACTGCAAATACTTTAGTCTTGCTTGCGATTCCAGTACGGATATAACTGCTATGTCTCAGTGCTCATTATTTGTTCGGTACTGCACAATGGACGGAATCATAGAAGACTTCTTACCAGTGATTACCATGAAAGGTCATACGAGAGGTTGTGATTTCATGGAAGTTCTAAAAGAATTTGTAGAAAAACACGGAATACCCGTAAATAAGTTGATATCAGTGTGTACCGATGGTTGTCCGTCAATGGTGGGTACAAATAATGGTTTGATTGCTTTAATGAAGAAGGAATGGTATTTACCTAATTTATTGCCCATTCATTGCTCGCTACATCAAGAAACTTTGGCATGTAAAATTTCGAATAACATGTTAAAAGACGTGATGAATACGATTGTAAACATTATAAATTTTATTCGCGCCCGCGAACTTAATCATCGAAAATTCAAAGACCTTCTTGAAGAATTACAAGCTAATTATGCCGATATTATCTTACATACAGCCGTCAGATGGTTAAGCAAGGGAAGAGTATTAGAACGGTTCTTTCATTTGAAACACGAAATAATACTTTTTTTGCAACAAAGTGGCAAAGAATACCCCCAACTACAACAAAATGACTGGTGGACACTTGCGGCTTTTTTGACCGATATCACTATGAAATTCAATAGTCTTAATTTAGACATGCAAGGACCTAACAAAATAATTGGGCAAATGACAAATAAAGTTTTTGCATTTGAAGACAAACTGCGATTATATATAAACGAACTCGAAGCAGGAGATTTTTCAACTTTTCCAACTGTTGCTGCTCTGCAATCCGAAGTTTCTATTCCCGACAGTACTATTCATCAAGACTTGATATCCTGATTGTCTTCTAAACGTTGTTTGTGGCATATTCGTGATTATTTTTATGTTTCTTTGGGGAATAACACCACAATAGAAATAAAACTACGTATATTGCAGGAATACCAAACGTTTCAAAGTCTATTCTGACTTCGTTGTCAATGGCTTTATATTTATTGATGTAGATTGCAAAATGAAAATTTGATTCATGACATTTAAAATTGACATTAGAAAATTTGTTGTTTTTAGATATACAGGTAGCATAAAAAATTCTAAAGATCATGAATTATAGTTAACCAGCTTTCAAATTAGAAGAATTTGAAAGAGTTGTCTTTAGAATTTATAAGTGGCGTTCCTAGGTACGACTTTGTTAAAAGATAGCGCATTCGCCAAAAATGCGATCAAAGAATTCTATTGTTTCAGTGATCCCATTATCGTCATAAGGGAAAACCTAGGAAAAACCTTATGAACTATCCCGATATTGGGTTGTTCAAAAGGAGGTTACCATTAATAATTTCTTCCTTAATTGTCGGTAACCAGATAGGATTAAATTCTACAGAAGTAGAAGCGATACAATCGTCTTCATTCAAAAGAATTAAGGCAGACTCTTTTATTTTTCGTTTTGTGTTATGTTGTTCTTTGTGAAGTATAGTTGAATTGTCAAATTGTATTTTATGGCCTAGGTCCCAAGCATGTTCACAAATTTTTGAAGAACACAAGAATTACATAACGAAACGACAATTTGAAAAATCAAAAATTTGTGAACATGCTTGGGACCTAGGCCATAAAATACAATTTGACAATTCAACTATACTTCACAAAGAACAACATAACACAAAACGAAAAATAAAAGAGTCTGTCTTAATTCTTTTGAATGAAGACGATTGTATCGCTTCTACTTCTGTAGAATTTAATCCTATCTGGTTACCGACAATTAAGGAAGAAATTATTAATGGTAACCTCCTTTTGAACAACCCAATATCGGGATAGTTCATAAGGTTTTTCCTAGGTTTTCCCTTATGACGTTAATGGGATCACTGAAACAATAGAATTCTTTGATCGCATTTTTGGCGAATGCGCTATCTTTTAACAAAGTCGTACCTAGGAACGCCACTTATAAATTCTAAAGACAACTCTTTCAAATTCTTCTAGTTTGAAAGCTGGTTAACTATAATTCATGATCTTTAGAATTTTTTGTGCTACCTGTATATCTAAAAACAACAAATTTTCTAATGTCAATTTTAAATGTCATGAATCAAATTTTCATTTTGCAATCTACATCAATAAATATAAAGCCATTGACAACGAAGTCAGAATAGACTTTGAAACGTTTGGTATTCCTGCAATATACGTAGTTTTATTTCTATTGTGGTGTTATTCCCCAAAGAAACATAAAAATAACTTGATATCCTATTTGAAAGAATATCTGAGAGAAATACAAAATAGATTTGACGATGTGCGAGTGATTAAGAACTGCTTTATACTTGTGGAAAATCCTTGGCGCGTTCAAAACGAAGATATGAAATTATTTTGTCAGTTTGGATTTTCTAAAACACAGTTGATGAATCATTGAACTAAAACACGACACGCAGCTAAAAGCTAGTTTCATGGAGCACCGTGAAAAGCAGGAGTAGAATGAATTTTGGAAAAATGCCCCTAGCAAGTATAAATCTTTGCAAGACCGCACAACTCGTTTTAACCATATTTTCTTCAACATACCTCTGTGAAGCTTCATTTTCGAAAATGAGCTTCTTGAAAAATAAATACCGTAATCGTCTTTCCACTCATTTAGAAGACACAATGAGGATCGCATGTAGTCCAAAAGATGCCAATATACAAGAAATAATTAAAAAAGTTCAACACCATAATTCCTAATTAATAATGAAATGAGCTGAATACCTACATATTATGTAATAGTTATTCCAGGGATAAAAATTATCCTACGTCCTTCCCCGGAACTCAAACTATCTCCATACAGTCCAGTGGTTTAAGCGTAGAGGGGTAACACACAGACAGACAGACCAACTTTCGCATTTATAAGATTAGTATGGACTACTATGGATAAGTGTGCAAAGGCTCTTGAAGCGCCTTCACATACTCTGCGGCCCGGCCCTGGTACTCACATTGTCATGTGTGGCCCTTGGCTAGTAAAGTGTGACGACCGCTGGATTAGATGATCTTTAGAAGTTTATGTGCTACCCTGTATATCCAATTAAATTCTCTTAGTTACGTCATAAGTCAAATAATATTGTCTGACCTAGACCTCGACGCGTATATATTGTAACAAAATTTCCCTCTGGTTTCATCCAGTACGACACCGATCGCTTTTAGGAAAAAATTGTCAAATAGGTTACGGAGGGACTAGATGAAAAAATAACTCAGATACTGGAAAAACGTGACAAGAAGGAGAAACAACATCTTGAAGAAATACAGCAAAGGTTAGTGAAATCTTTTGATGAAAAAACAACAAATCTTGTTTCCACGATGGAAGAAAAACAAAAAAAATTAATTGAGGGATTATTCTCGAAATTTGAAGAAAAACAAGAACAACTTGAATTAAAACGACAAAATGATTTTAAAGTAACTAAAGAGAAAAGACAACTGCAATTTAACAATTAATGCAAATAGTATCGCAAGTTAATGACACAGTTAATGAACGAATGCAAATAGTGGAATCAGACATAAGAGAAATAAACGAAGACATAAAGGTCCTAAAAAATACCGTGGATACTCTTGAAACCAAAGTAGATGACATCGATTCCATCCAGAACCTAGTGAAATTTGAAATGTGTTATCCAAACCCAGGTAAAAGTTGAAATCAGTTCAATTAAAGATGCAGTGCATAGTGAAGTACAAGATAAAGTGGAAACAGCAATTAAAAAATTGCAACAAGATTTGCAGAGGGAAATATCAGCACACCGTGAGTACCAAAGGTTCCTCTAGTAAGCCACCCACATTTGATGGCAGTTCATCTTGGCCCGTGTATAAACGGTAATTTGAGGCCGTGGCTACAGCTAATGGATGGGATAATCATGAAAAATCTACTTCTCTGGTAATTTCCTTAAGAGCTCCGGCCTTAGAACTCTTCCAAAGCATTCCAGTCGATAAACAAGGTAATTTCGACAAGATCATCGCCATTTTGGACAAGAGATACGACAATCAATCCTTGAGTCAGTTATAACAAGTCCAACTCAGTGGGAAAACGCAAAAATGTGGTGAAAGCCTCCAAGAATTTGAAGCAGAGATTAGACGGTTAGTACACTTGTCCTACCCAGACCGGCCAGAGGAAACCAAAGATCAATTGGCCACACAGAGTTTCATAAACGATATCACAGAGTAGAAGTACAACGAAATCTAAGACTAAGTGGCGTCAAGAAAAGTAATGAAGCTTTACTTTGAGCGTTAGAAGTAGAGGCCGTTATGAACATGTCCAAGCCGAGAGTCCGAGCAGTTTCCTTAAACATTTCAAGCACTGTTGGCTGGTATGAACAAACTATTAGCAGTCACAGAGAACTGATACCAGAAGAGCATGTTACCGTTGTGGACGGACAGGGCACTTCCAACGCGACTGTAGAGTAAGGCTCCCTGAACGATCACCGACCAGGGGTAACCAACAGAACAGCCACATGTCCAGGGACTGTCAGCCAGTAAGCATAAGGGGGCGAATGCTGACTGACCCTCCACCAGCCCCCAAAACACTATCCATCCGGGGATTTTGCCGAGATAACAGCAGCCTAGTCATCAGGGGCACCATCAATGGCCGAGCAATTACCATCGACACCGGCGCCGCTGTGTCCATTGCCAAGTCCAGAGTTTTGAGAGCATCAGAAATTCGGCCAGTTACCAATAACATCCAGCTCAGAACAGTCACCGGCGAGTCCATGTCAATACAGGGTGAGGCAGATGTCGTGCTACAGATAGGGGACAACATGACCCAGCATAGGGTCCTGGTAGCGAATATTAAGAACGATTTTATACTGGGTATGGACCTAATTAGCCAGCATGGATTTATGTTCGACCCGAGATATGATGTCCTTCGGTTCCTAAATGAGGAATTTGTATTGACACGGCCCGTTAATAGCTCATCGACCTCCATAAAAATTGTAGCAAGATCCTCAGCCAGAATTCCTGGTCGAACAGAACAGATTATTCATGGGCAGCTAGACAGCAATCCTGGGAGCTGCGTTGGAATGGTGGAGCCCGTACACTCAGCTCATGACTACTTCGTTGGACGGGCTATAGTTAAAACCGGACGAGATATACCAATTAGAGTCATGAATTTGTCCAACTTCGACATCAGAATTACCAATGGTCAGGAGATAGCTTGTTTCGAGCCAGTAGAGAACATCATAAATAGCGAAGAATAGTACCAGATGTCGGTGAAGGAGACAGAGCCCCGTAAAGAGTTCCTACAACAGTTTTCTGAGCATTTGACACACCTGACACCAGAGAACCAGAAGAAAGCCAAGCAATTTATCACAAAGCACTGGCAAATTTATAACACTCAAAATGGAACCACCGGTCGCACCAACATCATCCAGCATCGAATAGATACACGAAAGGCTCAACCCATCAGAATACCACCTAGACGACTACCATTGGGGCAACAACAGGCAGTCGAGGAAAACATCGAGTCCATGTTACGAAATGGGAGTTATTGAGCTATCCATCAGCCCATGGTCTGCTCCCGTCGTGCTAGTTAAAAAGGATGAAACTACCCGATTTTGTGTGGATTACAGAAAGCTGAATGACGTCACGAAGAAAGACAGCTATCCACTACCCCGAATCGATGACACTCTGACCACATTAGCAGGCTCCCGTTGGTTCTCCACACTAGACCTAAAAAGTGGATATTGGCAGGTTGATCTACACGCAAACGACAGAGAGAAGACAGCGTTCTCCACCAGTAAAGGGCTATTTCAGTTCACGGTCATGCCCTTTGGGTTATGTAATGCACCCGCTACATTTGAGAGGCTAATGGAGTATGTACTGAGCGGGTTAACATGGAGGACGTGCTTAGTATACCTCGACGACATTCTAGTCATGAGTCAGACATTCGACGACCATCTGAAAACCTGGACGAAGTATTCTCCAGAATTAATAATGCCAACCTGAGACTGAATCCGAAGAAGTGTTCCACGTTCCAAAAAGAAGTAGAGTTTTTGGGCCACGTCGTTTCCGAGGCGGGAATCCGCACCAACGAGGAAAAGATAGAAGCCATCCGTGATTGGCCAGTCCCAAGAGACAAGCATGACCTCCGAAGCTTCTTGGGCCTCTGTTCCTATTACAGGCGATTTGTTGAGGGATTTGCCACCATTGCCGCGCCTCTACATCGGCAGACCACTGAGAAAGAGACCTTCCGTTGGAATCAGGATTGCGAAACATCATTCAGGCGACTGAAGGCAGCACTATGTTCCAGCCCAATCCTAGCCTTTCCTACACAGTCCGGCAATTTGATTTTAGACACCGACGCCAGCAACACAGGTTTGAGGGCCGTCCTATCCCAGGTGCAACATGGTAAAGAGAGGGTGATCAAGTACTACAGCCGTGGATTCTCGAAACCGGAAAGAAATTATTGCGTCACCAGAAAAGAGCTTCTTGCAATAATAAGAGCATTTCCACAAATACCTCTATGGTCGTCATTTCTTAATCCGAACAGATCATGCCTCCCTCAAATGGCTGCTGTACATGAAGACACCCGAAGGACAACTGGCCAGGTGGATAGAGAAATTACAGCAATACGATTTCAAGGTGGAACACCGTGCCGGCCGTTTGCACAATAATGCCGATGCCCTATCCAGAAGACCCTGTAGAGCGGAATGCGGACATTGTCTGAAGACGGAACAGCGAGAGGATATCTCCATCAGACAGATCCGAGTGCAGGCCAATGAAGACTGGACAACGGAGCAGTGCATCCAGGACCTAATGACTGATCCAGACATCGAACCAATCTTGGCACTCAAAACGAGAGGGGCACCCAGGCCACGAAGGGACAAGGTAGCTAGATACTCGGACGAGCTGAAATCGTTATGGGCCCAATGGGACTCTCTAAGAGTAGAGAATGAAATACTCAAGCGAGTTTGGGAAGGCGCTGATGGCCGAGAAACTAAGTCCCAACTGGTAGTTCCTAAGAAAAAGGTACCAACCATCCTGACCGAAGTACATGATGGGATTACCGGGGACCATCTGGGCATGAACAAAACCCTAGACAAAGTTCGCCAGCGATACTACTGGGTAAATTACTTTGAAGTCGTCAGAGCTTGGTGCCGGAAATGTGACGCCTGTGCAGCCAGTAAGGGCCCGAAGACCCGGACCAAGGGCAGAATACAGCAGTACAATGTGGGCGTCCCATTTGAGAGAATTGCCATCGATGTCGCCGGTCCATTTCCCGAGTCTGAGAGGGGGAACAAATACATTCTGGTCGCAATGGATTACTTCAGCAAATGGCCTGAAGCATATGCGATACCCAACCAAGAGGCAACCACGGTAGCGACGGTGCTAGTAGAACAACTATTCAGCAGGTTTGGCATCCCGATGGAACTACATTCAGACCAGGGCGTAACTTCGAATCGAATGTATTCCAGAAGGTCTGCACGATGTTGGGGATCAGGAAAACAAGAACAACACCATTACACCCACAGTCAGGCGGAATGGTGGAAAGATTCAACAGGACCTTGGAACAACACCTATCCAAGGTCGTCAGCAATAACCAGCATGATTGGGATGAGCATATTCGCCTATTACTGTTGGCATATCGCTCTGCCGTACATAATAGTACAGGCCGGACTCCAGCCAGGGTCCTATTCGGAAAGGAGCTGCGATTACCCTGCGATTTGGCTTTTGGCTCCCCCGAAGAACCTTTCCAAGACATCGACGATTATGCCGACCAGCTCCGACATAACATGCTGGCAATACACGAATTAGCCCGAACGCAGATCTTGGCCACCAGTGACCGGATGAAGACGCGATACGACCTCAAGGCCAATTCAGTCGGGTTCCAAGAGAGGGACAAAGTCTGGCTGTACAACCACCAACGGAGCAAGGGTAAATCCCCAAAGTTTACACCCGCCTGGGATGGTCCATACGAGGTGGCCAAGAGCCTTAATGACCTCGTCTACCGGATCCGTCGAAACCCCAGGGCTAAGTTGAAGGTGTAACGAAATTTCCTTAAGCCGGCCCTGGTTTCATTCCAGTACGACACCGATCGCTTTTAGGAAAAAATTGTTCTCGAAATGGCTCGGCAGCTGTAGAATTGATGATTGAATGTACGAGAGTTTTCGATGCAGGTTTTAAAAGGAGCGATACATAATTGCGGCAGTTAGTTAGACAGCGGCGACGAGCGTATATTGTAATGTTATTGTGAATCAGCTGTTCTGTATAATTTGTTGTAAATAAAAGTTCTAGAAAAGTGAAAGTGAAGATTAGTTTTATAATTTTAATTGAACCCACGAAATTTATGAATTGTGGCGTTATTTCCCAAAAAATGCTTAAAAATTTAAGTAAATCAACGCAACATTTTCATTCAGAAGGATACAGACTTTTTCTATGTTTACATGCAAAGATTCAACTTTTATATAAGTATACGAATAAATTTGATTCCTTGCATTAGTTTTTGAAAATTCTAAGAAAAACTTTAAAACGAGCACGGTTGGTAAGGAAAATTTAGCAAAATGACAAATAACTTTAAAGTGTTTCTAGCTCGTAGAACTTCATTTCAATTTTCGATAATTTTATGCAAAATTGGACAATTAAAGAAACTAACTGGCTTCCTTTGGTGTTTAAAATAGAAAGAAAATTTTAATTTTTCTTCCAGACATAGAAACAACAGCTAACGCAATACACATCAATAACGCAATACACATCAATAACGCAAGTATGATTTCATATATTTTACCACAATTTCGATGACAAATTTTCTGTCTTCAATAGAGGGTATTTTATGAGGAATTAAAATTAAAAAAAAAACAATTCAAAGGATACACGATATATTACTTTATAAAATAACAACAAACATACAACAAAAAGCAAGATCAACATTTCCTTTCTAAAACTTATATCACTTAACTAGAATTATACTAAAGCAGATTTTTACAAATACAAAATTGTAAGTAAATTGATTTAGTATATCTAAATAAATTAAACTTGATAAAACATTATAAATGTCCACCAATCATAAACTTTTGAAGAATATATTTCAGTCCGAGGTACCCTCAAATTTAGAGTTTATGAAAAATATAATATCTAATACTATAGGAAACAAATAAACTCAAATATTTTGTTTTATAAAATTTGATAATTTCTTTCTTTCATTCTACTTATTTCTGATAATTGCTGTCTATAACAATCAATTAAATCTGTTTTACGTGAAAAGACATTTAGACTAGGATAATCAATACTAAAAACTTTAGGAATTTTTCAGAACAAAATGAGTCTAGTGAAAATTAGAATCAGGAATATATTACATTATTTTAGTATCCAAGTTGTACGTACGTATATCTGACTTGACTCACTATACAGATACTTGTAGAATTTCGGTGGTTATTTAATAAATTGCATATTCTTTAGTCAATTTTTTTTATTTTAAATTACTGTTTTCTTACCAGCTTATATTTTAATCTCTATGTTACAAAATAAAATATTATACTGCAGATGTTAATTTTAAATGGAATATTTATACTCTAACCTACTAAAAAACTTCATCCTACATAATACATTGTGACTTTGTAGTTTTTGAATTAAATATTTTGGGGAACAAATTATTGGTGTGCCAAAAATTGACTAACGCATGATATAGGGGAACTCAGGTCAAAATGTATCATATTTAAGTTGGCAACAGTGTGCTTAGTATCAGAACCTAAACCCAATACCTTAAATTATAGGGGGAATTTGTGTTTTTGTGTGGTTAAATTCTAATTTGGTATGTATAACTCAAATAATTTCTAAATTCGAACGTGATGAATAATTGATTTTCGGAATCCAATTAGAGGTAGTTTTGCTAGAATGTAAAAACATATAAATAATTCATAGGGGTCAAATGGAATCTAGTTTCACTTTGCTCCCACTATTGTTTTACGGTAGATTTATTGAATATGACTGAAGGTTAATATTTTATTTTCTACCCAGTGATTCACATAATGAAGGATTTTTAAATCTCAGTTTAACAGATAAACAAAGTATATTTTAGGAGCCCTTGTACAATTTGAAATAAACCGGATTTGTAATTTGATAATAACAAACTTTTTGACGACAAATTATAAGTGGTCTATACTAAATCAGTTGTTTACTGGAGCGAGTGAACATTTACTATTGTGAATTGTCTCTTTAAGGTAAAATGATTAAAGCATATGTAAGAATCAATCAACAATCGTGGTCGAGAATTGAATGAAAATGCTATGCAAAACTTAGAGCGTATACTTCTAGAGGTAGCCTGCAATGCACAAATATGACAAGACTAGAAAGAGAGGGCAATAGAACGAGCAAGAGGGTATTTCACTCGGTAGGGAGCTACTACCAATGAACTACGTCCAGTATGTAGGTAGAGTTCATTGGCTGCTTCCACCCATCAACTGAGAAAACATGATGCTCTTTTTATTGCCCTCTGTTTCGAGTCTTGTCACGATATTTGTGCATTGCAGGCTATCTCCAGAAATATATGCTCTAAGGTTGAAAAAAGAAAATTGATATATAAAGCAGTTTAAAAGGCTTAAACATAACGAAATACATGACAAAGCAGCAAGAAAATGCCTGGATATATTTAATACAATATATCACCAGAACAGGATCAAGAATTAAAGTAGCATGTACTAGATGTGGAACGACATCTGTTTGGTTTAATAATTCGTAATTTTTGATATCTTGCATACCAATATTCCGCATACTTTTTTTCAACCATAATAATCTCCAGTTACAACATATGGCTTCAGAAAAATATTTTCGAAGATATGACATTTCCGCTGCAACGGTTACTGATCGTCCTCTTTTAACTCAAAATTACTAAGAAAATATCACCCTTCAAACTGAGGATAATGCCGACCGCGATGATTCATCATTTGAAACGAATTTTCATGCTGTAGGTAACAGCATGATTATTAAAAAAAGCATATCAAATCTATTGCCAACCTAGCAAAAATTTTATGGACGTGGTTCATTAGAAAAGGTAAAGAGTGCATATAGTAAAGTCCAAAGAGTTGTCACAAATTCGGAATCAGAGATGAATCGCCAGCCATGAACCATGTAGTTTATCTAATGCAACATATTGCGGCAGCTAACACAATCCAGCAATTTTTACCCAAGCCATTTCTTCGAGAGATATAATATCGTGATATAATACCTATTGCTAAGGTTAGATCAAAAACTATAATGAGAAAAGAAAGGAAAAAAGATCTAAAAAGTCATCCACATACCACGCTGACCTAAAAGCAGAATATGAACTACTGAGAGCAACGTTAAACCTTCTTTGGTGACGAAGGTGTTGAGGAGAAAAGAAAGAAACTCACCAAAAAACTAAACTAAAATGTGTGCGCGGAAAAAAAAAATTTATACACCAATTTAAAAAAATTATGAGACAATTTAGGGAAAAATAGAACATCTTTGTTTCTCTGGACGTAAGGAGCATTTCAGACATATCTGGATCCAAAATTAAAGAAAAACTTCGCCCCAAAAACTGAAATATGGAAAAATTCAGTTTAAGACATACCTTTTTATTTATTTTAGTTGGTATGATAATTTGTATTATTTAAAATGTTATTAAATATTTAAACAGTTTTGTCTGTTTCAGTTTGCTCCGCCCATGGGGTAAAATATACTTTTTGCAGCGTTTGGGAAATATGCTGGCAACATATTACATAAAACTGTTTTTTAGTTTTTTTCATATTATGGTTATTTTCATTCAACTAATATCATGTCAGAAACCTTAGCTGGTCCACTTTGTCCAGACTTTCCATACATTTATAGAAAAACACTAGAAAAGTGAAAATTTAGGGAAAAGTATATTTTCAAAAATATCTAACTCCAGCTATTTTTTATAATGCATATGAAGTGTTCCAAGATAATATTGTGAAAACTCTTATTGTTTCATATATCTCAAAGATACCTCGCATGTGATTTGATTTAGTAGTTGAACAAATAGGCCAATAAATTTTCTTTCTCATAGAAACATAGGATTCATTTTCTTGTAAGATTACAATTTTTCTTTTCTTTAAAACTATTATTGATGAGTATTTAATAATTTATATTCGGATACATACATAATTGGTTTATCCAAATCTACATGTTTTGGTACTTGAATGAAGCAGTAAAATTTATTGTTATTAAATAATAAATAGTTAATTAGATTTAAGTACAAGCTTTTGTAAATTATGAGCCTTACTTTATTCCTTACTAATTAGTAGTTTTTATCATCTTGTCAACAGCATTTTATAAAAAGAGAAAAAAAGTCAGTCACAATGAGAAAATTAAAAATTTATTGATTTGGAATACAAAACTTTAAAGATAATCTTAAAATATCAATTCGAAATTAACTGAAAATTGGTAGTGAAAGAAAGCCTTTATCATTATAAGGATAATAAATAATAATAATAATACAGTTTTATCTTTGCTATAGCTACCTGTGATTAAAAATATACAATAGAAATATATACTAAATTTTTTAAATTGTTACCAACAATAAAATTGATAATTCAATTGCATTTGATTATTTTTTGATATGAGACTGAATTTACAGTGATATCATAATGAACACACACAAAAATCATAATAATCCAATACACATGTGATGTATTTTAGATACAGATTTGAAATCCAATTTTAAAGAATAAAGTTAATAGTAAACAAAACCAGCAAAACATGCAGCGGGGATAAAAATTTTCGGAAATTAGCATATGTTCTGTGAAACAATCTTGATTATTTGTTCTAAAACAACCCTCCATTCATCAAGTACATTATAATATACACAAACTACCAAAACGAGGAGTATATTCATGAGAATATGCATTTCTCAATTATGTGCCTGGAACATCTGAACAGTGATAACTATGGCCTAGTTACAGATGCTGTTATTTTTCCCCGTGGAATTAAACAATTTTTAAAGAAATATCAATACTCATAATATACATCCATGTAATTAATTTTACTGTTACAAAATTAATTTCAAAGCATAATTTCATTTATTTACCTACAGGAAAAAATAGCAACCAAGCAAATAATGTGCTTTGTTCCTGAAAACTCTTTATTTTAAATAAATCCCCTTGTAATGCTGTTGAGTTCCAAAAATAATTACAACCACAATACCTTATAAATAATATACAAATAGGTACTTTTTTACAAACTTCCCACATTGAATACAAATTACTTTATTATAAAATGATTTCCAAAAAAATATAGTTTAAGGTAGACCCGGACAAATTCGTAAAACGGTTATATATTATTTCTTACTATAAGAAATTAGTTGTAGTATCTGCCTTTAGTAAAATCAAAACACCGGAAATAGTTCTATCTAAACAACTAAAATGTGTTAACTATAAAATATCTTTCAAAAGCAAATTCAACAAACCATTCTTGTACTTACAGTATATTTTACACAGTAAAAATGTTACGTATTTCTTCCCTGGGAGGTTCATTTTTTTGAGATCACATTATTTACTACGAAACTGTCGAAAAGAAATCTTGCAACTGTTTCACGGTTGATTTGTCCAATAAACACAAATCGAAATCAAAAGTATTTGCGGAAACTTCATACTGACCCGTTTCAGCTATGAGCTGAACCACTTTTTGAAGATCGGCGTTGTCTTTGAGACTCATTATTTTGTGCTGCAGATCACGCAACATATCCATATCACACTGTAAAAGAAAACATACAATGACAATACAGCTTTATAGCTTACCAGTTAAAAAATAAAGTTATAAACAACAAATGTTCCACACACCAATAGCCAAGGTTTTTTAAATTGGTTCTGAAGCTTTTGTTAAAGTTACATCTCTAAACTTGATATCAGGATAAATAGATTTGTGAGTGCAATCAAACTAAAACTGAAGAGCACCGCCCTATGTAAAGGTGTTATACAATCACTTGACACTAAAAAATCATATGGACTTCAACGAAACAGGTAGAATACCGCTTCTGAACAGAGTACGCTAATCCTTGTCAAATGACAATACCAGAATAAACTAATATATGTAAAAGATCCTCGAAGTTTCCTTGGACTTCCATCGTCTTAAAACGTTGTGAGATCAAACATTTCAAGACGATGGAAGTCCAAGGTAAATTCGAGGAACGAGTTACATTGTCTACCAGCTTCAGACTAATATATGGAAAAGGATTTTACACCGAATGCAGAACCGCTAGTAGTAATCTAATGAAACCAACATTAAATGCACCCTCTAAAATTATGTCTGACTGACATTTTCGATAGATATATTACACTGACCAGCAAGACATCCCACACCAACTCTAGTAGGTAATTGTGTTTTGATAACCTACCTTCATTACCACTTATTTTATTTCAATCAAGCCCAGTTTTTTTTGTGATATAGTCAATTTTATGTCTGGCAACGTAGTGATACCAAATGTTGCTTAAATACATATATTATTTTGGAAACCGATAGAATTAGGAAGCTTGGAAAGGACAGCTAGTTAAGGACATGTTGGAAATAGAATTCGATCCCCCTCAGAGCCGTTTGTATATCGACTCTTCCAAAACGAGTCTAAAAGCAGTTCTATTTGATAACAATAACGTATTTCCTCACGGTACTAATATGAAAGAAAATTATGAAGTCATGAACTTAATACTTGAAGATAATAGAATAGATCAGGAATAGCACGCATTGAAAATTTTTCTGGCAAGTTATCGATTTAAAATTATATTCTGAATAATGCCAAATTTTAATTTAAACCAGTAATTGAACAAAAATGTTTACAAAGTACCGATGTAATTGTGAATAGGTAAGCACTTTAAATATTGTAAGAGTTTTTCATCAGGTGCAAACTATATATAAACATAATTAATTATTAAAAAAAAAGAATGAAATGAAATAGCATACTAGATTATTGTTTATATTTTAACTTTATTGTATATTACTGGAGTTAAATCCAAGACAGGAAGTGCACTGCTTAAAGTAACAATTTATGAACCCGATATGCAACATAGTAAGGCAATCAAAGGACTACAAAAATATGATGAATAGTTGAATTATAACAAGTAATTTTATAAACCTTTTAATCAACTTCTAAATGTATGTATTTATTTCCTATTTAAAAATTCTCAGCACGCCAAAGCTTCTATAAATAACTTTGGAACGCCCAGATAGAAAGGTTCGCCATCACTGGAATAGATATTTCGAAATCTATTACGATTTAAAAGTTGTCCTACTTGGTTGCAGTTAGGTTATACAAAATTTTCTTGCTTTTTGTGTGAATCGGACAGTAGCAATATGGAAGATCATTCAAGGGAAAAGTAGCTCCTGGATAGAAAAATGCGAACCATTTCCACTTATGAAGCCTTCTAATGTATTTCTCCTGCCACTCCATGTAAGGTATTTTCAAAAGGCAACTGATTAAAATGGAAATGTATTTAAAAGAAAAATTCCCCAGAATATGTAATGCTAATATCAAAACGAGCATTATCGTAGAACCTCATATCAGAGAATTAATAAAAGATGAACAATTAGCAGAAAAAAATAATTACTTGATCAACATAGTTAAAACCGTAATTTCAATAACCATACGTGTGACAACTACCGAGGCTTTATCAACGACTTCCCACATACATACAAAGTATTGATTTGTTATGTCACTCAAAATTAATTTTCTAGACCACACTTTTTCTAGAATTTTGGGCAGTAAGCGATAAGCACGGATTGAGATTCCACTAGGACATTTTAAATGTGTAACAACGTTATTAAGATGAATGGAGTCTAGAATGTTAGTCGACTATTGCCGGACGATTATATTTTTTTTTGCAAAATTATTGCATTATTTTTTTAACTCTTCTCTCTGTTTCTTAACCAAATTAAATTCAGCTGCAAAAATTTTTATTGCCACCCTGTATTATAAGAAAACAAAAAAGTTTGAGTGGCACGATAAACCTAAATTTTGCAAACCACAGTTATTTAATTATACAGAAACAGAATAATAAAAGGTAATCCTGCTATTTACTGGTGACAACAGAAATGAGATAAATTTGATGCAAAACCTATGTGTAGAACTCATAATAGCTTCTTCACTATAATATAGTAAGATTAAACCACTGCATAAAAAATATTAACAGTTTATTTTTTCCGAGTTCTTTGGGAATAACACCACATAAACTTGAAAGTCTGTATATTTCAAGTAGTCCAAACGTTTCAAAGTCTAAATCATACCCCGCTTTCAATGGTATAACTTAACACAAATTACAAATTTAGTAATTCACAATTTGATATTAATGTTTGAAAATCAGACTGATGTAACTAAAGGGAATTTACCGTAAATTTGATATATATATATATACAGGGTAGCACTAAAATTCTAACGATTATGTGAAATAACAAAGCTTCTTTCAAAATGGAAGAATTTGAAAGAGTTACCTATGTATGCATTCGCCAAAAATGAGACCAAAGAAATTCTGATGTTCCAGAGATCTCATTAAAGTCATAACGGAAAACCTAGGAAAAATTCCCAAATTATAGACAAAAAGCTTTCAGACTTCATAAAAACCTATTAATTTTGAATATTGTTCTCTACATAGAATAATTTCACCTTTCGATGCAATATACCGTACGAACTCAGAATTACCGCTATTTGAAAAATTTGCTTAGGTCATACATTAATAAAGAAATAATTTATTTGATCCTCATAATCAAATTATGCAAAAATACTTCACACTTCTCTATTGCGTTCAATAAAGACTTACCTCACTTTTTGGAATGGGATTGATATCTTCTGTACTGGAAACCTTACTCTCATCATCTGAATTATTATTTTCCTCTTCCTTCATAACCTTCTCCAATGGTTCACTTATTTCCTGAGTAACATTTTCACTCTTCCGTTTTCGTTTTTTGTCATGGTCTTTGTCACTCTTTTTATCCTGAATGAAAAAAATAGTAGAAGATAGTAACACTATTGTGAGGTACAATTATTTTATAAAAAAAAATCATGGTAAGAATAACATTTTAAACTCACTTTCTTTCTTTCTTTTTTCTCTTTCTTCTTTGGAGACTCTTCTTTCACTTTAATTTTCTCAGGCTCCACTTTTTTTACAGGTTCTATTTCCATTGGTGAAAGTGATCTAGAGGGGGCTTTTGGAACCGGCGAAGGCTCTCGACTACTACCTCTGGTAGATTCCATCGATGAGTCATCATCCTTAAAAGGGAGATTATTTATAGACTTATGGCTCTCCTGGTCCGGAGTCGATGGGGGTTCGCTTTTTGGGCTACCAAACAAGTTACTTTTGTCACTTTCTCGGGTGGTGATAACTGGAGCAAGTGGTTCTTTTGCCAGTTCTTTGAATTTGTTCATCGAATTTGACTGTTTTTCAGATTTCTTTTCACTCTTTGCATGTCTATCTTCGCGTTTGTCCTTCCGATCCTTCTTTTTGTGTTTATGTTTTTGAGATTTATCATCTAATTTTTCGGAGCGGTTTTTTTCAGTTCTCTCTTCTTCTTTCGGTGATTCCTTCGGAGATTCCTTTTCTTTTATTTTATCTTTCTTCTCAACCTGTATGATTAAAAGATGGGTGCATTAGATAAATATTACAGCAAGTTCACAATTCGAAAAGTAACTAAAGTAAAGTAAGAGAAAAAAAATTGGTCAAGTGCGAGTTGGACTCGCATACTAAGGGTACCGTACCACCTTCAAGACTTTAATGTTCCAGTTTCAGACAAGTAGGGAATGAGTGCATTTTCTTATATTTACCCTAATATATTTTAAAGGAAGCGTTTTAAATTTATAAAGAATATACACTTTCATTTTCCACACATAGACATTTTATTTTATCTGCTTCAGGATTCGCTTGATTTTTATAAGAATACATATGGATTTAATTTTCTAATTTGGCCCCTAAAAATTAACATTAGAGTTTTATTTTACTAATATACTTTCAAGGAAGCCTTTTATAATCTACTGTCTGAATTTTGAGGCTCTGTAGATCGGAAGATAAAGGGCAAAATAAGTCAAGTTTTAAATTAAAAATTATTAAATCTATTATTCAAATTATTTAAAAATACAAATAAAATATATTTTTTTGTAATTCACATAATGAGCCTTTTATCTGATATATTACATGATACGTTTGAAAATTGAATTTTTATTTTCCTTTAATTCTATAATTTGTCCCTAAAATTACTATGGGTGTTTTCTAATAATTTTTCTTATAAATTTCAAGTGAGCGCCAGTACCTCTAACTATTTTCAAAATTTTAGGTAGTATGGTTTTGGAAATAAAGCGAGAAATGGGAATTTTTTATATCTTTACGTTAATATCTTGTAAACAATTAATTTTAAAAATATGAAAAATATATATTTGTATTCCTCATAATGAGCCCTTTCATTTGATGTATTGCATGATTCGTTACAAAAATATTTTTTTATTTTCCGTTTAATTCTATAATTTGGCCCCCAAAATGAATATTAGGGGGTTCTCCTTATTTTTCCAGTAAAGTTTAGGTGAGGCGCTATACCTCTATTTTTTCCAAAATTTTACAACTTATGGTTTCGGCGATAAAGGGGGGAGATGGGTAAAATTTTTTATATTTTTGTTAATCTTTTAATTTATTTATTTTAAAAATATGAGAAAAATATATTTGTTTTCGCCATAATGAGCCCTTTCATTTGATATATAACATGATGCGTTAGAAACAATTTTAATTTTATATTTTCCATTTAATTCTGTAATTTGCCCCCCAAAATTAAAAGTAGAGGTTCATCCTTACTTTTCCAGTAAACTTCAGGTCGGACCCTATACCTCTAATTTTTTGCAAAACTTTACGATTTATAGTTTCAGAGATAAGGGGGGAATGGGTAAATTTTGGTATATTTTCGTTAAAATCTTTTTAACTATTTTTTTTTAGTATGAAAAAATATATTTGTGTTCCTCAGAATGGGACCTTTCATTTGATGTATTACATGATGCGTTTGTAAAAATTTTTATTTTTAAATTTTCATTTAATTCCATGATTTGCCCCCTAAAATTAATATTAATGGTTTCTCCTTATTTTTCCTGTAAAGTTCGGGCAACGTTCTATATTTAGTTTTTTTTTCAAAATTTTAGGCTCAGTAGTTTCGGATATCAGGGGGGAACGGTCGATTTTTTTAGTTTTCCCCCCAAAAGTACCCCTAAAATCAAAATTTATTCTTTTAGATATGTACTCCTGATCGGGTCACCAAACTATACATTGATGCCAAATTTCAACCTCTTCCGTCCAGTAGTTTAAGAGAAAATTGCAGTGATGTGACAGAGGCAGAAATCCGGAGTGATATTATAAGGGTATCCGTATATTGTATATACGGAACCCTAAAAATACTTTTTCCTTGAACATGATAAATTGAAAATACCGTGTAACACAGTAATTATTTTTTTCAGTAATGTTTACTATACATTTTATAGAATTCTATATATAGTTAGGTAATGGCTAATTATAAAAAATAATATAGATATAACTTGATTATATACTAAGAAATGTTATGCAGGCCAGATTAAAATAATTGTGCATCCTATTTGCTGCATAAAGACATATTTATTTTAATTATATATGTTAATGTTTATTATTCTATAAAGAAGTAAGACGCGTTAAGAAAATGAAATGTTAAAAATATTTTTTTATCAAATACTAATTCAGAATTGTAAAGTTTGGTTTATGATGAAATTTGGTAATATGCCACACATATTGATAATAATATTCCCAATGACTTGAGCATATTTCGTTATATTTTCAGCTTGCACTATTTATAAATAAGTATATAAATATATTATGATTAGGGATAGAAACCATTCCATTTCATAAATAAAATAAAAACAATTAGAAAATCAAATTATTTAGAAAGGGAAAACAGATACAACTATGAAATGTTTTCCAAAATGTATGACTATTACTGACAATAATTTCAATTTAGGATATATGCAAATTATACTTATCACTTGTAATACTTGGAATTTATGTTCCAAAACCATATTCAATCATATTGAACACAATAATTTGATACGGACTGAAACGATAGCTGATAGAAATGGATTAAGAATATACAGCAGAAGACTTAAGACTAATGTGAGTTGGTACATAGAAAAAAAATCAATTTATGAAAGGCTGAAGATTGTGCCAAGCCAGCGGAATTAAAAATGTGCTGAAAGAAAAGATATTTACTCTTATTCACATAGCTTATTTTTGAATGCTTAGAAAACTATTGAAAAATGATTAAAAATTTCAAAAATTCTTACTTTATTAACTACCTGCGTACCAGCCGGAGGTATCGTTATTGGACTAGAATCCTTAGTTTTGAAACTTGATATATCTTTACTTGACTTGCTATCTTTATTTTTATGTTCCTTATATTCCTTTTCTTTATCTCTATCCTTATGTTTATCTTTGTGGTCCCTTTTGTCTTTTTTCGGTTTCTTTTCTTCTTTTTTATCACGTTTGTCATCTTTCTCTTTATCTTTCTTCTCTTCCTTATAATAATCTTTCTCTTTATTTGACGCTACTTTAGGAGGGGCTGGAGGAGGACTAGAAGATCTCTTTGGAGATCTGTAAAAATATTTTTTTAATACATTTCTAAATATAAATATTACATATACAGAGGATTCTTTATGTCAACGTCAAAACGAAACCGGGTGAGAGGCCAAGTCATAGTAGTTGTCATAAAAATATTTAAAAAACTAAGTAACGTCAAAATTTTATTTTGAGTAAAACGGAGGAGTCATTTTACAATGTGTGAGAGATAGTGAAGCTAAATTGACAGATATGGACAGCTATTTTTTTCTTTGAGAAAATTTTATGGAGTAGTGAAGTCTACTTGGATATTTTACAAAATAATTCACCGAATCTATTGGAAGACGTGCATCTAATTCTCTACAGAAACATGTGGTTCTAGCATGATTAACGGAA
The DNA here is from genome assembly GCA_034190945.1 of Octodonta nipae. NCBI lineage: Eukaryota > Metazoa > Arthropoda > Insecta > Coleoptera > Chrysomelidae > Octodonta > Octodonta nipae. Next base: position 108,327,333 of record CM067218.1, read on the forward strand.
GCAGCTGAATTTATTGATAACGGAAGATTCCTCTCTAATAACCTGACCTTTTTTTAAAAAAGATTTAATTTAAATGTAATCCCAATATTTAAGTTTTGTTTAATTGAGACATTTTCAACATTTATTGTAAATTGAAACTTTTCTACAAAAAAAATTAACACTTCAAATATGACTTAAAACAGGATTTTTCTGCCTTGCTCACATTGCGTGAAAAGACTCTTCCCTCTTACTCAAATAGGAATCTTACGGTCTTGGGGACACTAGAATTCTTTTTACATAAAAAAAGTAAAAACTAGGTTTCATTACAAAAAAATATATATTGTCCACAATTTAAGAAATAATCTATCAAATGTCATCCCATTTTGGAATTCTTATTAAATGCGCCAACTTTTCAAGTTACTTGCCATCCTCGCGTAGTATTTTTTCCCCAACACAGTCACCGAAACTGGGAAGTATTGATTTTAAATAGTTGGTTTTGTCAAAAAAATGACAATTTCTTCCAAGCAGGAGCAGTCATTCAGTATTACATGATAAAAAAAAGAAAAAGTAAAGATTTGGATCACCAGGAGTGAAAAGCCGGCACAATGTGTACTTTTTTAGTTATTTTTTAAATGCTTATAACTTTTAAAACACATTACTAAGATTTTTTTTATTTTCTGATATCTATTTGGCCTATCACCAGGTTTTATATCGATATACGGGACCCCCTGTATTATATACAACTACGTACTTATGTAGTAGTTTTAATCAAAGTTCACTTTAAAAATACTTACCTTTTTGGGCTTGGACTACGAGAAGGAAGTCGTGGGGAACGTTCTCTTTCTTTCTCTCTTTCTTTTTTAGAATTTTTTTCTTTGCTTCGTTCTCTTTCTTTTGATCTTTCATCTTTCGATTTCTTTTTTTCCTCTTTATTTTTTCTGTCGGTGCTTTCCGACACTCTATCTTTGGATTTCTCTTTTTCTTTATCTCTATCTTTATGACTACTTTTTGATGATTTAGTTTTATCAGATTTTTCTTTATCTTTATCACCTGAAACTGAACATGTCTTTAATAATTTAGATATGTATATATTGAGATATGTGTACTCGTTTATTTTATCCCATATTTTTGTTGAAAAAAATCCACAGATTAAATTGACGAGGTTTGAGCTTTGTAACTATCAAAATTTATGGAGATTTCAATTCCGGAATACCGTTCCTCACAATGCATAATAAATTTTAATTCAAAAACTATACTTTTGAAACAATTCATTATAATTCAATAAGAAATAGCTAAGAAATTGTAATTTGAAATAACTGCAAAAGACGAACAAAAAATTCTTATTCTCAAATGAATTGTACCAAAATATATTATGTATATTTAACATAAAAACAGTAAATGTTTAATTACTATTACATACCTTTTGTTTCTGGTTTCGGGATAGGCTTGGGAGGTTCCTTTGGCTTTGTATATTCAAGGCTTTTGCTCGTTTTCGTAATGGGCGTACCAAACAGATTTAAGAAATCCGAATTTTTTGGTTCATCAAATTTCATTTTGTGTTTTTTTACATCAGATCCAGTTAACCTCGGTTTGCTTGTCATCTGATTTTTATCATCTACTTTATTACTATTAGTAGAGTTTTCTTGATTTCCTCCTGACGAAGTTAGCTACACCAAAACAATACACTTATTCTCATAAACGTTCAAAGAACAATGTTCAAAATATATTACAATTCTGTCCTTTAGAAAAATCTGAAATTCTTTTGACCAATAGCAGATAAGATCAAATTATCACTGTACCTCAGCTCAAATCTTAGTCATTAGTTCAAGTCAGGTAACAACTAATAGTTTCTTTTAAAGCATTAACATAAGCTTATATAATCCGTTTCATCTACTGTAATTTTTCTTTAGTAATAAATGGGCTCATTAATAGATCTAGAGACCTAGTATAATTGATCTGTAGAATTTTTGGTAAAAAGAAGATGGCAATTAAATTAATAATGATAGTAATTATTTTTGAATAAGTAAAGCATAACCATGCAATTGGAAGTAACTAAGCAGACTGTATCATGGATCTCAATAAATCTTTAAATGATAGTAGTGATACGACATTTGGGCGAAAATATCGTTATTAGATATAACTTTTAAAATCGATTACCAAAATCGAATATTAAGAATCCTTAATAATTCTATTATTATATTTTATATAATACGAAAACAAATAATATTAATAACAATAAATGGTTGACTGACCGAGAAACTAATAGAGGAAATAATGACTTTATTTTAATATATTTAACGATATCAGATAAAGATACCTACTTCAGATAAGTTTGAATCCTTTTAAGGATTTTGTAACAATAAAATAAACCACAACATGGAACAACGATATTTTTCAGAATTAATAAGATGGCATTCTCAATGTCGCAATTATATCGATAGATAGATGTTTCAATAAGTTTCAAAATAATGTCGAAACATCGAAAATTGCAAGCATTTAAAAGACTATCTTTAAAATCTGTCTGACATTAGATTTTACAAATTTAACACAAAGTTGGAATTTATTATTATCTCCTTTGAACGTAAAAAATTATACATATATTTAAAACTTTATCTTGATTCAAAATCACTCTGAATTGAGTGTAAATTCGCCGAACTAATATCTACAATTATCGTGAGTTTATTTATGATTAACTTCAAGTTTAATGAAACGGCACCAAAATCTTAGATAGTATGTATATAGCTTTTGTTATCAATATATACCATACAATTTTGTCAATAATTTGTATATTAATGATGAATTAATAACTTTCAAAAGCATAATGATTTAGTGTATCATCTCAACTCAATCTCCAAGTTTTAAGTCTACTTGCCCATTATTTTCTTTTTCAAGCTAAATGATTTTAATAGATACCCAACTGACAAAAACTTTTGTTTGTCCAATTTGTATAGAGTTAAATATAGTAAGTGTGAGGCATTTAGTTCAGTCATAAATAAATGTTTATTACCTGAATTTAATTTATTTCGCTAAGTGAATGTATATATATATATATGTATATATATATGTATATATATATATATATATATATATATATTTTATATTCACTTTGATTCAATTCACTTTTTAAAAAAAATTATTTATTTAGAAACATATAAAATTAAAATTGAACAATTAAAGTACTTGAATAACTTAATAGTATAAATGATATTATTTGAATGACTTAATACTAAAAGTGATAATATTTGAATGACTTAATACTAAAAGTGATAATATTTGAATGACAACACGAGAACGTTTCCAGTTGCTTTTATAACATTAACAAAAGTGCTGATGCAAGTCAGCGTTTTTACTGGTTAAACAGACTCGTGTAGGTTTCCGGGAAGTTGTTTGCATATAATTCAAGATGTAATTTGATATCCCAGAGATGGCACGTACGCTTTAAATTCCGTTGACTGTGTGAATTAAGTGCTGATATATTTTGCATATAACAACTCCCCTTACATATCAAAAGTTGATGCTATAACATCAACTTTTAGGAACAGAAACATAAAATAGTATAAAATGATGTTTGAATGGTATGAATAATAAGTAATAAGTGTATAAAATATGAATAAAATAAAGTAATAGGTAAAAATCAAATTAATATTTGTAAAATAAAATCAAAATATGTTAAAATAAATGAGCAATAAAATAATACGAGTAATAATTAAATGCTTAACCTAAACATATCAAAATAAAATATAAAGTAAAAGGAAATGTGAATAAAAATAATGTGTAGAAAAATAAAAAGTTAATGATATAAATTAATATTAAAAATGGTGTTTTTAGAGAACATAAAGGGTATACCTAAACTTGCGTCTCTAACCTTTGTTCTGTTTTCAAAACAGGCCTAAGCTTGGGGAAGAATTTGAGTCTTGGCTGAGGCACTGAAGTCTGGTCAGGATTGCAGTCCTTTGGAGGTTTTACCATCCTCTTTTTGACAGCTTGGAAGGTGATGAGTGCTGCTATGATCATGAGAGCAGCTATGGTTGTATAGGTAAACCAAGAGATATTTTTGGTTACAAACGGCTGGTTTATGAGACCATCGAGGTCTCTGGAATATTGTTCCAATTTGTGATTTGCTACGTCTAATTCTTCTACGTTAAGCGTGTTCAGCTTCAGGGGCTGAAGTTCAGGAATTATAATTTTTTCTGGCACTGCGTCGCAACAGTTGAACGGCACTGTTACTGGTTGGAAGGTTTCTAGAACATCGGTTTGTTTACCAGATTCGGCTTGAACTTTTGTAATTCCTATAAACGCACTACACTCTGATTGAAGAGTCAATATGGAGTTGAGGGAGATTGTAAGAGTTTTTGGGTTTGTTTGAGCGCAATTCACTGTAACACTTATGGGTTCAGAAGTAATTATGAGCCATGTATTGGGTTCTAGTTTTTGAACGTTGTATCCTTGAGTGAATATTAGTGAGCTTTTACAGTTGTCGGGTACCTTCTGGACATTCTTTAGAAGTTGAGCTTCACATAACGCGTTTGTGTCAATAGGATATGCGTAAAGTTCAGAGCACAGTTTCTTACGAGTGGATAACGGTTTACACGCACTTAAGTCTTTGATCGGAATAAACATTAAAGAATCATCATTCTTTGCAAGATATTTTTGAGTGAAGGATAGCATATGATGTAAACCTGTTCTTTCATCGTATATAGGGATAGGATATAACTGAAAGACTGTGTAAGGATGTTGTTCGACTAAAGGGATTCTTAACACAAATATAAGATCGGTATATGTTTGAAATGCCTCTAGTTCAATAATTTCCAGATATTGTGCGATGCTCGAGTACTTTACAGCCAATGGAAGGTTACTTTTGACTAAATTTTGCGATACTTCCTGTAATGAGGTAATAAGATGTTCTGGTGTTAAAATTGAAGAGTGAATTATTTTCAGACGCGCGAATGTGATAGAATTTAAAACATCATTCAAATTATCTTCTAAGTAGAGATAATTCTCCATAAGTTTTTCACACATTGCGAGTTTTGATTCGACGTAGGCGACCTTATCATTAATTTTTCCGATAGTGTTTTCCAGCTTTATCATGTTATCGTTAAAAAGTTTCTCGTCAATTCTAAGATTTTGGATAGTTTCGTTGAAGTTTTTAATTACGGATGTGGTGACACTTATTTGGTTTTTTTGTAAGTTCTCAATTTGAAGTTGGCCTTGATTTAAGCGGTTTATGCTTTCGGTAAAGTATTTTCCGTCGGCGGCATCTAAATTGCCGGTGATTGCCTTAAAAAGGGTACCTGCCCCATCAAGTATACCTCGTTTGTGTCTTTTAGTGTCCATGTGAATGTCAGTAAATTTCTGTTTGATTGAGTTAGAAATTTGATTGAGAAGATTAATGTGGGTTTGTACGTCTGCGCGAAAGTAGTTCATAGCAAAAGAATTGAAGTTAACAGTTTTTACAAGAGTTTGTAATATTCTGTTATTTGTTGTAAATACTTGTTCTAGTGTAGAAATGTTTCTGTGTACTAAAAGTGTCCATTTATCATTGGATACAGTTATTTCTGCTTCGTTATGGAAGTAGATACCTAAAGTATTGTTTATTGGTTGTATTTGAAATTGGGGTACTGCTGACCCGAACAGCAGGCAAAACCTGAAACAGAAATTAACTTTCTGAGAACGGTTTCATTCGGTCGAAATTAACTTTTGATTTTTGGTTAGTTTTAGGGTTTAGTACTGTTGCGGAGTTTCTGTGAATCTCCAGGATTTCGAAAGGACCATTGAATTTATTTTGGAGTTTGTCCTTGATCTGGGATTCTTTAATATAGACTTTATCGCCTATTTGATAGTTAGGGAGATTTTCAGAAACGTGTTCATCAAATCTGACTTTCGCTTTATGTTTTTGGATTTCCGTTCTTTCGCGAGCAATTTTATAATAGTGAGAGATACGATTATTGAGATCTCTGATGTACTTAGTTATCAGGGCTTGTTGGTTGTAGAGAGTTTCTGGAGTCCTACTCGAAGTATGTCTATAAACAAGTTCGTAAGGGGTGAATCCATGAGTTTTGTTTACAGAATTGTTATATGCAATGATTGCATAAGGGAGGATGTTAAAAGGGTGTTCGTCAGGATTTTCTAGTTTATGGATTCTAATCATCTCTAATAGGGTCGAGTGGAATCGTTCTAATGAACCATTTGACTGGGGATGTCCCACACTAGAATAAGATAGTTTGATGTCAAATAGTTTACACAAATCTCTCATTAGTGTGTTGTCGAATTCCCTGCCATAATCACAATGTATCCGTAATGGAGTACCGAAGTGTTGGAAATAGAGTAGTAAGGTACTAACAACGGTTTTTGCGGATTTGTCTGTTATGGGGTAGGCCTGAGAGAATTTTGTTAGTTCGTCCCGGATAGTTAATGCGTAGTTTTTTGTCGGGACTTCTAGAATATCGATGTTGACGCGTTCAAAGGGTGTCCGTGGGGTTTCAGTAATGACAAGTGGGCTGTCGAGATTTTTCCGGTAAACTTTTGCTCTCTGGCAAGATTGACAGTTTTTGATAAAATTGTCAACGTCCTTAGTCAGTCCTTGCCAATTGTATTTTTCTTTTATTCTGCGGATAGTTTCATTGATACCACGGTGTATATTATTTTTGCCGTTATGGAATTGGTCGAGGATGATGGGTATTTGGTCTTTCTCAACCGTTTGGACGATATTTTGGCAAACTTTCCATTTGATATCGATTTCGGAAAAGATAAACGAAAGCATTTCCAAAATGGGCAGTTCAATGTTATTCTCAACACAGAATACTTCATTTTCAGTAAACACATCTCTACTATTATACAGAGATGCGAAAAGAATCTCGTTGACTATTTCTGGGTCAGAAGGGAGAGGGACGATGTAATAGCGTCTTTTTCTGACACTTTTGCTTGCAAAGACATTTACTCTAGGGGTACGGAAATCAGCATTTTCCTCAAAAATGTCTTCGATGATGTCATGGTGAAAATTTTTCATGAGAGAGCCTTGGGGAAATACTAGGATGTTTTTGTTTCCTCGGTCTAGGAGTTGGCAATTAGAAAATTGAATTTTATCGTAATCTATGAGAGAGACGGTTTGATATCGCTCGACAAAAGTTTTAAATTCTTCGGAGATTTGTTGAAGATTAATGGGACTTCTCGTCTGGGGTTCTTGTGAGTCATCGTCAGTTTCGTTTGTTGGGAGTACTGTAAATGGTGTTAGATGATTGTTTGCTTGAAATGATATGTATTCATTAAAGTTGTTAACTTTAATGCGAGAGAGCGCGTCGGCGTTTTTATTTACTTTGCCGGGTTTGTAAATTATTTGATAGTCGTACTCCTCGAGCTTAAGGCGCCATCTTGCAAGTCTACTTCCAGGGTCCTTTATAGAAAACAGCCAAGTTAACGGGCGGTGATCGGTCAGAAGTAAAAACTTACGGCCAAAAATTATCGGACGAAAGTGTTTAACCGCCCACACTATTGCAAGGAGTTCTCGTTCTATGGTTGAATACTTAGTTTCAGCATTGCAGAGAGTTCTGGAGGCATAGGCTACGGGTAAATCTTTACCTACAGGGCCTTGAGAGAGCACTGCGCCGATAGCAAATGAACTGGCGTCGGTTGTAAGAATAAATGGCTCTTCAAAATTAGGGTATATGAGTATGGGAGTAGAAGTAAGGGCTCTTTTTAATTCGTCAAAAGATTTGACACATTCTGAATCGAACTGGAAAGGTGTGTCGTTTTGAAGTAATCTTGTCAAAGGTTTTGAAATCTTGGCGAAATTGGGGATGAATCGCCTGTAATAACCAGCTAACCCTAAGAAGGACTTGATATCTTTTGGGTTTTTTGGTTGGGGAAAATTTAAGATACAATCTACCTTTGAGGGGTTAGGCTTCACGCCTTCGGGAGTTATAAGGTGGCCAAGATACGCGACCTCTTTGCGAAGAAACTCGCATTTGTCGGGTTGGATTTTTAGATTGGCTTTTCGCAATCGTTTGAAAACTTCAGAAAGTCGGGCTATGTGCTCATGTATAGTCGGGGAATAAACGATAATGTCGTCCATATAGACTAAACATCTCTCGTTTTGAACACCTAAAAGAATATTATCCATTACCCTTTGGAAGGTGGATGGAGCGTTTTTAAGACCGAAGGGCATTCTAACAAATTCGAAATGGCCATTATCAACTGTGAATGCTGTTTTTTGGATGTCTTTAGTATCGATTTCGATTTGGTGAAACCCGGAAGCTAAGTCGAGGGTGGTGAAGTATTGGCATTTGCCAAGTTGGTCAAGTAAATCCGAAATGTTCGGTAGGGGATATTTGTCGTCAACGGTAAGTTCATTTAATTTACGATAATCGACGACGACACGCCATTTTTGGGTACCAGATGCGTCTAGTTTTTTGGGAATTACCCAAACCGGGGATGACCATGGCGAATTAGACGGACGTATAATGCTTTGGTCAAGCATCTTTGATATCTGACTTTTTACCTCTTGTTTGTGTATTTGGGGGTACCGATATGACTTTGTGAAAGAGGGTTTTGCGTTATTAGTGTCTATCGAATGTTTGATCTCGTTTGTAAAGGTCAGTTGGTCACCTTCTAAATAGAATATGTCAGAATATTCGAGGCAAAGTTGAGAAATAAGTTCGGCTTCCTCCTCGTTCAGATGTTCTAACCGAAGTTGTTCCATAATTGTAGTTTGTCTATCAGGCTGGGTCAAGTTTTGAGAGTAATTTTCAGAAAGAATGTTTACGGAAAAATTGTTTATCGGTTCGAGTTCCAAATTGTCGAAATTAACAGTCTTGGGGATCGCATTTGCATTTAAAACTGAAGTAAGGAATTCGCCTTTTTCATTAATTTTAACAAGGGCACGGGGAAGATAAACTTTTTCTATTTCGGCAGATGATAGGAAAGCTTCAGTATTAGTGAGGTTACATTTTAATTTACATATTTGTTCTGTTCGGGGTTCTAAACAGATTGTATTAACCGGGATGCAGTTATTGAAAGTTGAAGGGTTCTGAGTACGCATGACAGTATCATCCGTAACTTTGTAGAGAGGTAAAGTTTTAAAATTAGTGACAAGTTGTTTGCTGTTAAAGTCTATAACGCAGTTATAGTGTTCAAGGAAATCTGAACCCAGTAATCCGTCGAATTCAATGTCGATGTTGCAAATATATACCTTGTGTGGGTCGGCGACATTGAAAGGTACAAGGGTGGATTCGTTGATTAAGATTTTCTGATCGGTGATTCCTTGGATGACTACGTTTTCGGGAAATCGTTGTTTGAAGCGTTGGCAGGTTTCAGGTTTAAAAATTGAAAGTCCTGCACCCGTATCGATAAGAAGTTTATAGGTGTTTGAAGAGTCAGTAATATAATAAAGATTCTTTGAGTTGACGGAAAGAAGGGGTCTTACAGAAAGTTCTGTTCTGGGAAGTTGACATTGGGGCTGAAGTCGTCCAGATTCATTGTCTGAATTTGGGTTTGAATTTCTGAAATTTCTTGGTCTGGGGGTTCTGACTGAGTGGGGGTCAAATGAAAATTTACTTGAGAAGAATCAGGTTCGTCAGAATAAAATTCGTATAACTGTTCAGTATTGAAATATTCTGGTTCATTGTTTTGTTCGAAATCATTAGGGTGATAATCTTGTACGTTTCCGTACTCATCGGGTAAAGAGGTGTAATGATTTTCGTTTTGAGAGTAGTTATAGTCGTTGTGATATGGTCCGAATGGCAGATTGTTCAAGTGATGAGTCTTTGGTTGTTGGCGTTGTTGATGTTTAAAGAAACTCGGGTTCGGTCTGTAATTGCCAGACATTTGGGGTTGTCTACTGGTAGATGGACGAAATTGTTGCTGTGAAAATTGTTGACTGGGATTAACATTTGTAGATTGATTAGCAGGTTGATTGGAAAAATGAGGGCGATAATTCGAATAGTTCTGATTAGAATTCGGGTTGTGTTGAAATTGTCTCATTCTCAATAAGCATTCGTTGCTTAAATGGCCCATGCGTTTACAAAAAGAGCATTGTTTTGGAGGTGGACCGTTATTTGGTTTACGAGGGGGGTGTTGGAAACTTCTATTACCTGAAAATTTCTGGGTTTCTAAATGTGATAGTTGTAGTTCTCGTTTAATTCTGGAAATGGCAGTGAGAATACTGCATGGGTCGCTAGCGCGAACGAGTTGACCAATTTTGGGCTCTAAACCCGTAAGAAGGCTATTAAGAGCCATTGACTCTATTAAGTCAATCTGCGCTTGCTTTTCTTTGATGGTTAAATTTTGTTTGTTTATAGCTGCTAGCATTTTCGCTTGGTGCGTCTGGAGTCTAGCAGAGAAAGTGAGGGGGGATTCATTTGGAGTTTGCCGCATTCGTTGCAAGTCCTGTATGAGAGCCGAGAGATCCCGAGGATCTCAAAAATGATTTTCTAGGAGGGTTTGAATTTCGGCTAGTTGACTAGGGTTTCGCGAATTAATTAACTCAGCCGCTCTACCGCGTAACTTATTTTTGATATGGAGAATTAGCAGTACTTGCTGATTATCCGTTGCCATGCTGTAAGCAGTATTACAGGAGCATATGAAAGTGTTTAAAAATATCGGATTACCATCATACTCAGGAATTATGGCGAATATTTCCGATAGCTTATAGGGTTCTACAGTTGGTGTAGCTGCCTGTCTAGTCGTTGCCATTTTTAAAATTGTATAGATTCGCACAATAAATCGAAATTAAACGTTGAATAAAAGTTTTAAATTGAAATGGTAGAAAATATACGGTTTATCGATTCAGTATTGAGTAATGTTTAATATAGTAATAACAAATTTAAAATAGGAATGTATAAATGGTAGATTAATAATAAACTAGAAATAATGTTTCAAATACTTCGAAACATGTAAGTCAAAGTAATGGAAATAAAATAATATGATTATGTAAAATATATAGTTTCAAAATAATTATTTAGGAATGTAAGGTTATGAGGAATAAAATATTATATAAATGAAAGAACTGGTGGTCATTCAAAATAAAAATAGTTACTTTATGTGATTCTTACGTTATTATTCCCCGCATCGGACTGTTCTCCGCGTCACTTAGCACTGGTTAGCCTGGTTGCGTGTTCCCTTGCTAGTACTTGGTAGTTGTTGTCCTTTTCAAGTAGGTTTTGTCCACAATGATTTAGAAATCTCCACAGTTAGTTAGTATTCACGTGTTCTAACTGTGTTGGACAATCCTACTGACTGCGCCAATTTTATATTCACTTTGATTCAATTCACTTTTTTAAAAAAATTATTTATTTAGAAACATATAAAATTAAAATTGAACAATTAAAGTACTTGAATAACTTAATAGTATAAATGATATTATTTGAATGACATTATTTGAATGACTTAATACTAAAAGTGATAATATTTGAATGACTTAATACTAAAAGTGATAATATTTGAATGACAACACGAGAACGTTTCCAGTTGCTTTTATAACATTAACAAAAGTGCTGATGCAAGTCAGCGTTTTTACTGGTTAAACGGACTCGTGTAGGTTTCCGGGAAGTTGTTTGCATATAATTCAAGATGTAATTTGATATCCCTGAGAAGTCACGTACGCTTTAAATTCCGTTGACTTCTCGACTGTGTGAATTAAGTGCTGATATATTTTGCATATAACATATATATATATATATATATATATATATATATATATATATATATATATATGTTTTAGGTGGTTTCCGGGAATTCATCCGCGTGGTTGATAACTGATCCCTGCCGGGATCGATGTTAAAATGACGACGTTTCGGCAGAGTTACATCTGCCCTCTTCAGGTCGGTTCGCATAATTCTCGTAGCCTTCTGCGTTCACTTCTAGTTACTCGAATACTCGAGTAACTAGACCTGAAGAGGTCAGATGTAACTCTGCCGAAATGTCGTCATTTTACCATCGATCCCGGCAGGGATCAGTTATCAACTACGCGGATGAATTCCCGGAAAATTTGAATAGTTAAAACTTATTTTTTACTTTTTAGTTCAGTTTACCATTAAAGTCTTTTATATATATGTGTACTCAGTATTAAAATGAATCATGGTTCCAGCCTGGAACTTCCAGGTAATAACTACAAGATTCTTTTAAGGCATTAACAAACAAAAGCTTATAGTTAATCCCTTTAAGCACTGCAATTATTCTTTGGTGACTATGATAAATAGGCTCATTAATAGTTCGACATACAGCTTAGGACTATTATAATTATTTTGTCTATTCACTGGGTTTTCTCTCCTCCAAATTTTTTCCTGTAACAGATAAGTATTTAAAAATTGTATATGTAAAATTGCCCGGATTACTGGCTGTCTGTACAGAGATTATTCCTCACAGTTTTTCTGAGAGAAAGAGATGTCTATAAAAGGATCAACCAGAATTCCTGTATATAAGTAATGTATTGTATATTGTGTAATACTTATCTGTGTATGGAGACGTTTCAACTCCGAGTCTGGAGTCGTTGTCAATCGTTTAGTGTTGTTTTCGAGGTTTTTTCTAAAAAAAATTCGCTTTGATCTTGAAGTGATCGCCAAACGACAAATTGTTAGTGTAAAATTTTTTGACAAACAACAAATTCAAGATCAAAGCGAAAATTTTTTAGAAAAAACCTCGAAAACAACACTAAACGATTGACAACGACTCCAGACTCGGAGTTGAAACGTCTCCATACACAGATAAGTATTACACAATATACAATACATTACTTATATACAGGAATTCTGGTTGATCCTTTTATAGACATCTCTTTCTCTCAGAAAAACTGTGAGGAATAATCTCTGTACAGACAGCCAGTAATCCGGGCAATTTTACATATACAATTTTTAAATACTTATCTGTTACAGGAAAAAATTTGGAGGAGAGAAAACCCAATGAATAGACAAAATAATTCAAGACCTCCTCAACAATCTTTTCGAAATTACTATTATAATTGTTCAGTATAATTTTTAGTAAAATTAAATTAATAATTATAGTATTCCCTTTCTCCGAATATGTATGTATATCTGTGCTCACTATGAAAATGAAGCACTGATTACAGGTTTGAAGTTTTTTCAATCAATCTTATTGCACTATTAAAATTATTGTTAGGTATTATCATGGTAATGTACATTGTGTTGCTAATAAGATTTCAAAAAAGGTCATGACTTTTACAGCTAGTCTGCAATATACAATAGGTGGCTGAAACATATAAAAAACAAATAAATTTATATACATACCAAAGCTCCTCCTTTCAGCAATCTGCTTCTAAACTCATCTGAAGGGCTATGAAAAACGTATTTTTCTTTCTGTACTTTATGAATTGGTGGACCAGTGTTTTGAAGTGATATTTCATAATTAAACAATATTTTCTTCGGATCTTGATTATTTCTCAAATAAATCTCAATTGGAAGAGTAAACCCGGCATAACCTGAGGTTCTCAAAGAAAATGGGGGTTCCTTCACAACTACAAAAAGAAACAATAATAATTGTATTATATTGGTGCATAACAAATAAGGGCTCTCCTTCAAAAAATGAAAGCTAGCATAGCATTTTCAACAGTAAACTACACTGGACATCCATATTCAGTATATATTCGATTTGCAAAATTTCTGAACCATGAATTTTTTTCCTTTGGTCTGTAGTTTTATACTTTGAAGGAATATTACTGAGGATCCAGACCGTTCAGAATATAATTGCCTCTTAGCTGGCTAGATATATACTAGATAAAAGCTTATACTTCATTTCTGAACCATGATTTGCTTTCCCTTGTTTCAGTTTTGAACTTTAAAGCAATATTACCGAGGATCCATACCATTCGCGAGATTTTTCACAGATTCAATATCTACTATGGCTAGAAAGTCTTATAAATTCAGTTTGCACCCTTTTGAGTTGTCAATTTTTTTTGTTGGTTTTGGACTTTGAAGCAATATAACTGAGGATTCAGACTGTTTACCAAATAGTTGTGAAAGTTTTTACTCACTTATAACTGTGGTTTGCAAAATTTCTGAGATATATATTTTTTTCCTTGGTCTTCAATTTTGTGCTTTGAAGCAATATCACTGAAGATTCAGACTTGTTAAATAGTAAAATTTTTCACTTCATTAGAGCCAATATATTTGGTGCACAAATACAACAAAATTATAGAAAAGAGCACCTCAATGTTGTTAACTGATTTTTGGATCAGCTGGATTATTCTCATCCCCTTGCTTTGAAAATCACCCCACAAGATATGATTAAGGGATGATAAATCAGAGCTAGACCCCCTTTCCTAAATTTTCCGTTTGTTTTTGGCATTTTCACTGTAGTTTTTTTAACACCTGGACTAGGTCATAAGTAATGTCTCACAACTGGTAATATGCATGACTCAAATGGTGTGATATGAAGTTAGAACTACTGTTCTCTGGTAACCAATTCGTCCAGTGTTACCAGATAAATAAGAATCGATTTTGTTGATAATTTTTAATTGGGTATAAATATACGAAATAATGGCTGTACAATAATATCTAAATGTACAATATCTAAATGTACGATAATTTCCGCGTAAGAATTAAATTAATTATTAGCAATGTAATCTGATACTAGGCAGAAATTTTTAGCATTCCCTTAAACGCTCTGGAGACAGGATTGTTTCTAATTACATAAACAAATATATAAATGTCAGGTTGAAGCCTTATTTTTAGAATATATGAATAACCTAATAGGACTCTAATTTAAACATTTTTCTTAATATAATAAATGGCAAATGTTATATGTTAGTACTCTAAAAGATAGTTTAGTTGAGGCACTCAAATTTTAGACTCTAGTTAGTTCTGCATCAGTTTTTGTATGAGATTTTATGTGATTTTTGAAAGGGTTTACTTTTACTTGTTAAAAAATGTGGCACTCTTGCAAGTTTAGTGATAAAAAAAGTCAGGTGTTTAACATCTGAATATAAAAAGCCAAAATGTAGCAAAAATTTAAAAGTAATTAAGCAAAAGCATCATTACATTAGGACAATGGAGCTAATATGACCTTGACTGGGCACTGTTTTGTTAAAATAGAGAAAGAAAGTAGATGAGAAAGGTTCTAGATTTATTTCTAGATAAGTAACTCTTAGCATTCACAGGTTAGTGCTTAAAAATCTATGTTGATTGAAGAGGTATCCTTCTAGATATGAAATAACAAAGTCATTTCTTCAAAATCTAGGTTTTTGAGCATATCACATTGTATAGGTATCAGCAACAAACTGGTTAAACTCTCTTGTAGCTTTGTACTTCTTAATTCATTTTTTATTCTATTCAATTTGGTGGAGTAGTGTTTCCCCATTACAGTTCATTACCATTGTGCTTAAAAAGATTCACATGCAATTTCTACATTTGAAAATGTTTTCAATTTTGATTAGATACTTCACTTTCTTTATGAACAATTTGTAAGTGAAACAACACAGTTTTGCTTACAAACACCAAACCTTTATTTTCAACGTTTCAACAACTCTAAGTTGTCATCATTGAGGGGTAAAACAAACACTTTGTTAAAAACTTCAGCAACTTTTCATAATTGTCATTTCAGATCCACTCAGAGCTTCCTCATATTTTTACAAACCTTAGCAAGAATGAGTCATTTTCCTATAAATTAGAGTATTTTCAAGAAAACTTTTTCTCACCTCAATTTGTTAAAAACTTTAGCAACTTTTCCTAATTATTTCAAATTCACTCAGAGCTTGCTCATATTTTTACAAACCTTAGCAAGAATGAGCCATTTTCCTAAAGTATAAAAAATTTCTCACTAGCACCACTAGTAGTCTGGTAGGTACAGAGAACACCTAATTCCAATTTAAATGCACATAAAAATAGAAAAAAAAAAGTTTATGGCAGAAAACTGTTCTAGGAGCAAAAAATTTAAATACCCAAATCTTAATAATAATAATATAGCAACCTTACAACATTGGCATGCTTGTCAATTAATGTATGGATAAGTATATAAGATCTAGTTAATGTATATCAGTAAAATCAGAGTAAAATTAAGTGAAATATGCTGAGTATTTCATATAAATTTAATTATGAATCATCAATATTATTAAGTAAGGGTAAGGAAAATAATTATAACCCTTATATATTTATTTTTCTAATCATTAAAAATAACAAACCTTAGTAATAGTTTTCTGAATGATAATTGTGGTGGCATCTCTGGTTTTTATTTCTCTGGGTTCTTTGGGAATAACACCACATAAACTTGAAAGTCTGTATATTTCAAAAAAATCCAAACATTTCAAGGTCTAAATCAGACCCTGTTTTCAATGGTATTAACAAAAATGAACAAGGAATTAAAAAAAACTATTTTTTTAATTAAAAAAACTACTGATCTTGACGCTGTGTGAACAAATGTAATAATCATCCAGAATGACCAGAAAATTCTATGTAGGATATATGAACCAATATAGGATTCCTAACTGGATTAATATAAGGTAGATAGTGTTATATCTTGATGTAAATTGTTTGCTAATCAGCTGTTGTAAATATTTGAGTTTTAAGTGTAATAAAGTTCTAGAAAGTGAAGTGAATATCAGTTTTTAAAATTAATTAAATTTGAACCCACAGAGTTAATTGCAATATAATCATTCCAATCATCACATACAAAAAAATATAATCTAAATAGTTTTATACTTTAAAAAATCATCTATAAAATTATGTTTAGGTGAGGATTAACCTACATGTTATATTTGAACAATCTTAATTGAAATTTAGTTCAGTATTCTCTAGATTAACACATAATTGATTTTGATAAATCCATTTCACTTAGAAACATTTAACTTATAAATCTGTTATTTATTTGTTAATTTTCTCAAGTTTGCCATATTACCTACTAATAATCATATCATTTGTAAAAAATAGAATATTACAAATTATCAAAATTTTATATAAGTATATATTCATTATTTTGAAATATATATTGACACACACTTTGCCAATCAGTACCTAAAACTAATAATCAGATGTTATAGGGAAAACAAATTTAAATATTAATAGATCTAAAACATTTTTTATGAATGTCACAATGATTACTACCTACCCCTTTTTGGTTTTGGAAAAGTCTCATGTAAATGAAAAACAACCTTTTCTATGTAGTGATGAATTTCAGCCCCACTAACACCTCTAACAAAAACTTCCCAATCATGGGTAAAACCTTCTGGGGTTGTCTTGGTTCTCAAAGAGGCATCATGCCCTATTTCTAAATTAATAACTAAGGTCATGTTTCAATCAAACATCCTGCATTTCTTCTGTGATAAACGCATTCATCTTCATTATTTTTCATGGAGAATTGGTCACATCTAGAAATTGAACCTAATTTTAGGCAAGCCAAGTGTGGCAATTATACATATTTACCCAAAATTAAATAAATAAAATTAACCAAAATTTTAGAAATAAAATCTGTCTATTTTCTTTGCATTTTTTACACAAACTTTTCAAAAGAATACCGAACAATAACGCATAATAACAAATATAGGTTTTTAGCTGTTTACTTTTGATCGTAATTCCGAATTCCGATCATTCAATGTGTGTGTCTGAGGCACAGAACACAGATCTGGCACAGAACATAATCTTTATCTGTCATCCAGAAAATGACATTAGTTAAAGTCAGACTCACATGTATTAATAAAGGAACTCGTCCATTTGACGATTGTAGCGCTCGTATCGTGCAAAAGTCGTTCCACTAGACATTCACTCGATTGATAGTTGCAGTTCCCAATCGAGTGAAATAGCCTCTTGATCGCACTATTGCCCTCTTTTTCTATTCTTGGCACGCTATTTGTGCATTGCAGGCTACCTCCAGAAGTACAAGCCCTATGTAGGTATTTGTGGTTATAGCGAAAATATTATTAACTTAGAGCTTGTACCTTCTGGAGATAGCCTGCAGTGCACAAATGTCGTGGTAAGACTAAAGAGAAAGAGGGCGATAGAGAGGGCAAGAGACTATTTTACTCCGTTGGGAGGTGCTTCCAATGAAATACATCAGCATGTTCATTGACTGCTTTCTCCCACCAAGTGAAATAGCCTGTTAATGTCTCTATTGCCCTCTCTTTCTAGCCTTGCCACGAATTTGTGCATTGCAGGCTACCTCTAGAAGGTACATGCTCTAAGGTTATTAATGATGTGGTCTTTTCAGAAATTTCAAAAATATCTGATAAAAAATGTCGCTTTCTAATGCTGAAAAGTACTATCTTATAGAAGAGTATGTTACTGAATATGTTCTTCAACTGATTTTTTCTCAATTTCGTATAACTTGTTTCCATTCGTCATCTGAATCTGAACTGCATGCAGTAATCTCTGTTGCATTTCGGCGATATATTAATAATATTTCAATTGTCTCCGCATAAGACATTTTCCGTTATTCTGTTTTAATACAAAACAAATCTAATGTAAATACTGAATCTCCCAGAGGCCCATAAATGGTTCTACTTGATCAGCTGATTGATGCCTAAATTGGAAATTAAATATAACATATATATTTGTTAAAAAATGACCTTGAAAAATGCAGTATTTCTGTGTATAAATGTTACGAAAAATTAATGTAAATGGGCTTTACAAGAACTCACGATGCAGTTTTAGAGTTGATTTGAGAAAGGCCAAAACATGTCCGAAACATAAAATTAATAAGTTCAAATCACTCAAACACGGTTTTGCTTATTCAGCTTTTTAATGTTATAAATCAGAGCGATGCGGTCCCACGGTCGTCATTATCGAAATTATTGCACGTATAATTGTACCATTTAGTTAGTCATTTTTAATTTTCAATTTAATGTTAATGTTGTATTCAAAGCTTTAATTTTTATATTTTAATATATTTTTTTAAACTCAAAAGTGATCTATAAGATATAAAATTGGCGCAGTCAGTGGGAAACAACACAGCTAGAACACGTGTACACTCACTAGCTGTGTCGATTTCCAAAACCTTGTGGACTGACTTGCAGACCGAGACAACAACTGTGGCAGCGAGAGCCCGGAAGACGCAATACTATAGCTAACCAGTCCTCAGCTCCTCCAAAACAGTAAATGTCAGGAGTATTAATGTTTCTACTTCTGCTCGGATCAGCAGCTTCACAGTACGACATCAAACCGATTAACAACACTCTCGGTGTTTACTAGCATCACAAAAGTCGAATAATTATATCGAACTATAAATGTACTCTATTAATCCACCACAACTTGACAATCCCTAACGAACTATTTGAAAATAATAACAGAATCCTCAATACTTTGTAACGAACTAACGATCCTATACCTGGCTTCAAGTTTCACGATACAGGTGCATTTCGTGAAGGCGTCCAAACACACATTAGCCTTCTAACACAAATTCCGACTCCATCAAAAACAAAATTTCCAGAAGTATTTCTAGTCACTAAAAGCCTCATACGCGGATAAATAGATGGTGCCGGACCCTAGACGCAATTCTATACCAGCAGCATAAATAGACTTAACCAGGGACAATTACAAGTCGAAATCTTTTAAAGAATCAAATAAGCGTTACAACGACCATTATTAAAAACTTTAACGAAACTATTAAAAAACTTCAATATACGAGAAAATCTTTAATGAATACAGTAACGAAATCAACCTCACAATACATGAACTAAATGACCGACTAGGTACTATTCAATCCAAACAATCATTTCTTAAAATTTGTGAAAAACTAATGGCCAGTTATTTGTTTCTTGAGGACAACCTCAATGATATTTTAAATTCAATAACTTTTGCCCGCTTGAAAATTATTCTCTCATCTATTATTACACCAGATCATTTGATTGCCGCATTACAGGAGATTTCTCAAAACCTTACTAAAAATGTGTTGCACAGTATTTAGAATTAATTGAACTACAAGCTTTTCAAACTCACTCAGATCTAGCATACATATTAAAAATCCCTCTAGTAGAACAACAACTTTATACAGCTTATCATTTATACCCTATTCCGATTTTACATGATAGAACTGGTTTCCATCACATCCTTTCTTTTACTGACAAATATGCGCGAAATGATAATTCTCTTATGTACATACCTATCAAGGACCTAAGTGACTCCACTCCGAAAACTGTGCTCCTATTTATACAGTGTTGAACAGCCAAAAGGAATAAATTCGATAAGGAATAAAGGAGGGCATGTTGGGAAAAAAACGCTTGGACATGTCGATTTGTATATTTAATATACTTTACTTACTTTACTTTACTTTACTTTGATTTACCTACGTTGTATCAAATCTCAAGGGTGGTATGGAACCCTTAGTAGTAGAACAAATGAAGAAGTTTCCCGATGGCTCGTTGACCTTCTAGACAATTTCGAGTACAATATATAAATACGGAGAGCGGACGGAAGCATTCATTTATATTCGACTGTCCTATAGTTAAGATAAATTGTAAATAGTTCTGTGAATATAAATTGTGTTAAAGTAGTGGAAATAGATTAGAGTGAGTTGGACTGTGTTTTTAAATAAATCCAAGAACTGAACCCGAGTGTGAAAATAAAAACATTGCAATAACTTCGGATTAATATTAGTTCTTAATTTTCATGTGATAAATGCCCTAGTGATATCTGTGAAATGCACACTTGTCATTAAAAAAATGTATTAACAACTAACTAGAAATATCTCAAAGTTGCAGCGGATTTCCCACTATATTCCCAGCAAAGAGTAAATACACCATAAAAATATTTATACGTTGTCAAATGACAGAACTACTGATTTGGAAATTCAATTGCAGGGTTTATAGTATTCAGGATAAGAAAGAATTACCATATCAGTTTTTATCTCGCCACCTAAAGAAAACCCGTATTTTTGGCTGGAATTAAGCATTGACTGCAAAATAATAAAAGGTGTTGTCGACACTGTGGATAAATTGTGAGCATTTTATAATACCAGAAATACGAGGAGACCAACTGTTGGTTTTTACACTGGTTAATGTTTACAAAATCAGTAAAGAAGAAGGTAGTTACTACAAACTAACTAAGTATTAGCTCTGATAATATCTGCTGGTTCATACTGAACTAAAAACTCCCAACAAAAAATTCCTACCTTGCATAGTTGATTATTAATTCCATTATTAAGTTATTGGAAATTGAAATACATTTGGGAATCTTACCACAAGACTGTACGGTACGGAAAAAGTATAGTAAAAAGTAAAACGTATATAAATTTAATTGTGTAGGTTGGTTTTTAGAAATACCTATATGTAGTCTTTGTATTTATTAACCGACTTCAAAAAGAAGGAGGTGGAACTTGGATCGTTTAAACTGGATTCTGTTAAGGGCGAGCCCAAAATGGTTCCATATTTTTTTCAAGGACATAGCTTATACCGTTTTTAGAAAATTGTCAAAAACTTTTTAACCGAATTTTTTATAAAGTAAGCTTTGGTGGAGGCGGTGGTATTAAAAAAAGGAAATGTCTTCGGAAATTGGGGTGTAATAAATTGAATACGGATTGGAATTAAATCAAAATAAATGTCAAGATATAGGTTCTCAATATGCAGAGTGGCTTCATAAGTTGGAATCAAAAGGAATTTTTATTTATGAATAATATTTAGAGGTTATTTGCATGGTCTGAAACGTATTCTGTAATCATTGCATGTCACTAGTTACTAGTTTTTTTTGCTTCAAAATGAAGTACCTTTATTTTTGATAATATATAAAATTGTTATCAAGTAGAAGTAATTAGAATTAGAAATTGCATCTCATTATGCCATATGACTATAAATATGATTGTCACTTTATTCAACTGTATACAAGATATTAGAATCACAAACTGTGACTAAAAATTGTTAAATTAATAATTTCTTTCAAATGAAAAAAAATGATTTATTATAAAATTTCTGGGAAGAGAGACTAAATTAAAGCCAAATGTCTGATAAATAACAGACAAAAAAAATTAAGGTTCTTATCGGCTAAAGTTCTAAGCTAAGTTGGAATCATATGCAAAACTTTCTTAATACATACATATAAATAATTACAAAACAAGTTATTCTATTCAACAGTGAATGATGGATGGTGCTTAAACAAAAAGTACCTCATTTTTGGTAATATCGAAAAAGTTCATTAGATTTGAACTGCATCTAATAAAGCCATGACATCACTCACTATTGTAAAATAAATACATTAAAAAAAACAAAAACTGACTTCCAAAAAAGTAAGTTAACTAAAAAGTGATTTTTTTCTGCAACAATTAAATCGTTCTTCGGAAGTCGGTGCCAAGTTAAAGTGGAAATGATTTGAGCAGTATATTTACGAGTATGTACCTACTTTAGTATTTAACTGTTGCAGAAAAAAATATATTTTTACGTTTTAGATAAGTTACTGTTTTTGTTTTTTTTTTCTGTATTTATTGTATACATTTATGATATGATATGGCTGCTCATTTCCAATAATTCTTGATAAATTCTTTAAAAAAAAACCAATGTCAATATGTTATGATTTTGTCTTTACATCTCGCGTCTTCAAATTTAACGAAATGCATGAAATACATAAAGAAGTGTTCGAGAGGACATTCAATTGTGGGAAGCGCAACTGATGAAGGTTCCCTAACCAGAAACAATATATATCGTATATATTGTCTTGCGTACAAAAGATTGACACCTCGAAGAGTATGTTATGTTTGATTTACTGAAGCCTTATAAAGATATTATTTTCAACCTGAAGTTGCTTTTTAACATTTCCTCGTCTGAGTAAGCATTTAGTAATAATAACTTCTTGATCTCAGTTGTTTTTTATTTTATGTTTAGCATTTCGACATATGTTTCGTAAACATAAAGAAAAATAAAAGTTCGCAATTGAAAAACATCTACAGAAAATTGTTCAATTAAATATTGAAATAAAACTAACTTTATCAGCTAAGCTAACCAACCAAGGTAAGTGCTTACTTTGGTTGACAACTTTGAACAATTTCTTCTCTAAACCAAACACTTTTTGACTTAAGTTAAACAATATTTTTTTATTTATTCTGGCCAGCCAAAATATCCGTGGAGCAATATATTATTAATACAATAATTTGGTATCATGGAGGTCATCTGATATATAAAAATGTAAATTTACGTTGTTTTTTACTTTAATCGGCGCATCCACCAGAATTGTATACACTATATTTGCAGTTTACTCCGATTTGCTAATGGTGTTTTTTTTTTCATTTTTAACCAACTGATTTAAACTACATTATATTAAGGAACATTATAGAAAGGTCCCATATAATTGTCTATAACATGAGATTTACGGTTTTCTAGAAAATCAGAAAAAAAAGTAAATAAGGGACTAGATATCAGCGATTTTCAATGAATCTTTAGTTTTCTCTAAAACTGGTCACGCAATTTGAATATTATAAATTGTATTATACAAAGATATGTTCCAGCTTGATTCCGTACATTTTTCTATAAAGTAAAACATAGCATTTTTCTGAAAATCGAAAAATATATGCACAAAAACGATAAACGTCATGGCAAATGGCAAATTTTCATCATAAATATCTATGTCTAAGTACTTCTTGGGAAATAACACCACAGTTAAGAAAATTGCTGTATATTCCAAACGTTTCGTGGTCTAGGTCAGACCCCGTTGTCAATGGTTAAGAAACTTGGACAAAAAAAGCACAATTCTAAGATGTAAATTAAAATATTTGACAATATGTATTATTTGATTTCAAATAATACATATTGTCAAATGATGTTCCACACTATATAACATTTTACATCTGCATAACTATAATTCCACTCCAGTTTATAATTCAATCATCCTGTATATGCAACTGCTTCTAACAATTTTTGAACGCTCCGCCCTATAACTCGAATATCCTTAGTGCATATGCTTGTTTAACCATTTTTAGGGTTCCGTATATACAATATACGGATACCCTTATAATATCACTCCGGATTTCTGCCTGTGTCACATCACAGCAATTTTCTCCTAAACTACTGGACGGAAGAGGTTGAAATTTGGTACCAATGTATAGTTTGGTGACCCGATCAAGAGTACATATCGTAAAAGAAAAAATTTTGATTTTAGTGGTACTTCTGGGAGGAAAAACTAAAAAAATCGACCGTTCCCCCCCCCCTGATCCCCGAAACTACTGAGCCTAAAATTTTGAAAAAAATAGGAAATATAGAACGTTGCCCGAACTTTACAGGAAAAATAAGGAGAAACCATTAATATTAATTTTGGGGGGCAAATTATAGAATTAAATAAAAATTTAAAAATAAAAAAAATTCAAACGCATCATGTAATATATCAAATGAAAGGTCTCATTCTGAGGAACACAAATATATTTTTTTCATATTTAAAAAAATATATTTAAAAAGATATTAACGAAAATATACCAAAATTTACCCATTCCCCCCCCCTTATCTCCGAAACTATAAAACGTAAAGTTTTGAAAAAATATATATTTATAGGTTCTGACCTGAAGTTTACTGGAAAAATAAGGAGAAACCTCTACTTTTAATTTTGGGGGTCAAATTATAGAATTAAATGGAAAATATAAAATTAAAATTGTTTCTAACCCAGCATGTTATATATATTATTATTTTATAAAATAAATTATTTTTTTAAATCAATATTTTAAAATATATTAAAAAAATATTTTAAAAAAATTACCCATTCTCCCCGTTATTTCCCAAAATCTAAAACCTCATTTTTTTTGTTTATAGGAAAAATATGAAAAAATCCCTAATTCTATTATTTGGCCCCCAAATAATAGAATTAAACGGAAAATAAATTATTAGAAAACCGCCATAGTAATTTTAGGGACAAATTATACAATTAAATGGAAAATAAAGATTCAATTTTCAAACGCATCATATAATATATCAGATAAAAGGCTTATTATGTGAATTACAAATATATCAAATTTTTAAATCATTTGTATAATAGATATTAACAAAAATATTAAACATCGACTTAATTCCCACTTTAGAAACTACTCTATTTAAATTTTGAAAAATATATTATATTTGTATTTTTTAATAATTTGAATAAAAGATTTAATAATTTATAATTTAAAACTTGACCTATTTTGCAGTTTATCTTCCAATCTACAGAGCCTCAAAACTCAGACAGTAGATTATAAAAGACTTCTCTGAAAGTTTATTAGTAAAATAAAACTCTAATGTTAATTTTTAGGAGCCAAATTAGAAAAGTAAATACATATGTATTCTGATAAAAATCAAGCGAATCCTAAAGCAGATAAAATAAAAAGTCTATGTGTGGAAAATCAAAGTGTATATTTGTTATAAATTTAAAACGCTTCCTTTAAAAGATATAAGGGTAAATATAAGAAAATGCCCTCACTCCATGCTTGTCTGAAACTGGAATATTCGAATCTTGAAGATGGTACGGAACCCTAAGTATGCGAGTCCAACTCGCACTTGCAAATTCTTTAAGTGTTTTATCCACTCTGTATAAATATAGTTTTACTTCACTCTTATTTTAACCACCTTGTATACGCAACTACTTATGCGCCACTCACTACAACAATTTTTAAACCACCCTGTATGACTTTAATTCTATTTCACCTTATATTTCAACCTTTACATTTATTTGTAAGATTTTTTGAACCCACATGTTTAACTTTAATTTTACTTCGGCCAATATTTCAACTGTGCACATTGCTTGCTGCGTGAATTTCGATGCACGCACACACCCCCCACCGTATACCATATGGAAAACATCGCTCACCTAAAAAAATCTTTTTGATACACTAATGGAATATTTTGTGCCATTTCACTGCAATGAAAACCGTTACAAACACCTTGTACGATATACTTTCATAGCATATCTTGATATTTAATCTAGATATTTATGATGACAATTTGACATTTACATTGATATTTACTGTGTTTTTGCAAATATTTTTACGATTTTCTGGAAAACCGTAAATCTCACGTTATAGAAAATTATATAGTACCTTTCTGTAATATTCCTTAATACTGTAATGTTTTTTTTTATTTTCACACTCGGGTTCAGTTTAATTTACTTAACTATACGGTCGTCGAATACTGAATGAATGCTTCCTGAGCTCTCCGTATTTATACATTGCTTCTCGGAATTCTCCAGAACGTCAAAGAGCCGGCGAGACCAGGCTAGATTCTTCGAGAAATACATCAAAGCTAAGTCGCCGACCTCGATGCGCCAGCCGAACCATACCTGGAATTCCCCGAAATATCGGAGGAATGTCGCTTCCAGGAACCATCGGATGAATTCCATACAATACAATGTCGTTTAAATCATTAAATTTGAATAAGCTGTAAACGTGACGACGAATTGATAACCTCCTCGTTTTTCGAAGTCGGTTAATAACGCAAATAATCACAAAACAAGAATTACTGAAGATTTACCTACAAATAGCTCACAAATGTTCCCATTCTCGACGCATTTATTTAATCTAATTTGAGTAGGAAAAAACACCTGCCCTGGACAAGCTTTTAATGGCATTTCGTATTCTCTCCATCATATTTTATCTTGTTGGTTACTCTTGAAAAACGAGGTCTGTCAGTCTACCCAACAGGTAAAAGTCTTGATAAGTTAGATCCGGCGAACGCGCCGGCCAGGAAAACAGACTTCCTCTTCCTATAACTCGATTCGGATATGTCCCGTCTAAATGCTGACGTAAGTTTTGATTATAATGCACAACCATCAAGCTGGATCCGTAAATTCGTTCTCGTTTCCAAGGAGACGTCTTCTAAAAGTGGTGGAAGAAAATTGTTCAAAAATTCGTCCAAAAAATGCAGGCCTATAATTTTTCCTTCTACGATTAATTAGTTAATTAATAATCCTCACGGTGACCTACGAAACGCAGTGTTTATGCCGCAGTTTGTAACCGTGAGTGTTCAAAGCGTTTAAAAAATGAAGCATATCTGAGGTCCGAGGACTCCGATTCTGAAATCAAATAATCAATACAGACAGAAATCCCTATACTTGACGCAATGAAAGTGCGGTGTGCTTTGCGATGTTCGTCGTCGTGATTCACTCTGTCCGTAAAAATTCGCCGTGACTCACGTCACGTTACGAGGCTCCCGTAAAAGCTTCTCGAGGAAAATGTCTCCTTTGTGCAAATTCCATTGCATTTTGTCGCGGCGCAATTGCAGCATTTTGAAAACATTCAAAATAAATGCGTAACGTATCATAAACTTTCGCTTTAGTAAATGGAATATTTTTCAAAAAAAAAGATTCAAAAATAAACGTAACCAAGGAAATTATCAGAACTAACATTTGATACTTGTAGTAAATTCAATTTTTAATATTTTCTTTCATAAATCGAGAGCGGATGGAGAATGGGAAAAATATGATGGAAAGAATAAGAAAAATGATGGAAAGAATAAGAAATTAAAAGGTTGTCAGGGCTGAAAACTAAGGCAGCGTTTTTTTTTACTAAAATTAGATTAAATAAATGTGTCGAGAATGATCGAAGACATTTTTAACATTTGTGAGCTATTTGTAGCTAAATCTTGAGTACTTCTTGTTTTGTGTTATTGCAACAACTGTTATTAATTAATTAGTTTGTTCCGATACCCGGTGGCCTTTAAACACGCTTTAAAACTAGTTTGAACCGGTCCTAAGCTTGGATAAAGTGCGAAGGAAGGCTCTACGTGTTAAAAACTTAGTGTAAATAAGTAACTGGAAAGAAAGTTAAATTACGTGGGATACAATTTCTGCGTCATTTGTTTTTATTGCTAAGGTAACTTAATCCGGTTGACGTGTTCCAATTTTTAACATTTTCTCCAATAAATAGATAACGGATAGAGATATCGCTATGCGATTTTCACAAAAAATATACCGTTTTGATTGATCATTCTAGGATGGGATTGGTGAGTTAATATTTATACCATGGTTAGTTTATCTAACTTTTTTTGTCATCGGTTTTTTGTGATATTTTTTATGAAATTAACTGTTATATTATTTTTATTATTATTGCAATTGTTTGTCTACGTTTTCATTAAAGGTAAAAAAATAAGTTTATTGCGTGAATGTTAGTCAAAACCGAACGTTTATGTTCTTAAATCACTTAATTTACTTGCCATCATATCTAAGTATATAAGGGGAATTTTCCCTTAATTCCCTTAATTGGTGTATTAGGATCAAAATAATTGTAAAGACTCGAGTATTAAAAATAATTTTCACAATTTACCTGTATTGAAATAATGTGTAATTTTTAATTTAAATATTCAAGATTCAATTGAAATTCCTATAGTCTTTCTTCCTTTATTTTGATAGATTTTCATTTGACATACAGTACTTTAACAAAATTATTATTGTTTCAAGCTACATAATTTTCAGCTATGTTTGAGCGGTTTCTAGCCTATAGATCAATATATCCGGATGTTCATGTACGAAATTGTAATATTAACTTAAATATTAAGCAAGTCTGAAGTAATTAATAACAAAATTGATAGCTCATTTAAAACAAGCACTAACTTTTGTCGTGTCAATTTTAGGATGTTGCAGAGAAATTTAAATAAACAACAGGTATTATCTGATCACCAAGATTGTCGAAATGATGTTCATTAATTTATAATTTACGCTATTACTAAATTTCACACAAAATATTAAAGTGCATGAGTTAATCATAAAAAACAATGAATATTGAAAATTTGTACCTCAAAGGTGAACATTAGAAAATCACAACTATTATGTATAGTTTCTATATGATACATTGAACGTAAAATATTTCAAACTCTTTCCGTTTATCCAATATACGGAAACCCTTATACAGTCACTCCTGATTTATCCGCCTTTCATATCACAGCAAGTTTACAGAAAAAAATAAGGATAAACTCCTAATGTTAATTTTGGGGGCAAATTATAGAACTAATTGAAAAATTAAAAATATATTTTTTTTTTCAAACGTCGTATTATATATCAAATGAAATATGAACAAAAAAATGTGTTCTTCATTTTTTTTGTTTATATTTTGAAAATAATTAGGTGAAAATATACTAACAAAAATATTATATTAATTTTTCCAGGAAAATTACAGACTTAAAGGAAAAATATAATATTAAAATTGTTTGAAACGCATCACTTAATAGGTATAACACATCAATGGGCTCATTATGAAGAATACAAATGTATTTTATGTATATTAAAAATAAAATATTTAAAAGATATTAACAAAAATATAAAATATTTTACTCATTCCCCCTTTATTTCCGAAACTGACAGGGTATAGTGCCTCACTTGAACTTTCTAGGAAAAAATCCTAATATTAACTTTGGGGGGCAAATTATAGAATTAAACAAAAAATAAAAAAATAAACTTTTTTCAAACGCATTATGTAATATATCAAGTGAAAGAGCTCTTTATGAGGAAAGTATATTTTTTACATTATTAAAATAGTTTGTTAAAAAGTTATTTAAAAGAATTCAAAATTCGACCCATTAACTCATAAATCTGAGAACTACTGTCCCTAAACTTTGGAAAAAATTGAGAATATAGGGCTTCACTCAAAATTTACAAGTAAAAAACTAATTCTAACATTAATTTATAAGTAATTTCGAAAAGATTGTTGAGGAGGTCTTGAATTATTTTGTCTGTTCATTGGGTTTTCTCTCCTCCAAAATTTTTCCTGTGTATGGAGACGTTTCAACTCCGAGCCTGGAGTCGTTGTCAATCGTTTGTGTCGAGGTTTTTTCTAAAAAAATTTCGCTTTGATCTTGAATTTGACACTGACAATTTGTCGTTTGGCGATCACTTGACGCTGAGGTTACCGTTTTTTTTTTTTGTTCTGTTAGCAATAAATTCCTCCAGTCCAAATGCAGGTCGGCTGAAGGTGCTCCGATTTCTGTGTTATTTATCATCATACAGCTGGCTTCTTTAAGTTTTCTCTTTTTTAAGTTTTCTTCTTTCAACAAAATCTTTGTTTTATCCCAGTCTATCCTATGGCTGCCGGTGCTCGTTAATACATGATTGGCCAAATTTGATTTGTCCACATGTCTTCTGGAAATGTTATATTGATGTTCTTTTTTCCTTTTTTTGACAAACAACAAATTCAAGATCAAAGCGAAATTTTTTTAGAAAAAACCTCGACACAACACTAAAAGATTGACAACGACTCGGAGTTGAAACGTCTCCATACACAGGAAAAAATTTGGAGGAGAGAAAACCCAATGAACAGACAAAATAATTAATTTATAAACCGAAATGGAAAATAAAATTGTTGTTTGAAGTGCTCCTGCAACTTAATGTATCAACTAACCGGAATTGCCATAGAAATACAAATATATTTTATTTGTATTTTTAAAATAATTTGTTTAAAAGATTTAATTATTTATTATTTAAAATTTGAGGCCAAAATAGAAAATTAACTAAATATTTCCATAAAATTCTATTTGTAACAGCTATATTAAAATTGTAGAACTTAACGTTTCGCTTAGAAACTTCTATGGCTACATACATATGTGGATTCAAAGTGACAAAAACACATTAGGTTCCCATATACTTTTTTTATTGAAATCAAGTTTCAGTGCTAGTTCCTGGTGCAGTATTTTTGCCATAGCGATGTAATTTAGATAGTTCTTAGTTGGAATTACTTGATTTTGGATTGCCAATACAAAGCCTTCCGTTTCAGGAAACATAAGACCAGAGATCAACCAGTAGTTCGACGCTGCACTGTGACATAATCTTGGTCGACATCACTTATGTCTTCGATGAAGGGACTTCTATTTCCAATTCTGCAGTTTCTGATTAGTGGTCTGGTGGTGTAATTGGACGTGTTGTTCTGTCAGTCGCAGTGTTGTTGAGTCATCAACCTGGCATATGACTGTGTAGATCAGAAAATTCTGCTACTTTCTGGAAATGACTACGCAAAATCTAAATTTGTGGATCTAATAGTTTGCTTATATCTGCCAATCCTCTTCCCCCTTCATACCGTGGCAAAGTTGTACATTCGACAGCGCTCTTTGGATGGTGATTTTGAGCTTTTGTTAGTAAAACTCTAACTTTTCGTTGTAATTGTTCAATGTCAGTCTTGCACCAATTAACTATACCGAAAGAGTAACTGAGCACTGAACATGCATAGGTGTTAATACCCTGAAACAGATTTTTTTTCATATGGATGTCACTAGAGAACCCTTCTAGTATTTCAAGCATATCATGCAGCTGTTGTAGCTGCCATCAACTTTAAGTCGTCCATGTATAACGAATGGTTTTTATCTTTAATGCTTGTATGTTGTTTGAGACTGAACCCAAAATTAGTCGAATTCAGTTTGTTTGAGAGAGGGTTCATGGCAAGGCAGAACCACAGCGGGCTAAGAGAGTCTACCTGAAATATACCCCTTCTGATCGAAGTTTTCAGGCATCCCTTTTGTTGTTGGGGAGTAATTATGGTGTTCAGCTCACGTTTAAAAATGCGATGATTAATGCACGATGTTATGAGTTTGTATAAGGTTGGGAAGTAATTGGTCGGTACTTTGCTGGGTCCTGTGTACATAGGTTGTCCTTTGGTAAGAGGTATGTTGCACCATGCGTAACTAAACTAGGCATCTTGTGTGGTGGGTAATTATGTCATTTATAAGGGCTGTTAGTGTTTCGCGGGTTGCGTACAGTTTCTTTATCCAGTAATTGTGCACACCATCTAGTCCTGGTGCTTTCCAGTTATGGAGTGCTTCATTATGTTGGATGTGTCGTCCGTTGTAAATCGTTGGTGTTGTATGGTATCACAGTTTTGAAATTCTGCCTCCTCCTCATTAATCCAACTGGCTCTGGGGTTATAGGAAATTGTTGTGGAAAGCTATGTTTTCCAGAATTCCTCGATGTCTGTTTTACTGGGGTAACTAGGGGCTTCATTATTATTGATGTTGTTAAGTTTTCTATGAAAACCTTTACCTGAGTGTCGGAAAAGTCTAATTTCCGTTGGTTACTGGTTTTGTACCTTCTCAATCGACTTGTGTAGACGGAGAGCTTTTGTCGTAGGCTGTCCAGACACTGCTGAGTTGTGATGTTTTCTCCATCCAACTGGGAGTGTATTCGGTTATTGTCCATGATAGTCTTGACAAGTCTTTCTAGTCTGTTGTTCCTGGGCCCTCGTTGGTACTTCCAACGTCTTTCCGAACAGAATTAATTTTCCCTTCTAGCCTTCTTTGCCAAGGTGGTATTCGAGGTGTTTGTCTAAATTGGGGAGTGTCTTGCTTTGGTCTTATTGCGACTCCCATTGTTCTGCAGATGGAAATTGCAGCACAGCTGAGCTAAATGGTATTTAACTAACAGTAGTTGTGCAATTTAAGGAATAAGGATAAATACGAAATATAAAAATAACGAAATAACGTTTATTTTTCTAATTTAATAGATTGCTAATGTTAAATCATTAAGAACATTTTATATACATAAAGGATATCTCAAAATTGTGTAAATAAAATGTAAATTTTTCAATTATAGATAATGAAACCCTGTAAATTATAATTAAAGAACTGACATATGTTCACTTTGTTAACAATTAATTTTGTTAATATTATTAAAACAATTCCCTCTCAAACAAGTTTTACATTTTATATACATAATATTATACCTACAGCAATTGCGTAACATTGTTATTTGTTTCACTCCTTTATTTGAATTAATATTGAGGTTTATAACACAACTTTCATTGCATAAACAAAAATCATATGGAGATAAACATCTAAAAAAGTTAACATATATAAATCAATTCGAAATAAGACAGAATATAAATCGTGCAGTTCTGAAAACAAACGTACTCATGTGGCCGGAAATCAGGATAAAATACATAGGAAAGTTAAAATTACGAGACATTTGAAACAAATATTTAAATCAATTTTGAGTTACTCAAGCTCAAAGCACACTAGAATTGAGAATATCAACTTTTTGGAAACCTGCGAAGAGCATTAGATCTCTTTCGGCATGAAATAAAACATATGAACAGTCTAAATGCAGGATGGATTCTGCGATTTATCATTATCGAGCAAAATATATAAATAAATTCCACAGTCCAGACTTTATGAACAGGTATTCATTAGAAGACGCGACATGTAAAGACCGATATCTAGGATTTTTGGGGAAACTAGCACATAACATCTCGCGTCTTCAAATTTAACGAAATGTATCAAATACATAAAGAAGTGTTCCAGAGGACATTCAATTGTGGTAAGCGCAACTGATGAAGGTTCCCTAACCAGAAAAATATATATTATATATATTGTCTTGTGTACAAAAGAATGACACCTCGAAGTATTTATTAGGCTATCGCATATATTTTTTCTTTAGGTATACCATAAAAATTCTAAAATATGATTGAGTGCAAGCTTAACAGTTAGCTATTAGTAAAAAATAATAGTATTTTAGTAACAGACAGACCTCTGATGGAGCACAGGCTTCGTGCAGAAAATCTGGCATGGGATAATATGAATTACATTAAACTATCCAAATATGTAACACTTAAATTACTCAATTTCAACTGCTATGTTTACGAACTTCTTAGGAATAACATCGGTCTTGTAAAATGTCAGTATATTTCAACAAATCCAAACATGTAGGTCTCAATGGCTATAAAGAAAATTTAAAAATTATATAAATGTAAAATTATTGCCCATCAACATCTGTAGAAAATAATATACTGCTTCGATGCGGTTCTCCGGGTTGTTTCGCCGTGGTCTACTGGAATTACTTCCGAACGTTACATATGTATTTCGTTGAATACTCGAGACGAATAGGGCTATGGAGCGGTGAAGCAATGGTATTTATAAGTGGCTGGGAATGTAGAGCAGCCTTTGATTGGTCGAGTGGGAGGGGACTGTGCGTTTAGATTTAGTATCGCGCTTCGTATCAACGGATACCAAATTCTGTTCAGTTTAAGACCCTCTTACTTTACAAATACAATCGTGAGTTTACAAATCATTAACGCGCAGTTTGAAATTGTTGAAATATACAGATGTTTACTGTGTTATTTCCAAGGAGTAGATAAACATAAAGTTAAGATTTCGGAATGCTTGCAGAGGAGCTTTTTGATTATTTTGCCTATATACAAGGGTATTCTCTCCTCTGTTTGCTCCAGATAATTATTTAAAATTGTGGAGAACAGACTGTAGTGAGGCATTTTCGAAAAATTGCCCAGATTATTGATGAGCTATTCAGAACTTCTTCCTCACAAATATTCTAAGACAAAGAGAATGTTTGTATATTGTGTGATACCTATACGTGTTTGGAGATGTTTCAACTCCAAATCTGGAGTTGTTGACAGTTACTGTGTGTTTTACCTGGAGGTTTATTTGTAAACTTTTGCTTTGATACTATTTTTCTTGTGTCAAAAATTATTAGTCAACATTTTTTCAAGAATTTCTGTAGACAACCAATGATCCATGTAATTTTTCTACATTGCCTTACTACATTGTGTTTCCCATTTACAAATTTGAAAGACTACTGTTGCAGGTAATACAGAGAAAAACCCCTAACATACAAGCAAAATAATTAAGTAAAGATGGCCCAACTATCATTCAGACAAAATCCAATTACTAGCTATGGACATTTTATATTTTTCTGTTTCAACTGCTGTCAAAAATAGATTTTATTCTACCGAA
The DNA here is from genome assembly GCA_034190945.1 of Octodonta nipae. NCBI lineage: Eukaryota > Metazoa > Arthropoda > Insecta > Coleoptera > Chrysomelidae > Octodonta > Octodonta nipae. The sequence goes on from CM067218.1 coordinate 108,361,834, forward strand.
AACAATTTACTCAAATTATCACTTCTGAATCAAAATATTTAGAATACATCACTGACTAAAATATAAAGAACTTTATAGAGAAAATTAAAAGTGCGCCAGACTTTTTTAAATTTACTCGAGCTTGTTAATTTACTTAATTAATTATTTAACCATAATTTCATGTCACGCGGGAACCCTCGTCAGCGTATTGATTTGCTTCACAACTGTCTCTGAACAATAATTTGTAAGTCAAAATGTTTACCTTTTAAATAATTTGTTAGGTAACATTATGTGTATTATTTTTGTTTTTCTTGGGAAATAACACCACAACGTTTCGTTTTTCTTTCAATATACAGCTTTTTATTTTAATGTGGTGTTATTTCCCAAAAAAACATAAAAATAATCAAGAATATGCCACAAATAACATTTAGAAGACCGTTATGTGTATAACAGGAACCAACTCATAATTCTTAGGATTTTCTGAAGTATTCAATAATGTTTACTACTAGTAATATTACAATGGTTACAAAAATTCATAATTTAAAATTTTAAATTCGTAATTTAAAATTTAATACACACATGATTGAGAAATCCTATAGATGTATAAAAGTATATACACGAAGAAAAAACACTTATTATGTTGAGAATAAATTCAAATTATACCAGTATATAAATTTTTAGGAAAACATATCCAGTCCTGATCATTTTAAAAAATAGAACCTCTCTCTTACATATAAAATATACTAAATTGTTATTTCAGAAAAATAAAACTTTTTGTAAATTAATAGTTAGCGTAATGATAACGGTCGAAAATATTGACGACAAAAAAGCGAGCTTAAGTTTATAGGTCTATCCTGTGAAAAAAGTTTATTTTGTCTTTCAACTATCCTATAATAAGCAGTTGTATATTCTTTATCGAAAGCATTTATATCAATCTGTGCTCTTCCCAAAGCCTTACAAGCCAAAAACAAAATGTCTCTGTATACTGATGTAGATGTATGATTTAAACTGTCTCCTTCTCGTCCATTTGCCAAAATTTTTAGGGGCTCTACCAGATCGTTAACCCTTATGTAATTTATAATTTGTTGCATGAACCTGCAAAGAGATAGCAGAACTATTAAGAAAAAACTCTACTGGAAATCTAAGATTTACACAATAATTAAAAAATTAACAAGACTTACGTTTTAGTTACATAACTTCTACCAATGGAGGTTACTTGTCCACTATCTCTTAACTTCCACAATATATACATTGGTGGACCCTCTGCATGCAGTGTGGGATGATCCCAATAACATTTCAAATTAACTTGAGCAGCCATTTGCGCTAAAAGGAAAAAAGAAAATATTAGAACTGTAAATGATAAAAATATGTAAGGTGTTCATATACATTATTATATACCTAAGCATAATAATCTATTTTTAAGAAAGAACCGACTCAAATGAATCAAAACGAAACAGTTTCAACACTGTCTGATCAACAAATATTATTTTCTGTTCAGTTAAAGTCGGTTCTGGTGTAAATATAAATTATTTAGAAGTTGGTTAAAAATATTATGTCCATTCTTAATAATTTACTATCTCTATGTTGTGTTATTATAGTGAAACTGTTTTCTATCGCGTAAATTTTTTCCGTCCATCTTTATGCATGTCGCATTACGGGTGCACTGGATGCTTAAATAGGTTACGACTGGATCTGAAAGTTGTCAACAAATAATTTATTTTTGAATAAAATTGTGTTGTATTTATCAACAATAATTGTACCTTATAAACAGAAGGTGCGTATTTCTTCACATTTTAGATCCAAACCTTAATAATATCTTTATTTTAGGTAAATGTCACCTTGTAGTAAGATGTAAATATCCAATTTCTAGGGCTCTAAGTGCATTGAAAAGTTAACTTGCGTCTAAAGGCAAACAAACTCTTGCATAAATTTATGACTGTATAATATATCCGAAGATGAATTAATTTTACGCCGTAAGCGACAGATCATGCGCATGTATGTCGCATCACAGTCGGCCGTAGAGAAAAGTAAAAGGCGGCAAAGAAATTCAGCAGAGCAGCCAAGGCCTATATAATCGTTATTGACGGCAATATTCGGATGACTAAAACTAAAATTGTTTTCTGAAGGATACTTGTGGCATCTTTTTCAATGTCTAAGTGTTTATTGGGAAATAACACCACACTTTAAAGGAAATTGCTGTATATTCCAAACGTTTCGGGGTCTAGATCTAAAACATTGTCAAATATTTAAATTTACATCTTGGAATTGTACCTTTTTAATCCATAGTTTCTTAGCCACTGACAACGGGGTCTGATCTAGACCCCGAAACGTTTGGAATATACAGCAATTTCCTTTAAAGTGTGGTGTTATTTCCCAATAAACACTTAGACATTAAAACTAAAATGTTGGGTGTGTTCCGAATATTTACAAATCATCCGAATATTATTCGTTTTCAGTGGTAAAAGACATAATGTTGTAAGGTCACAGATTGGATGCATAAACCGTATTGACATCGAATATTCGAATTAAAATTTATCAATCTGTTTCGGTTATATTTGAATATATACGACATGGGGCATTTGTTTTATGGCCACAGAATAGGTATATAGCCCTTATTGACAGCAAACATCGGATGCCCGAATCATAATTTGAATTACAAATTATTAATCTGTTTCAGTTATATTCGAATATATACGACATAAGGCACTTGTTGTATGGCTAGACATTGGGTGATTGACATCGAATATTGGATGTTTGAAAATTATGCATATGTTGGATAGTTACAGAATAGGTTTATAAACTGTATTGGCATCGAATATTCCATGTTCGAATATTATTCGCGTTTATTAGCCGTTGTTTTCGGTAAAATGTAATCAATTTTGTTATGAAAATTTAATGTCGAACATGTAGGAACAGAATTTCACTTGCAAATGGGTTTCATAAAACAGAATGTATTTTTTATGATATATGAACAAAGCAAATATGTTTTTTAAGTTATTCCATTGTTTCCTATACTAGCAATATGTTCTTAATATATCACTTTGCTTTTTAATTAACCTGCTGTTAGAGCCATACATCTGCGAGATATTGTCATTATTTCGTACTGTTTTTCCTTAGTATCTACATATAAATAGGCAAAGACAAAATGATTAGGTACCATTTTCTCCTCTGTTTCTCAACCGATTTTCTTCATTTTTGTTTTGTTTAGTAGCTACTGACGACCTTCAGTGCAGAATGCTAATCTTAATTTATAATATTGGTTCATTCATTAAATAAAATATAATAAAAATTCATTATTTACGTCAATAATGTCAATGCCAAACAAATGAATGTGCCGCCGCCGCCAGATTCAAACTATTGAGTAATTATATATAGACAGACCAATGCTGTTATATACTTAGAGCACTTACTTCTGGAAGTGGCATGCAAGCGTTGTTATTGTTTAGTGGATAAAGCCGATGCTAATCGGCTACCCTACATATTTGTTGTTGCTGCTGTTGATTTGTTGTCATATTAAATAAAGAATTACGAATTTGAACACAAATAAAGTTCTATGAATTATATCTGAAAAAAACTTGAATTTCGTTACTTATTTGTAGAAGCGAGATGTAAGACCGACATCTAGGATTTTCGAGGAAACTATCACACAGAGATTCCGAATCTGGATCCGTTCTGTGTAATTGCTGTTCTCTCTAAAATCCTAGGATAGAAAATCACGATAAAATTTTCATGTTACTTAACCTGCCAGAGATATTGACACAATTGGTCGAATTTCGACCACTGGGCGATAGCTAGTATTATTTGAAAAACAATCTATAAAACCAACTTTAACATTTAAGAATGTTCGAAAGCAAAACGTTAGTGTTAGGAAATATTTAAAAACGAATGTATAGTATAATACCTCTTCAGTTAAAATTTAGGGTTGATTAACCGTGTAGTTTTTGAGAAAATGATTTTTAAAATCGCCACTTATGGGATAACGATGTCTATATTGGATAAACAAGTGATGTTACATTTAATAAATGTTAAGAAAGTTACAAAAAACTCTTCAATCGATAGCTTAAGTTTTACAATTTCATATGAAATAGAAACAAACCGTCACTTACAGTCTAATTTATTAGGTAATTAAAATACGATTTTATCAGATCTCAATGCGTATTAAAATACGAGACTGTGAAGTATGACAACAATGCATACCTTGAGGGCTTATTATTGCTTGCAATATAATCTGGCCAACAGCGATGGATTTGAATGTAACTTGTGTCCACAACGTTGATTGAAATAAATTATTTCATTATTGATATGAAAGTAGTAAAATACAAAATAGTCTCGGTTTATGCATTTAATGCAATATTTAATATTACAGTAACTAGTATTAAATCATTGTTGATAATTTTTGTTTAATAACACATTTAACGATTTTAATCAATCATAGTTATAAACATATAACGAGTTTTTATTAAATTTTAAAAAAATCATGCCGAAAATGACAGTTTTAATCACATGTTCCTTTTCCTCTATTTCTTCTTTAAAAATTCTATTAGCATACATTATTTTTTAATATCCGTGCACTAACAACTTAAAAGATATTCTCCTCAAATTTAACAATACGCCGGTTCTAGGTGTTTATTATTATTATATTTGTTTCAAAGAAATTGTAATCCTTTACCGTGGCTTTTGTTCGTTTTTTACTATTTTTCAGTATTTTGATAATAGTATTTCAATTTACCTTTATGTCTGCGAAATTTTTACTATCTTGTGGGACGCTTTGAGCATTAATACCAGGTGTTTGGCTACAATTAGAAAGAGAACGAAGATTCGCGACATGGCCAGATTGCACTCTCAGGTGTTAGTATATGCATTCCTATAGGCAGCATTTCATTTTTATGAATGGGAGTTGGCATTTTTTAAGTTTTCCAGGTTGGGGCTAATTTTAAATTCCCATGTTAAAGTATAGCCTTGTTTATCGTCTTCTTCTCGAGAGCGCTTTCGAACATCCTTAGGTAATAAAAAATATTGTGATTTAAAAATATACATCTTATTTCTATTTTCACTCTGTTGATGTATATTCTTTTTTGAAGGGTATGCTTAAACTATTAAGTTTACCCTTCTAGTACTGGACACATTTTATTGTGGAAATGCTTGGGAACCTTTGGTATCACAGATAAATAAACAGAATGTTTTGAACCCTACCATCAAGCCATTATTGTCTGCACTCAATGCTGTTTTTCCAAAAACTTATCATCTTGAAATAAATTAAGACTGTTTTAAAGATGATAATTGCGGTATTAGATGACATCAGGATGGACGATCAGATATTATTTTGTGAGTTTGACCAATTTGGATTTGTTGACAATCTGTGAATTTACCTGCCTCATCTTTAGAATCGTCAGAAGCTTGTCGGTTAGTGATCTAACTAGGGTCCTTTGTTTTTAATTAATTTAATGATTTAGACTCAATTGATGATTCTATCAGTTTTTTGTTTAGTTTATGAAAATGTTTACCAGATGTTATATTATCAATAATAAAGTTGCAATTGTTTACCCTCTATTTACTTTTAACTATTATACCATTCTGACAACCAAATGTAAGCAAAAACCATGGAATTATTCTCAACAATTTTTATTTCGACATTTCGGATGCCATTTATAAAACTTTGTGTAGCCAAGTGGACTTTAGTGTCCTCCAGTAGATCTGGATATGATAGATATGTTAAACATCTTCTCTGCTTCAAATTCTTAAAGACGAAATTATTGTATTTTCCACTCAGTTGCATTTGGCATACCTGCCTCAACCATTGGTCGTCACAACTTTTATCTAGAACAGAAACTATCTTGTGGAAGTAACCTTCATTGCATTCTGGAATGCTCTGGAGAAATTCAAATGCTTAAATAAATTACAAAAGAAGTAGACTTTTCTTGGCTTCCCACCCATCCATTGGCTACATCCACTGCTGACAATTATCGTTGGTACATAGGCCAAAATGCACGGTCACAAAGCTTCAAAGCTGGGTGATTTGAAAAAGAGCCTTTGGTACATAAGGTGTTCTGATATTGTCCTCTTTGTAAGACTTATTGCATTTTGATCTTATTCTCTTTTCTCCACTTTGTTTTGGTTAGTACTGATTTCACCTCGGCCTTTGTCTTAGATAGTGCCCATTTTGCATTGTACTTTGCTTTGAATAGAATCGACGCCACTTTTTACCTTGTTTTCATTTCAATTTTTAGTGATTCAGTTACTTTATATCTAATTCCGCAATCTATATTTTCTGGTTTACTAGTCCATGACTGTGTTACTAATTGCATTAGTTGTTCAAATTGTTCATTTGGGTTTTTAAATTCATATTTCTTAATTTGGAAAGTAAAATTTCCAATAGGTTCTAATGTTTTGCATCGATTGTAGTTACAAGATGTTCTAATTCCATTTTAGATTTCTCATCAAAAAAATGTACTAAACTTTCTTGAATATTTTGTCAAATCTGCGTCTCTTATTTATTCCATTTTCCAGTATTTTATTTATATAATCAATTTTATCGGTTACAAAACTAAAGACTACAGTCACTTCACTTCTTCTATACTTGAAAACTTTCTGGACTCCCACTACTCAATTCATGGTCACCCATTCTTTGTCTTTAGAGAAAGTTTTTTTTTCTTGTGTCGATTTTTGTGTGTGACATTTGATATCTTTCAGCTGTTACCGAATAATTTCAGTGGTGTGGTTTAGTGGCATTATTTTAGTCACAGTTTGGGCCTACTTTTGAAGTGGCTGCCTCAAAATTAAACTTTGTAAAAATATGTAGGTAAAAATAGGAAACTTACAGTGGGTTTCGAAAGTCAGGAGTATGAAAAGATCCTAGTTTTGTATATATTTTTAAACAAATTCATAATGATTTACATTTTATAATTTGTTATGTAAGCTTACCTATAATGTGCATTGAATGATGTCAATAATTACACAAATTAAGATCTCTTATTAATATAATGTGAAAAAGTTCAAAGATCTTGTAAGAGTTCTTTCCACTAAATTTGGCTATGCTACTAATTTATTTACCTTTAAAGTATAGTTCATGTATAACTTATTTTTAGTTATTCTGTACCGTTAATTGCTATACAGCAACATTATTACTCCGTAAATAAATCAAATAATCGTTACATATGCAATACAGCTTACCTTTGTACACCTCCTTTGGAGCTGCTATAAAAATTTAATACACATATTTATTAGTTGGGGTAATATTGAACAAAGGTGAATAAAAATATTTTTTATGAAATTAAATTTCGTAATTCTTGAATATTGTCAGTATTTACTTATAGTGTGAATTTAAGGTCTCAAATCCCACCTGTCCCTGAATCTTCATCAATTGAAAACCTACATGATGTCTAATAACAATAGCGTAAAGATATTTCTCTAACACCAGATCATTATATTAACACTAGAAGAGACTGACTACATACTCCATGTTTGATGAAAAGGTTGAGAATGTTTTTAGTTTTACAGATTAAAGAAAATAATTCTCTTTTCAATCTACTTATTTACAGTTTGCAAGTAAGACTTCTCAGTATATTATATAGTTTATTTACTTAATGTTATTCCTTTCTATTAATAAAAAGGTTTTAACTTCCACAATGCTTTTTTGATGTTTTATTTTCTGTTTCTATTGTTCTCACTATTGCATTGTATAGCTTTACATTACGAGGTCTGACTATTAAATATCGACATTTCTTATGAAAGAGTTTTATTTTAAAAATTCTTCTACAATCAAACGCTCCCTTTCAATGTACTCTCCTCTCCTCGTCACACACTGTCCCATTCGTTTCTTTCCTTGTTCAAAGCAATGCTCGAAGTCTTCTGTTGTAAGAGCATTTAGGAGCTCTGCCGATTTTCGCTTGACCTCTTACATTGACTCGGTCACTAAATCAGGCGAGTATGGCACATGTTTGATCACTGGGGTGCCACCAGCGGCTAACTAACGCTTGACAGGCAGCGCGTTATGGGCAGGTGCGTTGTCATGGTGCAAGATTCTCGACTTGTTTGTTCATAATTTTGGGACATTTCTCTTGAACTCATTCTCAAAGAGTTGCCAAAACTTTGAAATAGTGAGTTTTGTTTACAGTATCACCCTCTGAATCACAATGCTCTTGATGTCGAAAAAAAAACGATTAGCATGACTTTACATTTTGATTTCGACATGCTGTTTTTTTTATCTACGGCGATGCAGGAGTTTTCGAGTACATGGATCGCAGCTTAGTTTCAACATCGTATTGGAATATCCAGGTTTCATAGCAACTGATACGTTTTCCGTCAATTCACGCTCTTCATCTAACCTCTCAAGAAAATTTGAGCAGATCTGGTGAGGGACGAGCTTTTGGTCGGAGCTCAAATTTTTTGGTACTAACTTCGTACAGACTTTCTTCATGTTCAATTCGTCAAGTAAATTTTTTCTGTCCGTTTCTTTATTGGCATTTATAATCTCAGCAATCATCCGAATGCTCATATGATGATCTCTACGCACTGCTTTTGATCTCTGTTTGACGTTGGTCATTTTCTGTACTCTCTCGGCCTTCAGAAAACTTTTTATACCATTCGAAAACACGTGCACGAAATAGAGAATTCTCACCATAGGCCTCATCAAACAATTTATATCACTCAGAGTTTTTTTAAATTTAACGAGAAATTTCACATTGCTCCTGTTTTTCGTCACACATGGTTATCGGCACGAGGAAAAAAACAGTGTTTCTAACCTCACGATGCTCTTGATGTCGAAAAAACTAATTGCTGCTAATTTGTAGAAGTTTATTTCATTGCATAATTCTATCTAATTTTTCCTACATTTGTTATAACACTTCCTAAGTAAGGGATAGTTCTCATTTTAAATCATCATAGACAATGTCAAACGTATTGAGATTTCTCACCATTATTTTGCCTCTAGTTCCATGTTATTCTGGATCATCTATAATAAATTCTATTATTTTCATGTTTATTTCTTTCTATTAATTTTTTTGTTCAATTTCCTGTAGTATTATTTATACTTTCATAATACGCTATGTTTAACTGCTTATGTCTTTTCTGTTTTTGTATATTCTTCTATACTTTTCTTTGAGATTTATCTAAATTATAGCTCTCACTGCTCTGTTCCACATATTAATATTTACCTTTCTTTTGCCTAAAGCCTCTTCTCTTATCTGCCGAATTCTTTATTAATTTTGTATTTTCTTAGGTTTTATATTAAATTTTCATAATATTAATTCAAGTCCCAATACTAAATATTACATGGGTCATTAATTCAGGTGGCACCTCCAATGCCATACAGGTTTTTTTATTCGGTAGTACCAAGCTTTAAAAGACACTTGAACGTTTGCTTCATTTGTTTTTGTTTAAACGATGGATAAAAAAAACGAGTTTCGTTTGTAAATCAAACACTGTTTTTTAATGAAAAAAAAACACCGTTGAAGCTCAGTAATGGCTTGAAAAATGATACCAGGAGTAGTGTTCATCGACACAAATTTTTGAGCTGGTATGTGGATTTTAAACGCGGTCGAACCACTACCGAAACTGCGGGACGCCCTTGTCGTCCCATGTGGTGGTTTATTCACAGTAGAATAAAAGAAACATCGAATTGATAAATGGAGCGCTGTTTGAAGCTTTTTATACATAAAAAAGAATTTTTTGCGTTAGTATGTAACAATGGAAAAAAACATGGATTTCTCATTATATGCAGAAGTCAAAATCAACCCAGTAGAGATTAGAGGACGAAAGCAGCTAAAGCGGAGCGACACTCAGCAGGCAAGTTGATGACATCCGTATTTTAGAACACGCACGGAATTTTACTCATTTACTTTTTTCAGTAGGGCCAGACGATCAATAGCTACTGTTATATTGCGTTTTTGGATAGATTGAACGACGCAATCAAGCTGAAAAGGCCTCAACAAAGAAAAAAAAACCGCTGTTTCATCAAGACAACGCACAGTTCCACAAGTCGATGAAGACAATGGTGTAATTCTACGATTCGAATTGCTTCCACATCCCACTTATTCACCAGATCTGGCTCCATCTGAATTCCACACTCTCCAAAGATTTGGCTCCGATGATGAGGTTATAGCCGCAAGTGAAGACTATTTTGAGCCATCAAAAGTTTACAAAAACGTTGGAATGACTGTATCCCTATGAAAAGTCACTATGTTGATAAAATAAGTCGAATTTTGAATATAAAATATTTTTAACCTCCGACACAAAAAGTTGTGTATATATAAAGTTCGTAAATTGAACATTAAAACGAGGCAATCTTAACTCCAAGAGCCTAGATTTTTTATGTAATATTCCAAGAAATGTGGGTTTAAAATTATGTTTAGGTAAATTTAGTACAGGATGGCGTGTGTATCTGTGAATTTGTATGTCTGTGGCATCGTCGCTTCTAAACGAATGGATCGACTTTGATGCGGATTTTTTGTGTTTGATAGCTGACGTGATCGAGATGGTTTTTAGCTATAACTTATGAAGATTTATTAAGCCATTTGACGATCATTAGCTCATTTACTACTTGACAAAAGGGTCTTAAGAAGTTTTTTTACTGTTCCTAAAGGACTGGATCGATTTGAGTGAGATTTTTTTTGTGTGTATGAGTGGGTCGCTGGATGGTTTGGATTCACTATTCGACCAAGTAGGTAGCGCACCGATTTTGATGAATTTTTTTGCGTGTGTTTGAATAGACCCGTGGTAGAGGTGACACCTAAATACTGGACCTGCTCCAGAGGAGCAAATATGACTACTAGCGTCAGGTATGAAATTTCAAAAGTATCAAACTCGGAAAATATGTATTTGCTACTTTCCATGTGTTTTTTTGTCGGGGGTTGTATACATTTTTATTTTTATCTTGTCACTGATTAGTCCTGGGACTTAATGACCCATTAATCAGTAGAAGTTACAGCCATTCGGGGAGCTAAGATAGACTATGTAATTTTGTGGTGTACAGAGTGTTGAAAATATATTACGCCGCTTAATTTTTGAAGATAGAAAAAATATATAAATCTCTTTAATAAATTATAAATTTTCTAAAAACTTATTACATTCTACCATATTTATAACAATCAATTAATATTGTCACTTATGTGTTTTTAGTCAAAACATTATATTAATACTTACCAAGTGCATTCAGCTCTTGTGTTAGCGGATCTGTACCTTCTTCGACGGGTTTCATTGACGTAGGTCTGTTCGAGGTGGTACTGTCTTCATTTTCAATATTCACTCGGTCATTTGTATCATTCCCACCAGAAGCCTTATTCCTTAAATATAAATTGGGTAGATGTGTTTGAACGTTGATTCTTTCGAACACCCAAACCAGATTCCAATAGATAATCGGATGGTCGTCCACGAATTTAGGAGAAGAGAGACAAAGATCTCCTTCCTGGGATAGCACATTTTCGAGTTCTTTTCGTAAAACTAATGGATTCAAATATGGTACACTGAATGGATCACAGGGTTGCACACTACTACCACTTGCAGATATTGTTAAAAATGGGACGGTAGGTTTATTACACGCTTGACATACTGTATTTAAATTCGAATCCTCCGAAGACCAGTTTGCCATTATATCTTCATCATATAGAAGACAGGAACAATGGTGACACTGGGAGCAAGTAGTCAACTCTAACTTCAGCTCACAATCTAGAAGAAAAAACAGTATTCATTTAGTTTATTTGCACCTCAAATAAAGTTGGATTTTAGTGTCCACCTTACTTTTTGAATCATAATTGATATTACCTATATAGTGTTATTTACGAGGGTGAATCAAATATGAACCGGACGTTTGTTTTAAAAATTTTATTGGTACGATCAATACAAATTTTAATACATATTATTTTTCTACATAGTCTCCTCTCTTATGTAAACATTTTTCCCACCGAATCGGAAGTTTTTTAATACCTTTCTCAAAGAATGAAACTGGTTGTGTCGATAACCAATTGCGCACAAACGTTTCTACACCTTCGTTGTCCTCAAAGTGGTGGCTTCCCAGTTCTTCTTTAAGTGGTCCAAACATGTGGTAGTCACATGGCGACAAATCAGGACTGTAATGCGGGTGTTCAAGGGTTTCCCAATGCATTTTGTTCAATTTTCCTTGAGTCAATGCAGCTGTAGGTGGCCGAGCGTTGTCATGCAACAGAATCACTTCGGATATACATATCCCGCCTCTTTTGCCGATAGGCAAGTTTCACTTGTTGGAGTAGTTCGCAGTAATACTCAGCATTAATTGTACGGCGTTCGTGCAGAAAATCGATCAGCAGTACGCCTTCAATCAGCTCACGAATTGCGTAGATATTCGCCTCATTGATGCTTGTCGTGGGACGGCGTGCATGAGGCTCATTTTCCACTGTCTCTCGGCCATCTGAAAACTTTTTGTGCCAGTCGTACACTTGGGTCCTTGAAAGTGTTTCATCGCCGAACTGTGCAGATAGTCGACGCAAAATTTCAGACGGTCTAACGCCCTCCAGCGGCAAAAATTTGATAACAACACGTTGCGCAACAGACATATGCACCTCTTGCTCTGACATGATGCTACTAACAGCGCATCGACTACGCCTCACCAAACCGACGAACTCCCATCTTCTTAACATCCCTACCTAACATATATCGAGACGTCACGCCACTCGAATTACCTACAGAGCAAGAAACAGAAAAGTCCGGTTCATATTTGATTCACCCTCGTATTATACAACTCAAATAGTCTGGTAATGTGGCGAAACCATAATATAAACATAATTTTTTATACCCCAGCATACTTATATTGTGCACTATAAAAATAACACCACTGCACAAAAAATATATCAGAGCAAGACATGCAAGACTTGGTTTCTGGTGTAATTTGACCCCTAAACACGAATCCGTAGTCAGCACATATCAGTCTTCAGCAAATCGCTATAGAAACTTCAGAAAATCGATATACCTAGGAAAAAGCATATGAACTTGTAACGTGCAAAAAAATTGTAGCCTCTTGACTAGTCTTATGATTTGGTTGATGGAGATTATGTACCTCTAGAACCGTGAAGTTGCTGTGGCTAGAGTTGTTTTTTGTAGGTTCTCTGAACTACTTATCGTTCTGGTGCCTCCTCGAGTATCATGTCCGTTGTCTGTTCGACTTTTCGCTAAGCCGGCGATATCCAGGACGATATTTTTTGTTGTTAGCACACATACACAAATAATTTCTTTTTAAAAAATACCTGTTAGATTAATGCATACCCTCTATTTCGTAATTTCTCTTAATCCGCTCCTGTCCACCGCCTTAGTTCAAGTGGAGGTTGAGAAGTGGTAGAGTTTCCAAGCGAACGCGGGAGAGAGCTCTTGCCATCTGGAAGTGAGCGAAAGCCGTTTCCTCGACGTTGTGCGATTTTGAAGGTTAAAAAATGGCGTTCTTTTAAGTTGGCTGGACGATTTTTCCGTGTTTGGTAGATGATGGTAGAGTGAAATATTATCTGGCGGAAAATGTGATGGAGAAGACACAATGATGTCTGAGATTTTTACGGATTAGGTAACCCTTCGTTGTGAAGGTAAGCGAAACTATTTTAGTGAAATAAATTCGTCACGTGCAATATTCTATTTTAGGGACGTACGGGATGTATAGGACGTACGGGATGTATAGGACGTACAGGACCTACGGTATGTACGGTAGCCCGTGTATGGTGGATCTTGCAGAAGATTTTTATGGAGCATTTTTACGGAGCAATTTTATAGAGCATTTTTAAGATGCATTTGTTACTGTTAGGCCTAGTCTTTTAAGCCTGGTTCTACTTTTGAGCCAATATATTAAGTTGGTTTTGTTTTGGACAAAGAATTTCCTACATTTGGGCCGATTTAACCATTTTGATGGGGTATTTTCTACAGAGAAGATTTGGATGAAGTATTTGTGTTTACGACATTGTAGCATTTTTGTGGTGGAGACATAATTTTTTATGCAGTTTTGAGTGCATCTGCTGGCTGCATTACGGTTAATTTAATGGGATTCAATTGATGACCAGCCTTTGATGAATTATTTGGTGATATTTGGCTTTGAGTTTCCAGGATCAAGAGTACAGTGCAGATAGACATTACAGTAAATGTGTGAAATAGCTATTTGCCGATCATATTTGTAAAGGTAAGGTTTATTTACTGTCGTTATCTTTTTTTTGGCCAAATCATTTTGATTATGTGATTATAGTTGAGTACATTTTTCACAGATTTCACTGAATATTTTTGTGTAAATATGTAAATTTTCGCACTAAATTCTCATTTAAATATTTCAAATATTTCATATTACAGTTTGTAAATTTTGCTAGTTGACCAAATTTATTTGAGCGTTTCAATTTGTTTATTTAGATATATAATTATTATTTTCAATTTTTTTTGTAATTTTTTTGATTTTTTATTAAATTTTCTGTATTTACATTTCGCAATTTTTTATATACCTTTGGGGGTGGTTGCCACCCCACCTCGGGGTGGATTTTTTATTACATTTTAACTATAGGAATCGATGTAAAACGTAAATCTAAGATAAAAATGTTCTTTACGTTTTCTTCGTAAAACTTATATTTTTCGAGTTATTCGCGGTTGAAAGTAATAGTTTTTCAATGAAAAAAAAAACGACTTTTTAAAGTGTTATTTGCGAATAACTCGAAAAATATGCATTTTATCAAATATACTGTACAGGGTAAAAATTTGCTTAAAAAAACAAACGAAACCTTTTTTTTTATTTTTTCTACGACTAACAGGACCTGAAATACTGCACGTTAATGGTTAGCTTTTTTTCGTCAAATACATAGTTTGAACGATTCAGGGCCAAATAACGAGAAAACTTTGCATTTGAAGAGGAAAACTTATAGAATCTTTTTTAAAGTATATAATTAAACCTTTCAAGAAAGAAAAGTCTCTAGCATGAAAATTGAGCAACTCATGGTCAAAATAAGTTCAGTACCTACTTTTTTGTACAAAAAAATCTGTGAAAACAACCCCCTAACTACACCCTAATTAAAAATTATCTTCACCCTTCGGTGATTCTCTTTATATATCTATTATTGAGAATCGAGTAATTTGACCAATTTAAAACGCCTAATTTACAAAAATTGGAGTTTAAAGAGATAACTATTTTTTGCAATTTCGAATTTTTCACCCTCTTCTTCAAAATATCTTCGAAAACACTGGAGATACGAAAAAAATGACAGGTAATTATATTGTAGCTTTTTTAATGACTGTGCATGGATTTTTTGTACAGTGAATATTTGGCGAGATAGAAAATTATCCATATTAAGGTTTAAAATGTGATTTTATATTTTTTACAATTAGGCGTAGTTTTCACCCTTAAAAACAAAAGCCTACAACGGCCCGTTATAGAAAATGAACTAGAGGGTAAAATGAACCTAATTCAAATTTTTTGTACAAATCGATGCTGGACGAAAAAATTGCGAGGTTTTGACATATTTTGAGATTCATTTCCTGTATTATTAATGCCATTGAGATTGAAATCAGAATAAAAAATTTAAACATTTGTATTTTTTGAACATAAAGCCTTTTTCCCCTCAATGTGGTGTAATATCCCCCAAGAAAACCATTAAAAGAAACTACAAAATAACTTCAAAAAACAGGACTGTATTTCCCTATATGCCACATGATGATCCATCATTATCATTTTTTATAGCATCAATGTTTTGTTTTTGATGTTGTTCGACCTTCACGAAATTCATCACTAAGATTGCTCCGCCCCAATTTAAATTCTAGATACAAATGAATAAAACAGTTGTTCTTGATGGTGCTTTGTCACTGTAAGCTGTTTTAGGTCAACGAAACACCATTGTTTCTTTACTTAGCCGAAAATCAAACTAACTCATAAAACATTTCTGAATAATTTCTCTTGAAAATCATTTTGTATGACTGAAGTCAGAAGAAATTAAATAGTGATCATAAAGTACATAAAATTTCTACAAATTAAAAAATATATATTTCTTACCAACTTGTTCTTCTTTGGGAGGTGGGAATAGATTATCTGGTAGAGGTTCATCATAATCTTTCAGATTTGTGCAGCTTCCTTTATAACTTCCCAATTCTCCAGAAATCCTTCTATGTCTTTCTCCTCCATCACTTCCATCATTGGACTCAACCTCCTCATTGTCACCTCCAGCTATTCTGTCAATCATGAGAACTTTAACAGGTGTAGAATTGGTTGATGTTGAAATCACTTCTTTTATCTCACCCATTTTCTTTACCATACTATTGGCGGCAGATTTGATCGAGCTGAGACCACCTTGTATTAGTTCGTTGGATTTTTTACTAGTTAAACTACTTGGACTAAAAGAAATGAAAAACATTCGAAACATATAATTATTAAAAAAACTATTTTTACTTCATGCAAACAAAAACATAAAAAACAACCTTTATGCTCTATAAATGTCAATAAACACCAACAACAATAAGAGCACATTTGAACTCAAAACTTTAATCAAGCAATAATTTCAAATGTAAAGATGAAATAATGAAGGAATATAAATAGCTTTCTCCTCTCTCTACATTTAACTAAATAGATAAAAAGGCATCCGGAACAGATCACAAAATCATATGGAAGCGAACTGCAAGGAAGAAATTTCGTCTTTTGTTTATTGTGGGTTTCAAAATAAGTAAGTAACAAATGAAATGAGTGAATATTTCAATTGACATAATTCCTCACAACATCCATTTTCTAAAACATTCATTTACATGTTGTTTCCTGAAAGATAGTTGATAGTTTGTCAATGTTTAAGCACTTTTTGGGAAATGACACCACAATTCACGAAATAACTGTATTTTTCCAAACGTTTCGGGGTCTAGGTGAGAGTTAGAGTTACCAGTAACTGGAGAAATAATATTTAAAAGAAATTCTGAGAGCTCACTGCATGGAGAATTTATAATTATTATTACCCAGTAAAATTAATTAATAAGAGTTAAACAAAATCGAATACCAAACGATCGCCAACAACCAAACCCAAACTTCACCAAACAACACAGACTCCCAAGATAATCACACTTCTACAATAACTATACCATAAATACAGGGTCTCTCAGAAATAAATTTTATATTGGAGAAACCTCTAGACCTCTAAATGTTCGAATAAAGGAACACAAAAATTACATTAAAAAACGACAGTATGAAAAATCCAAAATTTGTGAACATGCTTGGGACCTGGTTGTAAGATACAATTTCAAAATTCAGTTATATTACACAAAGAAGAACACAAAACGAAACGAAAACTAAAAGAGTCTGCTTTAATTTTGTTAAATGAAAATGATTGTATCGCTACTACCTCCGTAGAATTCAATCGTTCCTGGTTTCCGATGATTAAGGAAGAAATCGCTAATGGTCATGTCCTGGTGAACAATCCAATATCAAGAAAATTCATAAGATTTTTCCTAGGTTTTCCCTTACAATTTTAATGGGATCACTGAATCAACAAAATTCTGTGATCACATTTTGGGTGAATGCATCTTATAACAAAGTCGCACTTAGGAGCGCCACATCAAATTCAGAAGATCACCCCTTTCTAATTCTTGCACTTTGAGAGGAACTTTATTATTAAATGATCTTTAGAAGATTCTGTGCTACCCTGTATATTATCAAATTAAGTTCCCTTAGTTACGTCATAAGCAAATACTACTGTCAAACATTTTAATTTTAAATGTTAGAATTGTGCCTTTTTTCATAGTTTCTTTCTTTACCCCGAAACGTTTGAAAATATACAGTTATTTCGAGAATTGTGGTGTCATTTTCCAAAAAGTGCTTAACATTCATTTACATGTGTTCATATGCAACAGATAGTTTTATTCTACTCCATTAGTATTTATTTTTAAATTAACGAAAGTGAAAAAATCAAATTATAATAAAGTTTTACAATTCCACAATAGATGTAGAACTGAAATAATAGAGACATTATAAATGGAATATATATATATAATAATCCGCGTATAATATCTAGTAAGTCTATATTATGTTTTAAAAACATAACGTCTTGTTTAAAAAGTTTTTTTAAATAAGATCATTTACTTTATGATTTAGATATTCAGCTAAGTTGCCTTGCTACTTTATCAAAAGTGTATAAGCATTCTAAAACAAAAAATGACTTGTACATTTGTGGTGAAGATGAAAATGAACAGGATTAAATTTAATATATCCAAATTGTATAATAATACTTAAAAATAATTTATTCAAATACAGTTTCTATAGGTAAATATATTTTTTACAAATGAGCTTTGAATTATTAAAGCAAATGTTGCGAGGTTATAATGAAATAAAGGAAAATTATTTCTTTAATCTCTCTATTATAATTTGTCATAATTGTGAAAGATGTTCCAAAAAGTACTCACCTAAAGTTGTTAATAGCATTTTCGATAAAAAGCTGAGGAGCTTTCAAGTCAGCTTTACGGAGTGAAAGGCGTGACGGGGAGTAGCGCCTAAAATAAAATTCAAGCACTATCTACTAACGTGCAGTGCTGTCATATTGCACATTCTAGAAATCTCAACAACATGCACTACTAGACATGGCAAAAATATAATTAATAACATTAATTCAGATTAAAAAGTTAAAATATTTTCAACATCTGAAAAAGGATTTATAAATACAATTATTACTGGACCGTACATTTTAATTGTAAATGTACAAAAAATAATGTGAATATAAGAAAATGCTGCAAATGACAAATAATTAATATAGTACCATAATATCTATCAAAATGAAGCAAAAAAGTTAAGAAAATCTCAGTTGCATAAAGCTTTACACTTTTTCAGAAAAAAAATGTAATTAACAGCGATTTAACGAGATTTAAATGATATGTTATTACTGAATAAAATAATACTTCTTGCAGGTTATTTGTGTTGAACAATATTGTATTTGTTTTGTCAAAGGTGAAGTTCAGGTTTCTGGACTTAATGCAAATAGTGTTATCCTTAAATAAGATTGTTGAGTGATGGATTTAAAACTTTCTAAAATATTTTACGCTTGAAATCTGAATTAGAAATTACTGATATTAAAATGTACTGTTTCACATTTTCAAACGTTAAACACATTTAAAAAAATATTGTTCAGATCTGAATTAAACAGGAAATTATTAAATAAGAATTGACAATCTCACCTGAATCCCAGTTTAAATGTCGAACCCAAACTTGCTAAACTCGATGCTACCGTTGCTGCGGGTACGGTTTCTGAACGTTGCAATTTGCTCTGTGCTGGAGGACTACCTTCGAAAGTGGCGGATCGATGTACAGATGATTTAAATAATACAGGGTCGTCTGTTAATTGATGTATTCCAGTGGTTGGTATTATATCAGGTTGTGCTTGTGTAACATATGTTTCGGGATATGGTTGTTCGAGCGCGCCAAGGGGATCGTTTTCGGTTACGACTTCCCGAGAAGACATTCTGAAAATGTTTTGAACTGATAGTTTAAAGTCTACTGGCAGTACTTAAAAGTCCACACAATATAAATTGAATTGTAATCATAATATGTCCCTGAATACTGAGTGACATTTAGTGATCACGTTCGTCTAAAATGTTTAGTGTCACAGGAACTGTAGAATTTACACAGGATTTTTGAGAATAGTCAGGGTAAATTGTGAAGGCTAAAACATGCTGTGGTGAATTTATACTGAACACTGTTGTGGTAAATATTTTTTTTGATATTATTTACAAGTACGCATATTTCTAAACGAACGTAGCTAATTGAAAAATAAAAGATTTTGATTTGCATATAATAACAGACATATTGGAAACATAAGTACCAATTGACAGGTATGATCGTGATATTTAGTTATATTTTGTTGGGCCATGATCGAACTTTTCATTCAATGTTAAAGTTTTTTTTATTATTTAGGAAAGATAGCTGAAGATAGGTACTAGAGGAAGTCTTTGACAGATATGGAATTATTAGCGGAAGTTGAACGAGGACTAGAAAGATGTCGAACACAACGTCGAGCTTGATAATAGAGATAATGGGCAAGATGAAAATATGGAAAACATGGGAAAGTCGTAGTAATAAACAACTTGAAAATATTGACACTTCCAATAAAAAAGAAAAACAAAGTGGAAAAAAGACTACAATAACAGAATATAATCAGGAAATGGGAAGTTCATTGAGCCTCTTCTTGAGAATATAATTTTTCAATTCAATCTCTATTCTATTCAGAGAAATAAGCTAATGTATTCTCAAAAAGAAGAACTGCTCCCTTTATTGGTATAAATATGTTCATGGGTACCATATATTGCCTTCTACACTATTGGTCAACCAGTCCGGAGTATTCTAGTGGTATCTAATACCAAATCTTCATCTAAATGATAACACAAAAAATCCACCAAATAAGTGGTAAATTATATAAACTAAAACCAATAATATGATACACATACAATTTTTGACAATTATTACAAATGAACCAGGGAGCCTATGTATACATGAATCAATGATAGCATCCAAGAACCCTGAGAAAATCATAAAATGGGGATACAAAATATGGACAATAGCAGTCAAAACAGTTACATTTTACAATTTGACATTTATACAGGGAAGACATGATCAAATGCAGCTTCATTTGGGCGATAAGTAGTTTTATCTATACATTTGATGGAAAAGTTGAAAGCTGAAAATATTGTTGCCGGTGGCACTACTGGAAGTGATAGATTAATAACAAACTTCAGTTCTTAAGTGCTAGTTAAAATTCTACACTTGAAAAGAATAAATATTCTGTTTTTTTTTTTCATACTCTACTAAAAACTAAACATCAAACTAGCAGCAAAGGGAAAACTAAAACGTAAATGTACATATCCTAGAATTGAAACAAAATATATGTACTGGAAACCATGATGCTATACAAATAAGGTGGAGGCAACAGTTGCAATGGTCCGATGATTTCCAAACTCTTCAGCCTTAGGACCTAGTGATTTCTCCAGTAAGTTTCTAGGGCTGTTTTAATTTTCTAGACACCTAGTGGTCAAAAGAGGAAATAGTACCAACTTTATACAGTATACGTCTGTTAGCAGCTACCATATAGCGTTAGTAATACTTTCGAATGCGCGGTAACAATTAAATATTAGCAAATAACTTCGTTGGTTCGAGTAAGTTCGGGTTTATTCTAATATTTTCTAGATGGAAGTAATTAAGGTATAAAAAGGTTAACGGTGTGAACCCCAGTATATCCGCCTGGATAAGGCGAGGGATACGAAGCTGTCGCGAAATAATAGGCCTAACCTTGTTTAAGAGATCTGTGAACCAACGCACATAAGTCACAGTATTTTGATTTGACTTGTGTTTTTGTGTGATTTTCTAATATGAAAAAAACGAAAAATAGACTGTGACTACAGAACACGAAGGCAATTAGTGTTTCAGGCAATATCCACAAATTGCCGTTAGGTACTACACATTGATTGATCTAAATTAGCTCTATTTTTCAGAAACCATTATGAGGAGTGAAAACTTAAATGAACAATCAAAATAGGAAAGGTATCCCATATAAAATCCAAAAAATGCATGTTTTCATAGAAGTCATCAAATTCAATTTTAGTTTATGCGGCTTTAAGGTATTCAATTTTCCTTTCAGTATTTAGATGATTTGGCAAATGTTTCTCATAGGAATGCCGTGTTATGAATTTTCTTTAATTATGATACTTATAAATAAGTTTAAAATATATTTTTATTTGTCTGTATTCAATCAGATTCAAATTTCAAAATTATTGCATTTTGTGAGACTTGTAACAGGCACATTGAAATGAGAAGATCATTTAATTATACTAAAATTATATGAAAGCATAAATATGAATGAGAAGAAAATAATTGTCTTACAATAGAAGAAATGAACTCAATTTGTTTATTATAAATATAACTGTATTTGTTTCTAATACATGCTAAACTTACTTTGATGGGGAATTACTTTCATTTTCTTCGGATTCGGGTTCCGTATAACCTTCACTAAATAGTAAAGACTTCGAGCATGATTTTAGTCCGCCATTTTGTAGTTTATCGATAATATTTGCATCTCCTGCGCTCTCCGATCTAGATAACAATCTAGATTCTGGAGCAGTTTCCGCACTTGCCTTAAAATTATTCGTGTTCTGATGTTCCACAGTTGAATTAGATTTCTCTTCGGTTGATTCAACATTGGTAACATTGTCGACACTATCAACTTGTTCCAGTCCATTTAAACTACCTCTAACAATACTTGCGACTCTTCTAAACCTTTCCAAAATACTGTTATCCTCACGAATAGCATCATGTGAATCTAATGAGGAACGAGATGCGACTCTATCCATCTGATCCAGTAAACTGCTACCTGTAACATTTATGAAGTGGTTAATAATTATTAAAGAGCCAAATGAATATTGACAGCTTAACTTAAATTAAAAATATATTTACTTTACAATTTTTGTGATATTATAGCATAATTGGATGCAGTTTTCAATTACAATTAACTTTGTTTCAAAACAATTTTCGACAAACTTTAAAATAAAATTCATATTTTGGACAAACCTTGTATAAAATTGAATAAAGTGACATGTGATAATTTTATTTTAGGTTTCAGATGATGCAGATCTTTTTAGGAAAATTAACTTGTTTCTAAATAATATAAATATGCAAGTTTTCCTTATATTTTCACATAAATGGACACACTATATTGCATAGACGCATTGAAAACCTCAGTGAGTATGTAAATTTTATTTAATTCCAATGTATTGTTACGAAATTTACCTAAGCCGGCCCTGGCTTCACTGGAATTTTCGAAATGGGGCCACACAGTATTCTCGACGCTGGGCAGAAACAGGTAGTACCATCGAGAACGACAATTTACGCTATATAAAAAGACATTAATTTTATGAGTTTTAGTTTAGTGCGTTGAGCTTATTTCGTTGTTATGATTTCGACCATCTTCACCGGCGCCGCTGTGTCCATTGCTAAATTCAGAGTTTTGAGGGCCTAGGAAATCTTGCCAGTTACCAACAACATCCAGCTCAGAACAGTAACTGGCGAGTCCATGTCAACACAGGGTGAGGCAAATATAGTACTGCAGGTAGGGGACAACAGAATCCGATATAGGGTCCTTGTAGCGAATATTGAGGACGATTTCACACTGGGAATGGACCTAATCAGCCAGCATGGATTTATGTTTTGACCCAAGATATGATGTTCATCGGTTCCTAAATGAAGAATTTGTATTGACACGGCCCGTCAACAGCTCAGCGACCTCCATAAAACTTGTAGCAAAATCCTCAACCAGAATTCCCGGTCGAACGGAACAGATTATTCATGGGCAGCTAGAAATCAATCCGGGGAGCTGCGTTGGAATGGTGGAGCCCGTACACTCAGCTCATGACTACTTAGTTGGACGGGCTATAGTTAAAACCGGACGAGATGTACCAATTAGAGTCCTAAATTTGTCGAACAACGATATCAGAATTGCCAATGCTGAAGAGATAGCTTGTTTCGAGCCAGTAGAGACCATCATAAATTGCGAGGAAGTGTACCAGACATCGGTGAAGGAGACAGGGCCAGTAAAGAATTCCTACAACAGTTTGCTGACCACTTGACACACCTTACACCAGAGGAACAGAAGGAAGCCAAGCAGTTTATCACGAAGCACTGGCAAATTTTTAACAGTGAAGATGAAACCACCGGTCGTACCAACATGATCCAGCACCGAATAGATACGGGTAAGGCTCAGCCCATCAAAATACCACCTAGGACTCTCATTGGTTCAACAACAGGCAGTCGAGGAAAACATCGAGTCCATGTTACAGAATGGAGTTATTGAGCCATCCATTAGCCTCCACTTAAAAAGAAGGATGGAACCACCCGATTTTGCGTGGATTACAGAAAGCTGAATGATGTCACGAAGAAAGACAGCTATCCACTAACCCGAATTGATGACACTCTGACCACACTAGCAGGCTCCCGTTGGTTCTCCACACTAGACCTGAAGAGTGGATATTGGCAGGTTGGTCTCCACGAAAACAACAGAGAGAAGACAGCGTTCTCCACCAGCAAAGGGCTGTTGTTTCAGTTCACGGTCATGTCCTTTGGGTTATGTAACGCTCCCGCTACGTTTGAGAGGCTAATGAAGTATTTATTGAGCGGGTTGACATGGAGAACGTGCTTAGTATACCTCGACGACATCCTGGTGATGGGTCATACATTTGACGAGCACCTGAGGAACCTGGGCGAAGTATTTTCCAGAATTAAGAACGCCAACCTGAGACTCAACCCTAAGAAGTGTTCTATGTTCCAAAATGAAGTAGCGTTTTTGGGCCACGTCGTTTCCGAGTCAGGGATTGGCCAGTCCCGAGAGACAAGCATGAATTCCGAAGCTTCTTGGGACTCTGTTCATATTACAGGCGATTTGTTGAGGGATTTGCCACCATTGCCGCGCCTCTACATCGGCAAACCACTGAGAAAGAGACCTTTCGTTGGAATCAGGATTGCGAAGGCAGCACTATGCTCCAGCCCAATCCTAGTCTTTCCTCCACAGTCCGGCAAGTTCATTTTAGATACCGACGACGCCAGCAACAGGGGTTTGGAGGCGTCCTCTCCCAGGTGCAAGATGGTGATCGAGTACTACAGCCGTGGATTCTCGATATTGGAAAGAAAATATTGCGTCACCAAAAAAGAACTTCTTGCAATAATAAGGGCTGTAGACCATTTCCACAAATACCTCTATGGTCGTAATTTCTTAATTCGAACAGATCATGCCGCCCTCAAATGGCTGCTTGACATAAAGACACCGGGAGGGCAACTAGCCAGGTGGATGGAGAAATTACAGCAATACGATTTCAAGGTGGAACACCGTGCCGGCCGTTTGCACAATAATGCCGATGCCCTATCCGGAAGACCCTGTAGAGCAGAATGCGGACATTGTCTGAAGACGGAACAGAGGGTATCTCCTTCAGACAGGTCCGAGTGTAGGCCAATGAGGACTGGACAACGGAACAGTGCATCCAGAACCAAATGGCTGATCCAGACATCGAACCAATCTTGTCACTCAAAAAGAGAGGGGCACCCAGGCCACGATGGGACGAAGTATCTAGATACTCGGGCGTCCTGAAATCGTTATGGGCCCAATGGGACTCTCTAAGAGTAGAGAATGTTACGCTCAAGCGAATTTGGAAAAGCACTGACGGTCGAGAAACCAAGTCCCAACTGGTAGTTTCAAAGAAAAAGGTACCAGGCATCCTGACCGAAGTACATGATGGGATTACCGAGAGTCATCTGGGTATGAATAAAACCCTAGACAAAGTTCGCCAGCGGTACTACTGGGGAAATTACTTCGAAGACGTCAGAGCTTAGTGCCGGAAATGTGACACCTGTGCAGCCAGTAAGGGCCCGAAGACCCGGACCAAGGGCAGAATGCAGCAGTACAATGTGGGCGTCCCTTGAGAGAATTGCCATCGATGTCGCCGGTCCATTTCCCGAGAGTGAGAGGGAGAACAAATACATTTTGGTCGCAATGGATTACTTTAGTAAATGGCCTGAGGAATATGCGATTCCCAACCAAGAGGCAGCCACGGTAGCGACGGTGCTGGTAGAACAGCTATTCAGCAGGTTTGGCGCCCCGATGGAACTACATTCAGACCAGAGGCGTAACTTCGAATCGAATGTATTCCAGAAGGTCTGTACGATGTTGGGGATCAGAAAAACGAGAACAACACCATTGTACACACAGTCAGACGGAATGGTGGAAAGATTCAACAGGACCTTGGAACAACACCTATCCAAGGTCGTCAGCAATAACCATCGTGATTGGGATGAGCATATTCCCCTATTCCAGTTGGCATATCGCTCAGCCATACATAATAGTACAGGCCTAATTCCAGCCAGCGTCCTATTCGGAAAAGAACTGCGATTACCCTACGATTTGACTTTTGGCTCCCCCGAAGAACCTTCCCAAAACATCAACGATTATGCCGACCAGCTCCGACATAACATGCTGGCAATACACGAATTAGCCCGATCGCAGATGTTGGCCACCAGTGACCGGATGAAGACGCGATACGAACTCAAGGCCAATTCAGTCGGGTTCCAAGAGAGGGACAAAGTCTGGCTGTACAACCACCAACTGAGCACGGGTAAATCCCCAAAGCTTACACCTGCCTGGGATGGTCCATACGAGGTGGTCAAGAGGATTAATTTCAGGACTTTTAGCAGAGTGAATTAAGCTTATTTCCTTATGATTTCGATGAAAAAGATATAATTTGATA
Source organism: Octodonta nipae (assembly GCA_034190945.1). Classification (NCBI taxonomy): domain Eukaryota; kingdom Metazoa; phylum Arthropoda; class Insecta; order Coleoptera; family Chrysomelidae; genus Octodonta; species Octodonta nipae. The sequence continues at coordinate 108,388,027 of CM067218.1, forward strand.
TATTTTTCTAATATTCCAGTTTCAGACAAGCAGGACATGAGTGCATTTTCTTGTATTTACCCTAATATCTTTTAAAGCGTTTTAAATTTATAAAAAATAAACCCTTTTATTTTCCACACTTTTTATTTTATCTGCTACACGAAAATGTCTTTAATTTTCTAATTTGACCCCCAAAATTAACATTAGAGTTATATTTTACTACTAAACTTCCAGGGAAGCCTTTTATAATCTACTGTCTGAATTTTAAGCTCTGTAGATTGGAAGATAAACTGGAAAATAGGTCAAGTTTTAAATAATAAATTATTAAATCTTTTAGACAAATTATTTAAAAATACAGATAAAATTTATTTTCCAAAATTTTAGATAGTGTAGTTTCCAAAGTGCGAATTAAGTCCATGTTTAATGTTTTTGTTAATATCTTGTAAACAAATGATTTAAAAATATGATATAGTTGTAATTTAAATAATGAGCCTTTTATTTGATAAATTACAGGATGCGTTTGAGAATTTAATTTTTATTTTCCATTTAATTATATAATTTGTATTAATATTGGGGTTTTCTACTATTTTTTCTTATAAATTTCAAGTGAGCCTCAGTACCCCTATTAATTTTCAAAATTTTAGGTAGTTTGGTTTTGCAAATAATAGGGGAAATGTGAATTTTTATATTTTTTTGTTAATATCTTGTAAACAATTAATTTTAAAAATATGAAAAATATATATTTGTATTCCTCATAATGAGCCCTTTCATTTGATGTATTGCTGATGTGTTAATTTTTTTATTGTCCGTTTAATTCTATAATTTGGCCCCCAAAATTAATATTAGGGATTTTTTCGTATATTTCCTACAAACAACAAATTGTAGGTCTTATAGTTTTGGGGAATACTTTTTTTATTAATTTTATTATATTTTAAAATATCCATTTTAAAAATATGAAAAAACATATTTGTATTCGTCATAATGAGCCCTTTGATTTGATATATTACATGATGCGTTAGAAATAATTCAATTTTGTTTTCCATTTAATGGTGTAATTTGCCCCCTATAATTAATATTAGGGGTCCTATATCCCTAATTTTCTTCAAATTTTTACGTCTTATAGTTTCGGAGATAAAGGGGAATGGGTATTTTTTATATTTCTATTAATATCATTTAAATAATTTATTTTCAAAATATGAAAAAAATATTGTCTTCTAAACGTTGTTTGTGGCATATTCTTGATAACTTATATGTTTCTTTGGGGAATAACACCACAATAGAAATAAAACTACAATATACGTAGTTTTATTTCTATTGTGGTGTTATTCCCCAAAGAAACATATAAGTTATGAAAAAAATATGTTTGATTTTGTCATAATGAGCCTTTTGATTTGATACATTAAAATAATGAGCTCTTTCATTTGATATAGTACACGATGCGTTAAAAACAATTTTTATTTTATATTTTCCATTTAATTCTGAAATTTGCCCCTCAAAATTAATAGTAGAGGTTTCTCCTTATTTTTCCGGTAAAATTCAGGTTAGGACCTATATCTCTATTTTTTTAAATTTTCTTCTTATAGTTTCGGAGATAAAGTGGGGAAAACGGTGGATTTTTTTAGTTTTTCCCCCCAGAAGTACCCCTAAAATCAAAACTTCTTCATTTACGATATGTACTCCTGATCAGGTCTTTAAATTATACACTGATACCAAATTTCCGTCCAGAACTTTAGAAGAAAATTGCTGTTATGTGAAAGAAGGAGAAATCCGGAGTGATATTATAAGGGTATGCGTCTATTGTATATATAAGGAAACCTATAAAGAACAAATATACTTTGAAAACCTTTATTTTTCCTGGTTCAAGAGGAATAGACTCCTGAACTTGTTATGTTTTAATAAAACATGATATTATTAATCATCTTAGTTAAAGCGTTAAAACTAGGTTATTATGGAACCACAAACTCCTGCGATATAAGATTTGCGCAGATAAGCACGAAAGTTTTTAATTGGTACTTTACGAAGTTTTCTCATAAACGAAAAAAGGAACTTGTTTTTCTTACACTAAGTCTTCTTGACATCCCGAAAAATAGGTAGCTATTCTTGATTAATAAAAAATGGCGGGCTTTAACGAGTAGAAATAATTATACAAGTATTAGAGTGAAGTATTTAGAAAATGTAGTTTGTTTTTAAAAATTCATTTGTTCAAATAAACACCATTTTAACTTAAATAAGCTCTCCGATATTATGTGAAAGGTACCCCGAGGAAAATATTGTATTTTCGTTATGCTCTAAAAATCTAGAGGAGTTAGATCGGGTGAATATTAATCACTTGATGCCTATTCGATAAAAAGCTATATTCTGTGACCATAATGTTCACGAAGTAAAGGTATAATAAGAAGCAACTAGTCTAAGACCAATATAACAATCCAAATAGTACTCGAGCACTCTGCAGCGGCACTATGACAGTCAAGTTCAAAGACTCGATTTGAGTGTCGATTGATGTAACCACCAACGGAAACAAGTTTGATACGTATCAAAATGGAGTATATTGACGAATCTAAGAGGTAACCTGTACTGAATACACATTTTCTAGATAAACCATATTGTATATAAAAATAAGTGTCTTTGGAAATATTGTCAAAAGTTAAAACGTTTTGAAGTAAGTGAAGTTGGATGATTAATAAGTTAATAATTTATACCCCACCATAATAACTGATGCTAGAAGTCTAGAAGTGGGTTAGAAGAATTAATAACGCATTAAGGTAGAGAGAATATTCATAAACCGAACCAGTAAGAACCGAGAGAAATAGCGACTCTGAAATCCAAATAAAAACTGCGACTCAGCAGCATAAAGAATTGCAATGGAATCTTTCTCCGTGATTTGGAAATTAAAACCATTACATTTTCAAATCAAAAGTGGGATTAGTTTCATTAGACCATAGGAACATCCTGAATGATGTGAAAAAAGTTAAAACATACCACACCCAACCCAGTTATACCCACAAACCACAACAGTTTTCATAACGGGAGTATACAATGACGTCGTCAATTTTAGTAAACAAAAGTATTACCTATAGCAAAGTCATCCGAGACCCAACCAATTGTCGAAAATATCCAACTGTGAAACAGGTATTGACGATGATTTTATCCTGGGTATCGACCTTATCAGCCAGCATGGGTTCCTATTTGATCCGACGTTTTGACTCGAATAAAGAATTTCTATAGACAAAGACTGCATGTAACCATAAGCGTTAAGAAGAGCAGTGTTACACAAATCCGCTGTCAGCGGTATGGAAGCACAAAATTCTGTTTACTTCAGAACAACATATCGATTTAAGTTGAAGTGTTTTGAAGTAACAAAAAGTGCTTTAGTTAATGAGAATGTACTACCTGATCAAATAGGTCTTTAGCATTGATTTTATTACCTGAAGAACCTTTACTATAACACTGCGGCAACGTTTTTCATTAATTGGTGAAACTACAGAGTTACTAGAAGAGCTTTGTTAAACCGTTGTTGATATATTTTTCCAATTCCGTATGAACGAAAATAATGCTCTACTAAAAAGTTTTCTTCAACTGCAATACCACTAATAACTATTAATTCAAATATAACATCTATATATTGTGTAAGTAATTCCCAAACATTCTAGATTTCAGTACTGTTTATTTTGGAGGACGCTTTACAAAAGTAAATGTGTCCCCCAAAATAAACAGTACAAAATAGTCCAATAAAGAAATTATTGTATAAATTACTTACCACCTTCTGTAGATGCTGATAATTTTCTACTGGCTTTTCGTTTCGCTGCCCATCTGAAATGTGCAGCTCCGATCACAACATTCCTTAGTTTATTCCATAACAACTGACTAGAGCCTGAATAAGCTGGCCATTCTGCATCCAAAACGCACCGATTGTACAAACTTTAAACATGGAAAATAAATAGAATGCATTACAATTACAAATTATTGAGCTTCATTGGTGTAATTTCGGTACGATATTATGGTATGTTTTAAATTCCAAGTTCATAAGGAATTTATTAGCATATATATTTTATATTGATGGATTTATGGACAATCACTTAGAGAATAGTCTGTTTTATCGCTGATTATTTACAAAAATCCATAAATATAAGGTTTAAGGTGCCAAGACTGTCATTCAGAAATCCACATACATACCCACATAACTTGTCAATAAAATTTCAATGACAATGAGTTCTAATATTTCGAGTGCCTACAGGTATGGACAAGGGTTCTTCAAATCAAAACGTGCCACATATCGCGTGGCAGAAAAAGCCGCATATCTCCTATAATTGGTTGTAGCTATAACTTGATCCCCGATGACGCGCATAAATACCCTTCAGAATCCAACGTGGTATTAGTGATTTGATGAAAGATTTTTCTCACTCTAACCTCACCCGAATATGAGTTGTTACCTACAGCCATTTTCATCATTCTACTACTAATCACCAAAGACACTTGTTACAAATCCTGAAACATTTTGATAGTTCGATTTAGCTCGGAGGTTGTCTCTCTCGGAAGTGTGTCTTTACATTACTAAATTATTAGAAATATTACTCACAAAGATATATTTTCAAGTGTTACATAATTCCCATATTTTCAAAGTGCATGTTCTCTAAAATGAAAATGTGTGTTATTTTCGTATTCATCAGAGAATACGTAATAATACTTTAATTTTACTTTAAGAGCAACAACTACTTCAAAACTTCTTCGGCCTCGTATTCTCAGGTCTGAGAAGTTGTGATTCTATATTTATGAGCATTATTTTACTTTATTCTTCCATAACTGGCCGTCTTGTGACTCCTGAAGTGCGTCTTGCAGTGATTGCAGTGGGGTGTCTTATCACTTTTGCTTGGCCCAGCCACCTTACCGACAATCTTCCCCTAGATGTCCGACCTACTACTTTTCCTTGAACTATTAGTTTTTCTAGATTATCCCCATCTCTTCTGATTATACACCCAAAATATTGTAAGATTCATCGCCGGTAAATGGTGGAGAGTTTGTCTTTGGTAGTCTGTCCAGTAAACACTCAGCATTCAACCCCAGCACCACATTTCAAAAACCTCAAAGCTTTTTCTACCCCGTATAGGAAAATCCAAAATATAAGCGTTCTAACTAGTTCGACTTTTGTCCTTTCTGTGATTTGCTGCTCGTTCCATATTTTCGTCAAGTTGGTGATGGAATTTAATGGCTATTGCCTCTGTCTATCATCGTTCTCGTCTTATTTAGATTCATTTATAATCCCAAGTTTCAACTTTCTTCTCTAGCATTTTATGGAGTTCTTTGCCTTTCGCTAGCAGAGTCGTCTCGTTGGCATATCGGAGATTAGAAAGTTTCTTCCCAATCAATAGTTTTCCAATGCGAGTCTCATTACAAATTCCCCATATACGTCGAACAGTCTGGGTGACAAATTGCACCCCTGCCTGACGTCATTGTCCACATTAAATGCACCTGAGACATGAGGATTTAGTTGTATTTTTGTTTCACCAGTTTCGTAAAGGTTTCTTATTAGCGATACTAGATGATTTGAAACTCTCATTTGGCCAAGGACTGACCATAACTGTCCACATAACGCCTTCTTGATGATGAGGATGATAAAGCACACCAGCATGTATTATCAAGATTTCTCCATAAATTGTCTGATGTTAAAGATTTGATCTTATTAGCCTCTTCAGTTGGCAAATTCTGCTTGTTTCGCTGATATTTGTGATTGTAGATAATTATTTAGTCGCGGCTCTATTATTTCCAGTACAATTTTACTATATTAAAGAAATGATTCTGCAATTTTTACATTTCACTGTGGATCCTTTGTTCTGTATGACGATGAAAACAATCATTTGGCCATTTTCCTATTCTCCATTCTTTGTGGCATAGGTCTAATAGTGGTTTTACAACACCATTATAGTATTCAAAACACAATGAACTCTATATATTTTGAGCATTTGAAATATACAGAAATACAGACTGTTGCCAAAGTGTGGTGTTTATACACAAGAATCCACGATATGAATCAATCAATACAAAGAAAAATTATGGTCAAATTCAATAATTAAAAATATGTATATTTACCCATATGTCAGAGCATTTGGTTGTATACCATATTTCTTCATTAGAACCAATAACTTCACAGCCAATAAAGGACGGGAATGCTCTGCACATAACTGCATCATTAAACGATAACAGACTTCATCACAGGCTAATCGTTGTCTAGTAGCTTTCACAAGTAACTCATATGATTGCTGAAGTATTGCTTTTTCTTTTCCCGGATTAAGATTTAACATACTTGGTAGTATCATGAAGTACAAGGTGTGACAGGTACCACATAAACATCTAGCCCACAATTCAGGGGATCGCAAGGATTTCCTTAAAAATAAAATTATGATTCTAACAAATATATAATTAAATTGTTGTCAAAATAGTGATAATATATGCACTGGATAGACATAGTATACTTAATAGTTTTTTTCTAGACTTAATATATTTTTTTTCAAATCCTATTGGTATGCAATTTCTTATGAAAAATTAATGGTTTTAGATTATCAAGATTATTTCATACAAAGTGAGAACATTGAATGCATTAATGCGCGCTATATTAATTAAGTACAGTCAATCAAGATAGCAAATGTGTTGGCCGCCATACATTCACTCTTAAACGAAATATTCACTGATAATGGTTGACAGCATTGGTGAACAGTCATAAATTATTGTTTTCTTTTTTTTATTTATTCTAAGTTCTTTGGGAATAACTACCACATAAACTTGAAAGTCTGTATATATCAAAAGTCCAAACGTTTCAAGGTCTAAATCAGACCTCGTTCTCAATGGTATGAATACAATTGAACAAAAAATTAATAATTTCGATATTTATTCATTGCGAATTTTCTTAAGTTTTTAATTTTTTGTTCAATTGTATTCATACCATTGAAAACGAGGTCTGATTTAGACTTTGAAACGTTTGGACTTTTGAAATATACAGACTTTCAAGTTTATGTGGTAAATAAAGTCATACATTAGTTATCTTCTATAACCTTTTCTTCATAAAGTTCATTTTTATCAAAGACTAACTAACATGGGTGTATTGTTCAGTCGTATCGGGCCTTCTTAACGAAAGACTGGTGTAAATTAGAACATATGATTTTCTATGGCTAAGGGTCAGTAACTACAGTGACCGAATATGTTTATTGGCAGAATCAATAACTCTTAAATTAAGGTAAAATGTGAAAAATACTTTATAACTAGGAAAATGATCAAATTGACCTTTGTTACTTTTATCAATTACAGTTATTACAATAATGAGTTAGTGCATATAAAAACATACAATTATTCTTATTCACTTCATAGTAAGTTTTTCATTCAATATACAATAAACAAAGTCAGCAATGTCGAGCAAAAGGTTCGGTTCATCAACTTTGATCACATTCTGAATCTGTAAATCTTGGTTTGACTCTGTACATTCTTCAACGAGATTCTTTTGTGCCGATCTTGCTAGCGAGTTTGGTTTAGATTTTCCTTGTTTCAACTACTCTTTCGTTTTTCCGTTTGTTTCAATGTTATCATCTTTCAATTCGTCGACAGCTGAAGGTGATGATAAACCCTTCTTGGGGAATTTTCCATCCATATCAAAAATATCTGTGTCGAAGTTTGAGTTCACGACAGTTTCGTTAGAATATTTACAACACCTTAATATTAGACTGGAGTGAATAAGAACGAATTTGATTAAAAATATTTACCTGGCTAATTTCTGGGCAGATTTAATTTCCTGTTTTGTTCTTCTAGCCATTGGAGATCCAGGTATAACCGATTGATACAAAGACGGTAAAAAAGATCTTTTCTTTCCGAAAGTTATCAGAAGGTCATTGTCCAAAATGAATTCTTCATATTTATACTGTTGGCCTGGAAAAATATAATTTAATGGAAGTTATGTGGTCCTCAATTTCAAATTGAACAGTTATATGTAAAACAAAAAGAATATAATTATTATATAATTTACCTGATGAAGATGGTTGTGGTGGTAAAATGTACACTGTCCTGTCACTCTTATGAACAATATCTAACTCCACTAGTTTGAATGCTGTCACATCTTCATTATTTATTTTTTCCATGCAATCGTCGAAAAATGCCAATCCATGATCTCCATCTGCCACAAAACTTCTTTCTTCAATGAATCTGATAAACATCTGTGTTTTCATTAACAGAGTAAAAAATTTCAAATATCCTTTATCTCTACTTTTGAGAAAATCGTTTAGCTGGAAAAGAGCTTGGGGATCAGTAGTGCCTACTGTTGGTGCTTTGGTAATAGGCAATAAATATGAACGGTAGTCTTTTAATGTTAATACCATGAATCTGAGAAATGTTTCTTGTATTTCCAATTCTTGTGCTTGCTACAAGAAAACACATTATAAGTAAATATAGAACTCTCTACGACTGGTTCAAAATATCTCTACATTCCTGTAGTATTCCCTATCTGACAAATTATTTCAGTAATATAAAAGAAGTTATAAATAATGGACAAGTTAAAAAATCATTTACCACATGTGTAACTTATGCTGAAGAGAAGTTATGTTCAACATCTAGGAGTTTCCAGAACAAAAGAATGAAAGTATTATACAGGACTTTCATTTCAAAACTAGTCACTCAAAATAACTTTTAAAATAAAAAGAAAAAAACACGTTTATTTATATTTTACACGTATCGGTGACTTTGCAGTTTCAACCCCTAAGCGGGGGTGAATATCACTTCTAAAAATTTAAATACAAAGGGGTACCACGTGATACCTCTTTTTTAAGGTCTCTTTTTTGACCATCTTTTGACACATCATTTTTTTAAATCAGATTATTTTTTGCAGAGTAATGCCATTTTAAACTTTCAAATTAAAATAATTATTATTTACATTGTATTAATATTGCATTAGCGTTAGAATTACCTTTTTACTTAATTTAGATGTTTAAAATGTCGGACATTGTTGGTAAGACAATCGTAAAGTCGCAGCTCGAATTCCTCTCGCACTTTTTGAAGCGTCTCTGGTGTAATCCGCACACACTCCTCCACTATTCTACGTCTAAGTTCAGAAATATCGCGAGGTTCAGTTTTATACACCACCGTTTTTAGATGTCTCCATAAAAAAGTGAAGGGGCGTTAGGTCGGGTGACCTTGCTGGCCATTCAAAGCGCCGCTTCTAGGTTTTCTTTGGCTAGAAACAAAGTTTCATCTTGATCTATTTGATTTTCTAAAGATTCAGTTATAAGAGGGTTTATCACATTTTCTAATAAGTCCAAATGCAAGGACCAATAATTTTATTTCCGAGAATCTCGGCCCATATGTTGATTTTTTGAGGATGTTGGTTGTGCTCTTCCCGAAAAACTTGTGGATTGGTATTGTCCCAGTATCTACAATTAGGTTTATTGCCAAATCCATTTAAAAAACGGTTTCGTCAGAAAAACAAATATTTTAAATAAAATTTGGGTCTGCATTTGCCCTTTGAGTCATTAATTTGCAGAATTCTAACCTTCTGCCATAATCATCTTCAGCAAGCTGTATTTTGTAGTGAAAGAATTTATTTAGGCGTAACGTTTTACGCCCAGAGCCGACGGAAATATTTATTAACCTGGACATTTTTGATATTGATGTTTGACCTAAAATCTCAACCTGTGCAGCTTCTGTTAAAACTTTGCGATTCCTGACAATTTTATTACACACACTTCCAATTTCTTGAAATTTATTAACTATATACATACATATTGGTGCCCAATATTTTGATCAGGATGTCTCTGAAAATCATGAGCAATTCAGCGTGCACGGCGTTGTTCTTCCCCATAAGTAAAGATTATTTCAATTTTTTCTTGTAAAGAATAAACCATTGTCGAAATTTGATGGTTAGTATACAACAAAACCACTACCAATTCCTTCTCAATTGTTTTATTTTAAAAGTTATTTTGGTGACTAGTTTTGAAATGAAAACCCTGTATATGTAACTTACACAATGGCAAATATAAATATAAAATCACAAATGAAAATATAGTGCCATATGTACAATTTATACTGAAAAAAGATCCAACTTCAACTATGCAATCAATATTTTTTTCTGACATATCGTGACATTTAATTTTGGAAAATTGTGTAGCAAATTTATATATTAATATTATATGTGTTTCACAGAAAAGTTTTGAAAACAATAAAAAATAGCGAAAAGAATGACATGAACAAATTAATTTCATTAAATGATAGTAAAGAAAAAGCACTGCATGTATTTGTCAGATTTATTTACATATAAGGCAATGAAGAGCGAAAAACATTGTGGGAAACAAACGTATCATGAAAATATTAGAGGAAAAAGTAATCACAATTAAAACAATTCACGAATACACAAGTGTAAGAAGCCGACGGAAACAGTATTAAATAAAACAACCTAATTTAGTATTGGAATATTTACAAGAGACACGGAAAAAAAGAGTAGAAAATACAAAAAACTACCATGATCTTCTTCCCTTTCAAACTGCAAGAATAACAAAATAATATATACAAAAATGTTTGAGGAATAATATTTTCATCACCAGATAGATGAATAGTTAGGATTGAAATGAAACAAATATTAAATATAAGAACGTATAACACACGATAATAAAAAAGCATGAAGAAAACAAATAAATATTGGTGTTGAAAACAACCACTGAAATAATTCTGATAGGACAGGGAAACAGACAAGTAAAGATACAATAAAATAACAGAACTTCCAAGCTTTTGAATAGAAATGATAAGGATGTTACCTCTAAGGTGCAAGCAAAAATTAAGCACTATAAAAATAATAGCTTTAAGATCAATAAAAGAAATAATATAAATGTACAAATCTATAAAAACAATTAATAAAATCAACACAAACATATTGATACAATGTAACATAACCTACTAGAAATTATGTGTAAGAACATTTAATAAGACAACAGAAGACACACATAAAGACCACCAAAGAGATAGTAAGAACTCCAGTCATACAATTAAGAAGATTACCTACCGCCTGACTATCGGTTATGGTATCAATTCTAAACTAAATCTTGAAAATAGGTGTATTGAAAAAGTATATTTTTCTTTTGATTCACTTGCAGAAACCTAACAGTTTCCTAATCAAATTAAATTAAGTCATCTAGTTTTCAGCCAGCCCTCCCAAAGAAATTTGTATATAGTTAAATAAACATATCATTATTCTAGTGATTTGAAGTTTTGTGAAGAAAATTCTAATCAGGACACAATCCCAACTAACTCGACAATATTGCTTAGAAAGCAGAAAACAGAATATTTTTCAAATGAATTTGTTAACGTTTCTTATGCTTATAAATTTTAAGATTCTTACCTCTTTCCTTCTTCTCTGAAATTCTAATTCGAGATCATCCGGATCATCTGGAATTTGAACTGGATTGTTTCTAATTTGATAGTGAAGATAATCTAATGAAGATTTCAATATTTTAGCTGGTCGTTTAGGCAGCAATTTCACATTTAGAAGTTGCCGCTGAGTTTCGGCCACCTAGAAACTATATGATGAACAAAACTACTTTGCAAATTTGCACGCAATACTTACGGTAATAATATTTGTATCTAAATCAATACAACTAACATCTGGTGGTGGATCGTACAAATCGAAGAATCGTGAATCAACTCCAATTAAAAACGGTAATGGAGCGTGCAAAACCTCAACAAGACCTGCAAAGATGATTATTATTAAGTAACACAGAACATAAAATATATATCACATGAAAAAGTATTAAAATTTTTATTTGCTCTATACAAGTAACCATAATATTGAATTTAGCTCAAAAATCACCTCCATCCATTTATATAAATGTAAGTAGTTTGATATTTCTAACCAATTAATATATTCAATTTACTAAGAAATAACTACATTCTTAGCTGTTGTTGGAAGGTTGTAAGAAAAAGAAGAAACTCTATTTAAATAGGTAAAAATATCATACTATCCACAAATTTATTACAATATTACTCAAAAGCAAGGGTAAGCTAAAAGTATGGAAACCTTTGAATAACTCAGGAATAATTTTTTTTTAAATGATAAATACAAAAGTTTTAGCATTTTTCCATGGCTATCTAACGGTGACCATGACTTCGACGGTAATATCAAGGTCAAATGCATTTTTTAAAATGAGAACCCCCAATTTTTATTCCGGTTTCGGAAAGAGTGGAAAATTTTAAGTCCAGAATAACTTTGACCATGATTTTCACAATATCGGCATTGGGGAGGGGTTAGGTCACTGATTACGAATCTGAGGTCAGATTTACAAAATTCAAAATGGCGGATCCTTAAACTATTTCTTATAATAATTAAGTATTTCAAAAGTCTACTTACCAAGTGGGCATAGAGGAATATAGGGACACTGCCATTTAAAAGGAAATAACATTGTAGAAACAGCCTCAGCTACAGAGGTCAAAATATCTGGCCTTAAAGAATGAATTAAAATTTTCTGTTCAGTGAGCATAAGTAGTAATACTTGAAGGCAATTTTCTGATCCCAAATTTAGTAGAAGTTGCTTGAAACTTGCTGCACTTCTTGGTAAAGGTAAATCTTCTGGTTGCATCAAAATTATTCTGTCACTTTCTGACTGACTTGACATTTGTAATAAAACTCTAGGAGACGGAAATGGTACTTCGTCCAAAAGCTGTATTATATACTGCTCAACTGGAATACTTTGTGGCTCACCATTTGTTACAATACTCTAATAATTAAAAAAATAACACAAATGAGACCAAGCATAATTACAATTATACTTTATTTAATGTTATAGAATTTAACAAGACAGTATCTGTAAAAAAATGGAAATTTTGACAGTGGCGTAGTTAATCATCAATTTAGAATACAAAACACCATTTTTTCGAATTTCTGTCTGAACAAGATCACAAAAAAACTACTGAATGGTGTAAAGGTACTTTATTACCTGGGTTTTAACCACGAGAAAATATCACATTTTAAAAGAAAAACAGACAAAAATGCTACAATATGCAAATTTACTAATTTAGATGATAATGAAAAATTGGGGTAACTTTAATTTTCTTATATAAAAAAACTTTTAGACAATATGTCAAAGAACTTTACAATATTCATACTAATTTATGAAAACGAAAGTATGTCTGTCTGTCTATCTGATACTATCTATACTAACAGAAAAAGTAGTAAACTTTGCATTGGTGTTTATAAATTGTCAGAAATGCCAATTATATCCAAAATGTTAATCATGTAAAACATTCTAAAAACATATATAAACGACTTCCACCTATAACTAAAAAGCTAAAAATAATTATAACAAAATACAACTCTAGCAAATAAATAACACATTCAATGTTGTTAGGTACCTACCCAGGAAGTAAAAAATGTAAACATTAAAAGGTGCTCATTCTGTACAAATTAATTAGCTACCAAGCAACAATCAAGTTTGATGAAGTAGTAGATAAGTACGCTATGAAGGATTTTAGATTTGCTTGGCACCGAAATATACTAGATTGGTAGGTAATTAATTTGTACAGAATGAGCTCCTTTTAATGTTTACATTTTTTACTTCCTGGGTAGGTACCTAACAACATTGAATATGTTATTTATTTGCTAGAGTTGTATTTTGTTATAATTATTTTTAGCTTTTTAGTTATAGGTGGAAGTCGATAATTTTCATTCTACATTTTTTATTTTGTATGTATAACCTTAATAGACAGGACCAAGTAACATCGAAAGCCTCATTATGCCTTATGGACCACGCCATGTAACCGTTTTTCAACTTTTTTTGACAATTCTGTATAACTATAGATAATTCCACTCCGCCCTAAGTACCAACCATACTGTACATACGAGTGACCACGGACAAGCATAAATTTGTTAGCTGTCTTCTGTAAACTATAGGACGGAGTAGAATCCATCCCATATTTACGGAGTCAAATCTGTCCTATATTTCAACCATAGTATATAACTCCTTGTGGGCTATCCCATAAAGCATTTCATTTTTATCATTTTATATTATCACCCTATGTAACATTAATTCCTCTCCACACTTTATGCAACTTCTTATGGGCTATAAAAGAAATAAGTTTTTAATCACACTGTATAAATATAATTCAACTCCAGCATATATTTCAACCATCCTGTATATGATTTGTTTATGTCCACATCATATAACAGTTTTTTAATCACCCTATATAATTTTAATTTCACATTTTTTCCAACAGTTTTATACCACCAAACGTCCAGTCCACCCTATATTCCAACCATCCTGTATATACGGCTGCCTATGGACCACTATCTTTCTACTCCGACCTATATTTCAATCATCATATAAATGCAACTCCTTCTATCACTTTACTTTATGATTTTGTTTGCTATAACTAAACACTCTGTATATAAACGCACCAAATAGCAGTTTAGAGTTTGACATGTGTTGTCACTGAATTTTCTATTAGGCCGGGAGAATGTGACAACCAAAAGCACCGTCTTCGCAAAATGGAAAAATTTGCATTTAAATAGGTATTAGCCTGGTATACAAACAAAACGAGCTTGGTACTCGTTGATTTAAGGAGCCGAAAATACTATGCTTTACTACCTATATGTTTGAGATGTACATTTTCAAATTCGCAATTAAAACTTCCAGTGCCTAAAATTACCACACTATTACTTTGGAATTAAAATATTTATGAGGAAATGTCCGTTATGTCATTTCGATGAAATTTTTGATAGGAATTTTGGAATTTTCGGCGATTTTCTGCAAAACTGCAAGTTGCACGTCGCAGGAAAGTATATGAGATCACCTAGGGATCTTCCTTAATAGATTAAACATTAAAAAACTATACACATCCATAAGGAGTTTTAAATGTATGTGCAGGTCATATATTTATGCGTTTAGCTTATTTGTTGTTATGATTTGTATGTAAATTCTATAGTATCGCAAGTTAATGAAACAGTTAATGAAAGAATGCAAATAGTGGAATCAGACATAAAAGAAATAAACGACGACATAAAGATCCTATAAGGTAATGTGGAGACTCTTGAAATCAAAGTAGATGACATCGATTCCATCCAGACCCAAGTGAAATTTGAAATCAGTTAAATTAAAAACACAGTACAAAGTGAAGTACAAGATAAAATCAGTGCCATCCAAAACAAAGTGGAAACCGGAATTATACAATTACAACAAGATTTGCAGAGAGGGAATACCAGCACACCGTGAGTACCAAAGGTTCCTTTAGTAAACCACCCACATTTGATGGCAGTTCATCTTCGCCTATATATAAACGGCAATTTGCTAATGAATGGGATAACCAAGAAAAATCTACCTCTCTGGTAATTTCGTTAAGAGGTCCGGCAGTAGAGCTCGACCAAAGCCTTCCAATTGATGAACAAGGTCATTTCGACAAGATCATCGCCATCTTAGACAAAAGATACGACAATCAATCCTTGAGCCAGATATACCAAGTCCAACTCAGTGGAAAAACGCAAAAATCCGGGGAGAGTCTACAAGAGTTCGAAGCAGAGATTAGACGATTAGTACACCTGTCCTACCTAGACATGCCAGAGGAAACTAAAGATCTATTGGCCACACAGAGTTCCATAAACGGCATCAGAGATGTGGAAGTACAAAGGAATCTAAGGCTTAGTCACATAAAAAAGAGTAATAAAACTCTACTTCGGGCTTTGGAGGTGGAGGCTGTCATGAACATGTCCAAGCCGAGGGGACGAGCAGTTTCCTTCAATCAGGAAGAGCCGGAGTCACCATTTCAAGCGCTGCTGACTGGTATGAACAAACTATTAGAATGGTCACAAATAACTGGCACCAGAGGAGCATGTTACCGTTGTGTACGAACAGGACACTTCCAATATGACTGTTGAGTGAGGCTATCTGAGCGATCACCAACCAGAAGTAGCCAATAAAACAACCTCACCAACCAGGGAAACTCCGATCAGTCAGCATAAGGGGGCGAATGCTGATAACCCTCCACCAGCCCCCAGGACAGTATCCATACGGTGATTTTGGCGCACCATCAATGGCCGAGCAATTACCATCACCATCGACACCATTACCAGGTCCAGGGTTTTGAGGCCATCGGAAATCCGACCAGCTAACAACAACATCCAGCTCAGAACAGTCACCGGCGAGTCCATGTCAACACAGGGTGAGGCAGATGTACTACTACCGACAGGGGACAACAGAAACCGGCATAGGGTCCTGGTAGCGGATATTGAGGACGATTTCATACTGGGTATGGAGCAATGACTACTAATATAAATGGACCTGTCTGTTTATATTAAAAATGGGTTGAAAGATGTTTGCCGGAAAATACTAAACAAATCCTTTACCCATGCCAAACTTCTTTCTATTGTAACCAATAAGATGTAAATCTAGGCACTGTAGGCAACGACTAAATGCCGATGCTTTACAGCTTTACGGGATTTTTTAATCAGCCGCAACAGTGCGATACGAAACTTTTGTGTTTGTTTAGATTATGATTTTGAGATTAATGTCGAGATTTATTTTATTTGAAGTATTTTTAGTGTTGAAACTAGTTTGAGATCAGTGCTTATCTTCTTATAGTGTAAAACATTAATAATAAAATGGTATTTCAATGTTTTATATGCAGGAAAACGGCATATTCGTTTACCGTATAATCTTTCCAGCAGTAAGTGTCAAATCATAAACGTACAATTGAGTTTTATAAAAGGTCATTTAAGCTGTAAATAAAACTACATTTTTCGTGCATAAATGAATGTTTTGATAATACATATTACACATTTGTTATTGTGTACATATTTTAAATATTTTAAATATATTTGTAATTCTGGATTATATAGTTGTATTATTTTGATACTGAACAACATGAACATTTAATGTAATGCTGACGAGACGCCACTGTTGGAGCCCGAATATTTGTAAACAAATATATCTGTGTCTCTTTCTACTTTTCTTATGTTTCAACTAGTGAGTAGAAGTATTTTCTCACTGGTTTCAATCCTTTTTCTGTCGATCGTATATGGAAGTGACAGGTCCATTTATATTATTAGTCATTGGTATGGACCTAATCAGCCAACATGGATTTATGTTCGACCCGAGATATGATGTTCTTCGGTTCCTAAATGAGGAATTTGTATTGACAGTTGGCCCGTCGACAGTTCAGCCACCTCCATAAAAATTGTAGCAAAATCGTCAGCCAGAATTCCCAGTCGAACGGAAAGGATTTCAAGGGCAGCTAGAAAGCAATCCTGGGAGCTGCGTTGGAATGGTGGAGTTCGAACACTTAGCTCATGACTACTTAGTTGGACGGGCTATAGTTAAAACCGGACGAGATATAGCAATTAGAGTCCTGAATTTGACCAATAACCACATCAGAATTGCCAATGGTCAAGAGGTAACTTGTTTCGAGCCAGTAGATACCATCATCAATTGCATGTACCAGACATCGGTGAACGATGGGCCCAGAAAAGAGTTTCTACAACAGTTTGCTGACCATTCAACACACCCTATACCAAAGGAATAGAAGAAGGCCAAACAATTTATCGCAAATCACTGGCAAATTTTTAACAGCCAAGATGGATCCACCGGTCGTACCAACATCATCCAGCACCGAATAGATACCGGGAAGACTCAACCCATCAGAATACCACCTAGGCGACTACCGTTGGAACAGCAACAGCCAGTCGAGGAAAACATCGAGTCCGTGTTACAAAATGGACTGAGCTAACCATCAGCCCATGGTCCGCTCCCGTTGTGCTAGTTAAAAAGAAGAATGGAACCACCCGATTTTGCGTGGATTATAGAAAGCTGAATGATGTCACGAAGAAAGACAGCTATCCACTACCCCGAATTGATGACACTCTGAACACACTAGCCGACTCCCGTTGGTTCTCCACACTAGACCTGAAGAGTGGATATTGGCTGGTGGGTCTACACCAAAACGACAGAGAGAAGACAGCGTTCTCCACCAGTAAAGGGCTGTTTCAGTTCACGGTCACGCCCTTTGGGTTATGTAATGCTCCCACTACATTTGAGAGGCTAATGGAGTATGTATTGAGCGGGTTGACATGGAGAACGTGCTTAGTATACCTCGACGACATTCTGGTCATGGGTCAGACATTCGACGACCATCTGAAGAACCTGGGTGAAGTATTCTCCAGAATTAAGAACGCCAACCTAAGACTCAACCCGAAGAAGTGTTCCATGTTCCGAAAAGAAGTAGAGTTTTTGGGCCATGTCGTTTCCGAGCCAGGAATCCGCACCAACGAGGACAAGATAGAAGCTATTCGTGATTGGCCAGTCCCAAGAGACAAGCATGAACTCCGAAGCTTCTTGGGTCTCTGTTCATACTACAGGCGATTTGTGGAGGGATTTGCCACCATTGACGCGCCTCTATAACGGCAGACCACTGAGAAACAGACCTTCCGTTGGAATCAGCATTGCGGAACATCCTTCAGATGACTAAAGGCGGCACTCTGTTCCAGCCCAATCCTAGCATTTCCTACGCAGTCCGGAAAGTTCATTTTAGACACCGATGCCAGCAACACAGGTTAGGGGGCCATCCTATAGCAGGTGCAAGTTGGTGAAGAGAAGGTGATCGAGTACTACAGCCGTGGATTCTCGATTCATCAAAAAGACTCACGGTTCGACTCTCGTACAGTTTACATCTATACTCGCTGTCCAGCTTTCGACGAGGACAGATCTCCCTAAACTCTCAAAGGGAAAACTTTACCCTATGTGCTCGCTAGTTCAATCCCAACGTGCGTATGCATCTATTACTCATTTATTGTAAACCCCCTCGTGAGTGCGCATTACGCAACATCACATGATAGGCACTCTAGTTGTGCCTAAAAACCCAGGGTTAAGGCCGGCTACCCGCGCTGGAAGGCAGACATGGATGGCAGACTTCTCGGGCTTTTACTAGATCTAACTCGTAGACAAGGTAAGAGTTTTCTGGTGAAGGGCAATTGAGTTTTTTAGCCAAATAGAGCGAACCTCAAAACTACAGTCCACTTAACCCCACTCAAAACAGTATGCAATACCATATTGTTATGGAAAGTTATAACTGCGCCCGACGGAGGATTCTGTATATTCAAACAGTTCGGGAAAAATATACTAATTTCTAGGTTAGTGACATGGAGCACTCTCGAAAACTCGTCAAATCATACATAAAAAAGTGTCCAGAAATAGAAGAGTTAGTTTAGTTGAGTATACTGTACAGCTTAATTTTTGTTTAATATTAAAGATCATATTGTAATTAGCTTAGGTATTAACGGGGAAAAAGACAACATGGGGTGACAACATTAATAGTAAAACAAAACAAAAATCAACGTATTATATACATTGGTATTCCTGCAATATACGTCGTTTTATTTCTATTGTGGCGTAATTGCCCAAAAAAACATAAAAGTAAACATCAACGTGTTCTCATAATAAAACATGACTAATTGACATAAAATTCAACATTTTTTATAGATACGTTTTTGTTTTTTAACAAAAAAAAGGCGAAATATCGGTAACAATTTAGTTTTTTAACTTTTACACAAAATCTACCCATGAAACCATATATGCTACTATAAGCCATGTTGAAAAAGAAATGAAAAACATACAAAATGGGCTACTATAGGCTCAAATTAATTAATTGGTTCCCTAGATAATGGAACGTTTACCCGAAATTTAAAAAAAAAAACATTTTTATATTTTTTTATTTTATAGCTAAAACATTCGTATTAACTGAAACGTTAAATCTTCTCATACCCAATTTTATATCCTAAAAATAAATATTGTAGCCTCGGTAGTTTTGCATAATTTCAGTCAATCCTATAGAAGACATATTTTTTTGAAAGGCCACATTACCTCTCCGGATCATTATGAATAAACCACCGTTGAAAAGTAGAAGAGTTGATTTAGAGACCCCTTATCTCACTTTTGCAAAATTTAAGGTATACATACATATAGGTCTTGAAAATATTTGGCCATTCCGAATCATTTCATCTCAACGACTCCATTTGAAAAATTTCTAAGGGATGGTACCCGTGAAACTACATCCTTATAATAAATAATCTTAATGCAAAATTTTAATTTTAATCATACATATTTCTAGCATAATATGGATTTATGTAATAAATTTAACAAACCCCATTTAGATAGACACTGATGATAATGATGGAGCTATCATTCTTTATATGAAAAAGGCGTTACCTATATTAAATTTAAGTATATAAGAAACCAAAATTTGTCTTGTGTATTCACTGATCTTTTAAAACATAAATAAATAAGAGTTTCCTTTGTTTATACTTTCAAAACATTTCATATTTTATTATTATATAAAAAACGCTGATACAAATTGATAATACTCAATAATAGAAAAAAAGTTATTGTTCAATTAGTGAAGAAGGCAATTTTTATTTTGTTTAATTCAGATTCCTGTTGAGAATTTTTTTATTAATAAATACTAATTAATGACAAGCCACCTTTCTTTACATATATATGCTTTGATCTTTTACTGAAACATTTACAAATGGAAAAATCGCTTACAACACATTTTGCATATTATGATTGCTCCGTCATTATCATCTGTGTATAAATGGAGTTTAGGTATTCCATTTTGTTAAATTTATTACATAAATTCATATTATGTTAGAAATATAAATATGTGTCTGCTTAAAATTAAAATCTGCATTAACATTATTTATTATAAGGATATAGTTTCACAGGTACCACCCCTTTCGAATGAACTCGTCCAGATGAAATGATTCGGAATGGACAAATATTTTTAATATCTATATGCATTTATACTTTAAAATTTGGAAAAGTGAGGTGAGGGGTATCTAGATCAAATCTAGCAATTTTTAATGGTGAGTGAGATGAGGGGTATCTAGATCAACTCTTCCACTTTTCAACGGTGGTTTATTCATAATGATAGGGTCCTCCGGTGAGGTAATATGGCTTCTCAAAAAAATATGTCTTCCATATTCCATATTTTGAAAATTTTGCGAAAACCGCGGGGCTACAGTATTTATTTGTAGAATATAAATTAGGTAAGAGAAGATCTATCATTTCAGTTAATAAGAATGTTTTAGCTTTTGGAATTTCGTGTATAGGTATGGAACACTATTATAACTTTCGACCCAGAAAGTAAGATAACCTTCATCCGAAATTTTCATAGATATCAGATCTCATTTGAATAAGTACGGAGGTAATAATTTATTTTTGTCAACGACTAGACTGTACATTAGGGTGATTCTTTCCGCAAAACATTTTTTTTTCTCGGTGCTCAAGCAAAATTTTAATCTACCCATAGAAACAAAAATTCTCAGCAAGATTGAGCTCTTAATTTTAATTTTAAGTACTTGCAATTTAAATATGAAGTTTTCTCTTTTAAAATGCACGTAAAAAAGTTTTTTTTTCAAATTCCTAATGCTCAGACACCTTTAAACATTTTGTGAATCGGTTTTATGGACCTTACGGGAAATTCCACGCTCTTTTTTCAAATTGCTTTAGTATGTTTTTCGTAACTTGCACTGGGTCGTCAGTAGGAGCGATCAAAGTGCAGTTTTTGGAATATATTGCTATTTTTCAATTTTTTTTTGAGTAAATCGCAAAAATTAGGGAGAAAAAAAGAACTGACTCTGAAAAAATAGTTTTTTTACCAATATTTAATGAATTTACAGCCATTATAAGGCCTTCAAACGTAAGAAATTGATAAATAGTAACTAATGTTGCTCTTCCATTCAACTTTTTTCTTGATTACTAACATGTTTCTCTACAATAATAACTTTTTCTAAAGTTATTATCAATTTATTTATTTATATTTATTTATTATCTTTGACCTCTTTTAAATAAAAAAACAATACATTTAGTAATAAAATAACAACAAATCTTTATTCGAAACATACAGATAGTTACGTTATTATGTAATATATTCCAAATGTTATAATTATCTCAACAATCATAAAAAAACAAGTTAATAAATTTTAAATAATTACGACTCTTATGAAAAGCACTTAACGATTTTAAAGCTGAATAAAGCTTTTGTTATTTTATTACTAAATGTATTGTTTTTTTATTTAAAAGAGGTCAAAGACGATAATAGCTTTAGAAAAAGTTATTATTGTAGAGAAACATGTTAGTAATCAAGAAAAAAGTTGAATGGAAGAGCAACATTAGTTAGTATTTATCAATTTCTTACGTTTGAAGGAGTAAAAATGGCTATAAATTCATCAAATATTGGTAAAAAAACTATTTTTTCAGAGTCAGTTCTTTTTCTCTCCCTAATTTTTGTGATTCACTCAAAAAAAATGAAAAATAACAATTTATTCCAAAAACTGCATTTTGATCGCTTCTACTGACGACCCAGTGCAAGTTACTAAAAAAAATACTAAAACAATTTTAAAGAGCGTGAAATTTCCCGTAAGGTCCATAAAACCGATTCACAAAATGTTAAAAGGTGTCTGAGCATTAGGAATTTGAAAAAAAAAAACTTTTTTTAGGTGCATTTTAAAAGAGAAAACTTCATATTTAAATTGCAAGTACTTAAAAGTAATATTAAGAGCTCAATCTTGGTGAGAATTTTTGTTTCTATGGGTAGATTAAAATTTTGCTTGAGCACCGAGAAAAAAATTTTTTTTGCGGAAATGAATCACCCTACTGTACACAAATTTAAAAGTCAAACTGGCAGTGATGTAGAGCTTATACACAGCTGGGATCAAATCGCCCTCATACTTTATCTTGAGGTTACCTTCCTTCTACTGTGGGTAACTCTTATTTGTAGTAGCTCGTCATTTCATATATAATTTATTAAAATACGATGTGTGTGAAAGTATTTAAAAGAATTAAATGAGTAAATATGTTAAAAACTAATTTAAAACAAATCAATTAAAAATAGTTGCGGCTATATTTTGACGAGCAACGTAACAGAAACCTATTCCCCTGTTAGTACACGTATATTAAATTTATATTTCAATTTATTGTCAAATTAATATAATAATATTCCGGTGTGATATTAGACTCTTGTGTCATATTTTAAAATTAAATTTTAATCATCGCTGAATATGGTCTGCTTTAATTGGAAGACTGTGTAAATTAGAATCCAGAGTAATTCATAACAATATTATTGTTTCATATTTTAAATTTTAAAATTGTGTTACAAATCCTTCTTTGTAATATATTTTTTATTTGTAATACAATTTTTTTATGTACTAAGTGCTTTTGGACTATTTTGAAACTTCCATTGTTCTGTGTAAACCAATTTAATGTAAAAACTGCTTATTGTGTAGTATGAAAAAATCTAACTTTTTTCCAGAATCAGTTTTTCCAGGTATTTTTTAGTATTACCACACTATTAAACAACATGTGAAATTAATTTACTTACATGTAACCACCTCAACCACTTTTCTAGATCATCTGAAAATGGCCAGTGAGAAAGTACACAAATACTTTTGTTCACATGCAGCACATATCCAGAATCGTCAGTATATTCTAGAAATTCTCGCTGTTTTTCAGTAAGTTTATCTTTGTTAAATTTCTCATAAAAAGTCACTGCTGATCCATACACCTTATGTTTGGCATCAGAAACTGTCAAAACAAAAGTACTGAACAGAGGCTTTGGTTCAGTTGCTTTCTCAGGCCACAACTCCAAAGTAGCACCCATTGGCAAGCAGAATAAAGGCACAGAATTTGGAAACGGAAAATCTGGTATGTCTCTTATTGGATACCTGAAAAATGTTAAATTCAAACAAGAACTTGACATATTAAAACTATATTATTAGTTTATAATTTTGAAATGATTGTTGAGGAATTCCTTTATTTTGACTGCTCATCGAAAATGCTCCACTTTGCCCATAAAAGGTTTTTAAACCTTATTGTTACAGATAAATGCATTAAAAAAAACGAAAACCGACTTCCAAAAAAGTAACTTAACTAAAAAGCATGAAATATTTTTTACTGCAACAATTAAATAATTTTCTGAAGTCAGTGCCAAGTTGAACATCGAAGTTGCGAAGTAAAACTTATAATGTACTTCCCAAATTATTTTTACTTTAGCTTGGTACAGACAAAGTAAATAATTGTTGCAGTACAAAACTAATTCATGCTGGAAATGAATGCTGTGGAACCTTTGGTGTGTCACAAATGTAAAAACACCGTTTTGCAACCTTTATTTAAACACTCAACACAGTTTCAATAACTCTAAGTTGTCATCATCAAAGACTCCTTGATGATAACTTGAGAGTTTTGAGTGTTTAAATAAAGGTTTGGTGTTAGGGCGCAAAGGTGTGTTTTTACATTCATGTTTTTTAGTTAAATTGAAGTCAGTTTCTGTTTGTTTAAATGTATTTATATTACAATTTTTAGTGATGTCATGGTTTAATTGGATGCAGTTTTCAAATCTAATTAACTTTTTCGATATTGTCTAAAATAAGGTATTTTACTTTTCAGAAACATTATATTGTATATATTGTAGACTATATTGTAGACAATTTGAGTATTATCATTTTTTAGGTCTGTTAATTATATTGACATTCATTTAATAGTGTCTCCGCGGAACTTATAATAAATCATCATACAGTTTTAAGTGATATTTTCAATTCTAACAAACTTGCTTTGATAACAATTTGAGTTATTAGAAATAAAGGTACTTAACTTAAACACATTTTATATTCTTTGTCAAACCTAGTATACAATTTGAAAAAGTGATGTGAATATTTATTATACAATTTTTAGTGATGTGGCATAATTAGATGCATTTTATAATTCTAATTACTCCTGTTTTATAAGAATTTTAGATATTATCAAAAATAAAAGGATTTTATTTTTAAGCAAAATTCATATTTACTGACAAACCTCGTATATGTATGAAAAAATGATATGTAATGATTACAAATATTTTTATGAAGAATAACTTTTTCTCTAAATAATATTAATATCAACGTTTTCCTGGTGTATCCAACTTATGAAAACACAGTGTATATAGAGAGTAACTGAGAACCTCTATCTTGAAGCTGATTAAATGACATTTATTTCGATTTAATTCCAGTCTACTTTTAATTTATTACAATTTTTAGTGATACATCATAAGGGGATGCAGTTTTTAATTCTAATAAACTGATTACAATTTGAGATATTATAAAAAAATAAAGGTACCTCACTTTTAAACAAAATTGATATATTTTTTTAGAAAGTTAGTACATAGTTGGATAAGTTACATAAATATTTATTATACAGTTTTTAACACATTAGCATAGTTAGATGAAGTGTTTAATTCTAATTACTTCTATTTAATAACAATTTTAGATATTAACAAAAATAATGGAACTTCAAAATTACTATTTGCTGGCAAACCTCGACTACAGTTAAAAAAGTGACATTTAATGATTACAATATATGTTTTAGACCAGGCAAATCTGTTGATGAAAAATAACTTTCTCTTATTATTCATAAAAAAATGGTTTGATTTGTGAAGACACTGTATATGCAGACTAATTGAGAATCTTCACCTTGAAGCAGAGTTACGTAAGGAGAGTGGTGCCAAGCCCGAAAGCCAGGGTCATTTTCCTCTGATTTTCCACCAATAAGAATCAACTTTAAAATCGACAACACGACGCCTTGTCTGTTATGCACTGTACAGACCAGGGCAGATTTTTAAAAATCATGCAGGGTTGCCAGATTGCTTGAAGTGAAAATTCCTAACAAATATTTTTTACGCATTCGACTTATCAAAAAATATCATTAAAGAAACCAGCCATTGATATTAAAATTAATTACCTACAAAGTAAAAAAAATGGTAATAAACAATTTCATGTACCTAACAATTTTATCTTAAAAAATAAAATACTGATAATAGAGTTATTACAAACTTTCTGAAACCTAATTGGGGCAGATAGTTTCATTTTTAAATTCCCCGATTATTGTAATGTAATGTTTTTATTTTCACACTCGGGTTCAGTTCTTGGATTTATTTAAAAACACTGTCCAATTAACCCTAATTTATTTCCACTACTTTAACACAATTTATATTCACCGAACAACTTACAATTTATCGCTACTTAAATATACGGCTGACGAATACTTAATGACTCCCATAACCAGCTGTCCGTATTTACATATTTCTCTTGGAATTATCTAGCAAGTCAACGAGCCTTCGGAAAATGTGTTCTGAAAACTTCGACAAAATTCGACGAATTCCCATTACCGCTAGCTGTCGGCCTCGGGTCGATATACAAACAATATTTCGGCATCCCAGAGATATCGGAGGAATGTTGCTTCCACGAATTGGATGATGGCCGATTGCACCAGCTATCGGATGAATTCTCGTAACAGTAAGTACGCAAACAGCAACTCTCAATACTTTGTAATATGAAATTTGTCAAGTAAAATCCGGTTGATGCTACAATCTTCTGATAACTATTGAATATTGTTGTCAACATTTTATAATTTTAGGTGGTTTGTATTTTTACGGCTTAAATTTAATAAAATTTGAAAATTACACAGATATCCAGAGATTTACTTTAAATTATCAGATCTGGCAACACAGCGACAAACATCTGTTTTTTGTTGCTATAGTAAACCGGAAATTAGTGCAAAAAATGACGAAACCAATCAGCATTTAGCCTGTATCTTGGCAACACTATTCTTATACGCACTCGGCCCTGATGTTGTTTAACTGACATTTATTTCGATTAATCCAATTTCTTTTCAATTCGTTATACCCCAAATTACGAACAGAAACATTTCCATATTTTAATGCTAGCACTTCCACCAAAGCTTACTTTTCCCCCCGAAAAATGATCCAATATAAACGGTCGAAATTCCTTGAGCCCTTTTCGAGTAATCGCTGAACACACATAAAACAGATACAGACGAATTGAGAACCTCCTTCTTTTTGAAGTCGGTTAAACAGAAGTGAGGAGAGAAAACCCTAATGAGCAGTAAAATTATACTAATAGTTTCTTAAAATTGTCCACCATATTTGACAAGAAGTTTCTAGATTTCAAATATCAAACATCAGACTTTGTTATCGAAGACCTTATAGTTTGTAATTTGACCAGACTTCATATTAGATGTTAAAATTTTTGGTGATTAGGACTTTCACTCACAAAAAAAATTATATAAATTGTGAAAGTTACAATACTACCTTGTGTTAATAAAAAAAGAGAAAGAAGTTAATTATCCAGGTAATAATTATCTTTAAAAAAACTTGTACTAATTGACAGACAAATGTGGTTTATATTTTTGTTATATATACAGAAATAATCAATGGATTTGTTTAATATTTGTAAATGCTATTTAAAACATTCTCTGCTACAACAACATAAAGTTTGTATACATGACAAGCCACTTTAATGGAAGTGACAATTTGCTGAGTTGAATTGGACAAAATTATGGGATGAAATCAGTTAGTATCGTTCTGGGGCAAAGTAATGTGATATTAGATTAGACTAGTCAGCTTCGACAATGGATTCAATATGTTAAGACTCAGTATGTAACTTACGAATAACATACAATTTTCCTATTTTCAATGATTCATTGGGGGTGAACTTCTGTGTTGAAACCTTTGTATTATTTAACAAAGTTTTACTGTGTGATTACATTTTAATTTAGCGTTAATCTATTCAGTGAATAAATGTTTAATTTATTTCTTTTTAGATATTATTTACATTTACAATAAAAAATATATCAAAATGATAAAATGCTTGACTTTTGCTACCGTATTCAGTTGTAACAACATTTGCATTAATAATTCATGATTACTAAAAAGAAATCAAAACATATTTTTGTGTTCAAAAAATCCAAAAATAATCTCCTTAAGTAAAATTATTTGTCTACCCAAAGTGTACCAACAACATCATTTCTTTATTTTTTACATTTTTCTCATGGATTATTATTGACTAATTATTGTTATAACTTTATATAGGAATAAATGACTAAATTGTTATGCCTATATAATTAAAAATAAATATATGGTATGAAATCCTTGCAAATATTATAACACTAACCCAAGTACAACTGTTGGTCTGGTAAAAAACAGTTATTCTCTTTTTCTTACCACTAATATTTATGCTGTAGCATACATTCTCTAAAACATACATCTAATAAACTTATGTTACATATTTTATCTTGAAATTGTAATTTTTGGTAAGTTGACTGGAAAATAAATATACTTAAAAAGAATATTCACTCACCTTGACAAAACAGCAGGTTTGTAAGTAAGAAGTTTAGCTCTATTCATTGATTTCTTATAACATAGAAAAACATCACTGCCTACAATACCCTTATTGAGATTTTTGTTGATGCAACAAAAAGCATGTGGTGGCGATTCGCCTTTACTGGCTATTACAACGCAAATATCTGTGACAACTAAAGCATTATATGGCATTGTACTTTGTCCACGTCTGAACGTAATAAACGTCTGTGAAGTAGAATTATTCACATTTGCTACATTTCCTCCAACACTTTCTGTCACTATTCCAGCATCAGGCATTAATCTTTCTTTACTCTCATACATAACTCCTAAAAAAATAGAAAAAAGTTACAGAATATACACCAAAATTTAAAATTATTGTGTAAATGTAGATTTGCTAATGGCAAAATATTATTAACAAGATACTATCAAGTTTAAAGTTAGGAAAACGATTCTTCTACATTTAACATGAAAATGTTGGTTAATATGTTATAAATACATATAGTCAACAAAAACCGCAAATATTCAGTAAGAAAAAACAAAATATATTCATAAAAGCAGGATAATTTTGTTTAAATCTGAATCTCAAATTTGTTGCCTAGATGTCAGCTGAGTAATGTGTTTTTACAATAACTTCCATCTTTCACTGATGGAAAGCTACACTGTGAGTAACATAGGCATTATTTTACTTCGATAATGTTTTAACTATGGGTGGGAGGCAGTGGGAGTTCCTATTGTATTTAAGGAAATTCAATATCTAGGATGGAAGTGATGATGTACCTACTTGAAGTTACGAACGTTCGATCGAACGAAATTATTTGATACTCAAACAAATTATCTAGCTCTTAATAAGGACCTAATCGTCTTGTAGATTGCCGAAAGTCATTATATCTGACGCGTGGAGAAGTAAAAGGCTTCCATCCCATTTGAGAACATCGACTCATCCCTGCAAGTAACCCTCAATATATTTTTTATTTAATCACATTATTCACTATTTTTTTTATTAATTCATAACTTTAACACCTCCGCAGGGTTCTAAAAAGTTATTGGTGCTTCCTTTGGTGAGTACTAATATTCCCACGAAATTTTCTATTTTTGAACTCACCAATTTATTCCAACCTTCAATTTTTTTTATTATTTCACCAGTTGAATACCTAAGTACTTTCTAAATGATTGAGGAGGCAACATTGCATGGGAGTGTCAGTTATTACCAAAGGAAGCAGACTTAATTTTTATTGATACCTGGGAAGTATTAAAGTTATTTTGAATGTTCATGTGGGTTTTCACTCCTCACAATGGTTTCTGAAAAAACACAGATAAGCAAAGTAATTGAAAATCAAAGTGTAGTATCTAAGAAAAGTGTGTGGAAAATGCCTGGCACACTAGTTGCACTCTTATAGAAAAAAATTGTGTGGGAGTGTCAGTACTCATTGAAGGAAGCACCCGGTTTTTTTTTAGAACCCGGGAGGGGGGGATTAAGGTTGTGAAATAAAAATAAATATATAATAAAATAAAATGTTAAGAGGATAGGATTAAGGAGCGAGTCCGAAAAAATCCAAAATTGCGTGGTTCTGTCAGTAGTCTCAGAAGGAAGCACCAGAATTGTTTAAGAACCCTGAAGAGGTGTTAAGGTACTGAAATAATAACAAAATAGCAAAGGATAAGATTAAATGGTGAGTCTGAAGACTGAAAATTGCATTGGAGTGTCAGTACTTACTGAAGGAAGCACCAGTATTTATTTAAGAACCCTGGGAAGTGTTAAAGTACTGAAATAATATCAAAATAGTGAAAGATTAGATTAAATGGTGATTTCTAAAATCAAAAATTACCTGGTCATGTCAGTACTCACCAACCAAACACCTGTAAATTTTTTAGAACCCTCAGGAGATGTTAAAGTTGTGAAATAATAAAAAGAATGAAAGATGAATCAGTTGATGAGTCCGAATATAAAAAATGTCGTCGAAGTGAGTCGACGTTCGCAAATGGGATGGAAGTCTTTCACACCTCCATGAGTGAAATATTATGACAATAGGCAATCTACAAGATGATTTGGTCTAATTTAAGAGCTAGATAATTTCTTTGAGAACCTAAATAATTTCGTTCGAACGACCGTTCGAATCTTCCAAGTAGGTACATGAGTGATGCAGGCGTGAAAATTTGTAAAGGTACTCTAAGCTTTTTCGGGGGAAATAACACCATATGTGAAAACAGAAATCTAAACATTTCAAGGTCTGAACCCGACCCCGTTGTCAATGGAATTATATTAAAACATAAATCTGAAATTGCTTTATTTGACAATTTTACAATGACTTACTAAGGCAAATTTATTGTATTTAGATATTCAGCACAAAAAATCGCACAGACATATATCATAGTACAGCTGCTGTTAATTTGTAATGTCATGACAGGTTCACCTTCAGAATTTATGTGGCACTCCTAGGTGCAAATTTTATAAGATCAAAAGAAATATGTTGCTCCAGTTATCCCATTAATGCCATATGGAACAACCTAAAAAAACCTTATTAACTATCCCAATATAGGTTGATTCAAAAGAAGATCACCTTTACTCATTTGATCCGTCAATTATTGGCAACCAGAAATTATTGAATCTACCAAAATAGATGCTAGGCAATTACTTAACAGAATTAAGGCAGAATCTTTTAAAGTTTGTTTTGTGTTAATTTCTTCTTTGTGTAATTTTATTGAATTGTCAAATTGTGGCTTATGATCTAAATCCTAAGCATGTTCACAAATTTTGGATTTCTTTAATATTTGTTGTTTATTAATATAGTTAGAGGCTAAGATGTCTGGGAAAAATATTAGCATGACAATAATAAAATTGAATTTCTAAATTTAATTATTGGTGAAGGTATTTATGTGGTTTTATTTTGTTTTAGGGAAAATGATATGAGTGAAAATAGGTTTACTATACTAATTAAAAATGAGCTTAAATACTTTACACAAACTTTCACTATCTGATTAATAACAGGTTAAATCTAAGTATAATCCAGAAATTGTCAACAATATAAAAAAATAAAATACATTTCAAGAAGTACAAACATTTTCAAAACCCCAAAATATTAATAGTATCAAATATGATGAAATTATTTTAAATATATATATATATATATATATATATATATATATATATATATATATATACAGTAAGAAACATAAAATGTCAGAAAAGACACAACATGTCCACAACACTGAAAATGTAAATCATAAATGTTTAAAATTACAATGATGTCAAACATATCTAAATTGTTGTTATACAACATAAACTTTTTGCTTATTATCAAATTAATACTAATTTTATAGAAAAAACTAAAAATATAGAACAGAGAAATATTTTATATTTAAATTGTAACAATTATTTAAAATTAATAACTTGATAATTATATGAATAAAAAATATTTAATATAAACCACAGCACATTTCGTTAAAATGTTTTATTTAAGTGACAATGTGTTTAAATTCTAGTAAATTATGATAAGTTTTACATTAAAAATATTGGTGCTTAAAATGTAGTAGAGCAAATGTGAGAGCAATATTGGGATTAGTTTAAAGTATACTACCACATTTCTTTTTGTGGTTTGTTTGGTAATAATAACTCAAATTTCATGCAATTAATATTTATATTTTTAATAACACCACATTAGGAAAAAATCTCTATTTTATTCTCTATAAACCACCATCTCAATCACAAATAAGACAAAAAAACTTTTATATTTTTTCAATGGCATGAATATGTACAATTTGAAATTAAAATGTTTGGAAGTTTCAAATATACACACTATTCCTTAAGTGGACTGTTATTTCCAAAAAAAAAGATAAACACAAAGTTGAGATACCACAATTATCATTCAAAATACAACTAGGTTTACTGTCTTACCTATATCGACTAAAGGTGGTTTGTCACGTCCTCTTCGGATACATACATAACATTCTATAGAACGTAAACTGCCATGATTTAAATCTGCAATCAAACCAGTTGGGGTTTTAGTAATCATTTCATAATCATCAGGTAATACTTCTCCCAGTGAAGGAAAAATCACACTTATGTCTGTAATTGGATCTTTTAAGTTTGCCCCATCAGAAAACGTAAATTCATCCAATGGTTCTGGTTCATTTGGTAAACCAGCAATAACAAAATAATCTGCAACTCTTCTTTCATCCATTTTTCCAGTTCAATTATTTTGAATTAAGGCACTTTAATTAGGTGATTGTGTTTTCAGTTATTGAATTAGAATCCCAGGACATTTACATCATTTGTTCATGATAATGGTTCTTAAAATCGTCTACCCAAAAAACACAAATAGATGTAAAAAAGCTACTGATAACAATCTATTCCAAAAATTAATTCGTCATGCAATTTTTTGTTATTTCTACTTTCCTTTTGAAACAAACTTCTTTATTCGACTTTCATCCTGTCAAAGTGTCAAAAGATGACAGAGGTAAATGGCGTAGTAGAAATGTCAGTAGAATAGCAGTTCCAGGTCAAAATTCAAAATAGTAAGCTTAATCTCAAAACAAAGGTCATAGAGATCCAGCAGGAGGTTTCGCTTTGAAACACCAGATCAAAAAACTTTAACCTCTATCTTGAATCTTCAAATTTTTGTTTGAATGATCTGTGCTTTAACATAGAAAAGAATATATTTGTATTATTTGTTAATAATCAGAATTTTATATTGTTTATTTAGTTGATAAAGGGTAAATTTACTAAAATGCGGCTGACAAATATTTTAATGAAAAAAGTGAAAAGCAAGTTCGTATAGAAAAATATAATGAAGTCCCTATAATAAAGCAAAATGTATTTTCTAGAAATATTATGGTACAAATGGAAAGTGTTGTAAGTGGACATACATTCAACAAAATTAGGGAAAGAATTGCTGATAAGTTAGAGGTTATTAGATTTGACCCATTAAGTAAGTATTCAACATGAATTTCAGTCACTAAATCTAGCATAATGCAAATTTACTAAGTCAATAAGAGTTTGAAAGCTTTTTCAATGAGTTCTCATATAGTACTTCTGTTCTGTAGTCGATGTTATTCAAATTGATGTATTTATTTTATTTCTTGCCACTTGTTCTTCACCATATTTTATTAGTTGAAATCCATATTACTCAAGAGTTTTTTTTAAAGCTGTTAAATTACAGCCCCTTCATTCTCAAGAGTGTCTTTAAATTTATTC
This sequence comes from Octodonta nipae, assembly GCA_034190945.1. Lineage (NCBI taxonomy): Eukaryota > Metazoa > Arthropoda > Insecta > Coleoptera > Chrysomelidae > Octodonta > Octodonta nipae. The sequence continues at coordinate 108,421,379 of CM067218.1, forward strand.
AGAATGGTTTCCAATCTGTTCATTGCTTTTGAAGTATTTCTTATCATTTCTTATGATTCTGCTGTAGTAGTTGTGATGTCATTGTTAAAGTGTTTGCTAGATATTTAACACCAATTTCTGTTTCTTTTACCTCACTTGTATAAATCTTTTCAGTTTGTATAAGTCTCCATATATTGATTCTTTTAGTCCAACTAACCATTGATGTGTGATGTGATCTTTTTAACATCCTTTAATTTGCTTTACTTGTAACCAGTGCCAGATTAAGTCTATGTGATGCCCTATGCAATCTATGCCCTCTTATCCATAAGGAAACTACTTTTGGTGCTGTTTCTGATGCCATAAGCAATTACTTAATTTGCTTATAGGCTAATCTGGTACTGCTTTTAACAAACTTATCATAATCGGATGTTGGAAGTCGATTTTATCCTATTTCTAATTGTCATACAAAGTTCCATTGTTTATTCTATCTGCTATATAACAGTAACATGATATTGTTTTTTAGTAATAATTGGTGCATCCACCACAATTTTATATATTATATATAGTGTTCAACTAAAACTAGTTTTTTCCACCAAAACCTGACTTCAGTGTCTGCTGTACTTTCAGTTGAAACTGCTTAAGTCAAATATTTTGTATATTGTTAAGTTTCTGTTTGAAATTTTGATTAATTATTTACTATCAGCATTTAGTAGTTTCAGGGACAATTACCCCACTGACACAATTGGGAGTCACACCATAATCTTGTGTTTCCAAAGATAGACAGTATATTGTATCTAGTTGAGAACCTTCATCAGTTGGGTTTCCCTGCATTAATTGAATCTCAATTAATTATTTATTTAACAGGGGTTTGTTAACATTTTGTTATGAGATTTGTATCCTAAGAATCACAGGTAAACAGTATTACACATAGCCTGACAACTAATTTGAGGTTTCTGTGGATAGTTTTTCCTGAAACACTTTAAAACTTAAAAAAGTAACTATTGATCTCTTCTGACTGTATATATATTTACATATTGTAATGTTTTTATTTTCACACTCGGGTTCAGTTCTTGGATTTATTTAAAAACACAGTCCAACACACTCTAACTTATTTCCACTACTTTAACACAATTTATATTCACAAAAACTACTATTTACATTTTATCTTAACTATACGAGACGACCGTCGAAAACTGAATGCCTCCTATCGCCAGCTTTTCATATTTATATATTTCTCAGCGAATTGTCTGGTAAGTCCACGAACCATCGGGAACCTCTTTCATGTTCTGGAAGCTTTAAGGGAATTCCCAGTAACAGCAGCGGTCGGCCTGTTGAGAGACAAACATTTCGGATTCCTAGAATTTATCTGAGTAATGTCCCTTCCACGAATTGGTTGATGGCCGATTGCACCAGCTGTCGGATGAATTCTCGTAACATTGCCCCCTCCTTAAGACCATTTCGTCCCGGAATGTCCTAGAATCCTCCCTGGTGTGACGATATTTGCAGGACTCTCCATTTCGACATCAGGAAGTTTGGTGGAAGTAACAGTCAACGGTCTTCGAATCTTGGCTGTGAATATTGAGACAGCATACCAGGATTTCGATGCCACTGAATCAAAAGATTGTTTCCATCATACTTCTCACCACCCTCCAATTCAGTCCATCCAACCCGCAGGCTATCTTCGGGACCGCTAATTTCATCAGATTCTTCTCCATCATCACATTCCTCAATTCTACCAGAGTCTTCCAAAGATCGCTGTATGTGGGCTTGTCCTACGAGAATGTTTTCGTTACCAAATAAAAGATGTCTCTGGTACCCACTGGTTGTTTATTTTCGAGATGAAAGACTTTCCCTACCACTGGATCTTGCTCCCGTAGCTTCTGGAACTGGCCGTACTTATTGGCAAACACCTTGGCTATTCCTCTGGACATCCGGAGATCTCGAGCCACACTATGGACCAGGGCATATTCTATGGGCACCTCAAACAGGTCTCGGGGTTCCTCTGTGCTTACGTCGTGCTGCACTTTCTGCCCATTAGAGTAAACTGTTCGAAGGTCATCTCATCATCGGGTGACTGGATGCTGCGGACTTGGGCTTGGTCAACTTCGCCGTCATGACTTCCGGCATAAGGGGCTAACCTGTTGAAATGTACCACCTTTGGCTTTCCTTGAGGCAGCTTCCTTATTCTGTAGACATCATCGTTGATTTTCTTCACGATTTGGTATGGCCCCTCCCAAGATCTCTGTAGCTTAGGCGAATATCCACGACGAGTTTGCGGATTATACAACCAAACAAGATCATCAACTTGGAATTCTCCGCTCTCGGCTTTGATGTCGTAGGCTTCCTTCATTCGGGCACTGGCATTCTCGATATTTGACCGGACTCGTTGGTGTATGTCGCCCATCTTTCGACGTAACTGGATATCCTCCGGTTGTACCGTCATGTAGTTCTCGCAAAACCTCTGGTCTCCTATTTTTAGGGACTACAATCTGCTTTCTGTCCTTACCTTCCACTGGGGTTTCCAGGACGCGCTTCAGAAGTCCATTCTCCAGGATGAGGGAGTTCCATTGAGCCCAATACGACTTTATGGTTGGTGAGTATCGGGAAATTTCTTGCCACGTAGGTTTGCGGTCTTTTTCCTTCCACCGGATAACCTCTTTCAAATCTGGATCTAATTTCTGGTCTTTTTGGATCTCCGCAGATTGCCAATGGTCATCGATGACGGTAGTTCTACAGAGAGCAGCTCTTTTGCCTTCGGTTCGCTGACCATGTTTACAAATATCAGGGCTTGGTCTCTTGGATAAGACATCAGCGTTCTTATAGCTCGTTCCAACGCGATATTCTGACGAGGAAGTCGGTACCCCGTTGCTCTCCTTGCAACGACTCTGGATATGGCCTACCTTACGACACTTCCGACATCTCATTAGTCTTTGTTTTGTAAGGACTTCCTCTACTATCTTCATCTTCAACATTTCCGCCATCCTCTGATTCTCTTTCTCTGCCCTGACCTCTACAGGTATTTTTCGCAGCCTCAAATTCCAGAGCTCGAGTCAGTGCATCCACTAATTGAGTCGGTCGAGGTAGTATCAATGCTTGTCTGGCTTCTTGGTCTCGGAGTCCATCAAAAAACGCTTGGACTGCTAACCTTTCCATTACGTTTTTCGGTGTGGCTGGATAGGCAAGGCAAACGAGACGAGCAATATCAGCTCCAAATTCTTGTAAGGATTCATTCGCTTTCTGGTGGGATGTTTCAATTGGGAGTGGTAGACGTGCTCCAAATGTGTCTGGCCATACCTCAATTCTAAATGTTTGACCAGTTCGTAGTCTTCTTGTTCCGACGTATTCAATGTTTGTAAGATGTCTGTAGCATCCCCTCTTAAGGCTAGGGTTAATGCTATTGCCTTCTCCTCTGCCGACCATCCGTTTAACTTTACTGCAGCCTCGAATTGACGCCTATAATTAGTCCACGACGATTTCCCATCAAATTGTGGAGGTTTCATTTTGTGTCTTGCTCCTTCGATGCCAATTTTTGAATGCACTACTTCTGGACTGCTTACGGTTTTTGATTGAGTTTCTCCCCTTTGTATAGTGACTACCTGTTCTTTTATTTTCCTGATCTCACCCTCCATTATATGCTTTAGCTCCTCTATCCGCGTTTCATTTTTGACTGACTCTTCGACCATTGTTTGTTTTAGCTCTTCCATCCGAGCCTCATTCTCGAATATTTTCTCTTCCAGCATTTCTGAGTTTTTCTGTACCATGCTTTTCAAATTTTCTTCTAGAGATTTAGAATTTTTTGCTAATTTATCTTCTAACGCCTCTTTCAAGTTTTCACAATTTTCAAGCAATTTCTCTTCTAGAGTTTTAGAATTTTCTTGTTGTAACATTTGTAGCTTATCCTCTAAGGATTTAGAATTTTCTTCCATTTTCTTTAATAGCATACTCATGTCCCCATTACCAGAAACTTCAAACAAATATGTATCGGGATCGTTACCTTCATTTATTAAGGCATCTCGTAGCCGTTGTATTAATTCACTTTTCTTCCCACTAATTTCTAAATCCCTTTCCTCAAAAGTCCGTCACTTTCAATTCACTCACCGCTTTGAACATTGTTGGTCTATTTATTTATCACTTCAAAAATTCGACAAATACACCGAACACCTGACACCACTGTAATGTTTTTATTTTCACACTCGGGTTCAGTTCTTGGATTTATTTAAAAACACAGTCCAACTCACTCTTAATTTATTTCCACTACTTTAACACAATTTATATTCACAAAAACTACTATTTACATTTTATCTTAAGTATACGATACGACCGTCGAAAACTGAATGGCTCCTATCGCCAGCTGTTCATATTTATATAATTCTCTGCGAATTGTCTGATAAATCCACGAACCATCGGGAAACTCTTTTATGTTCTGGAAGCTCTAAGGGAATTCCTAGTAACGGCAGCGGTAGGCCTGTTGAGAGACAAACATTTCGGATTCCTAGAATTTATCTGAATAATGTCCCTTCCACGAATTGGTTGATGGCCGATTGCACCAGCTGTCGGATGAATTCTCGTAACAATATAATAGAAAAGGTGTGGGTTTTGATCTGAGCAAGAATGAAAATTGTGTTTATTCAGGAATCCATTGTGTACATTCAGCTGTATTTAAGATTTCTTTAAAAAAATTCACATTTCCATTAAATTTTGACTCTACCCAATTGCAAAAATTAATCCAGTTTTGAAAGTCCACCTCTTGACGTTCTTGGTATAATTGGACAGGGTGGAATTTATACTTTGATGTTGTTCTCATAAAAAAGGTTCTACTTATGTCAAAATTCCTCTCAAGTTGCAGGATACTCACTTGGTGATTTCATACTAAAGTAGCTAGAATACTGAATTCATTATACTCTTGTTCATGAGAGTAATAAACACTGATTTTCCCAAAAGATTTTCAACAGTTGCTTTCCTTGGATAACGCTGACGATCGGGATATCGTTCCTTGTATGTTCGACTTGCCAATAATTTTTTAAACATTCTCAAGAATGAAAACCATATCAATCAGTCAATTAACACAAAAGTTGAATTGTAGTTTTTGACTGATGAAGAAATAAACAATTTCGAAAGCTCTCAAAATATAGTTAAAAGAGTATACTTATATATATTGGCTGCTTCCCGATAGCATTATAGAATTTTGTACTTCTATACAGCCGTGACTTTCTTTCTGATTTGTATATATATATATATATATATATATATATATATATATATATATATATATATATATATTATATAGTGAAAGTTTGCTTCTGGTGTAGATCCGTTCGTCTGTTGAATTCCGCTGAATTATTGTTGACGTTTTGCCAAAATCTTATCTATCATTTTCAAAAGCTATTATCTAACTGAAGTATTTCTATTTCTGTTTCTTAATTTATACCTTCTTCCTCCTAATCCCTCGTTAATGGTCGCACGTCATTTACATGATCATTAAGGTGTTTGTTCGTATCGTAGGGAATTATGCAATCCGATTACCCGAGTTTAATCGATGTTTAACTTCATTTTTGCCTGGATTTGGGAAGCTATAGAAATAGAGAAACGACCTCTCTGTCTAAACCGACTCGATGACCGCTCGCGCCTTCCTACAGCATGGACCTCCGTAATTGCAAGATTAAACAAACCAGACACGCCCACCAACACCCAATCAATCACCGCACAGCCCTTTCATCGCAAGACATTCTCTTCTAGTCGACCGCTAATTATAAATAAAAAAAAGCAGAGCAGATTCACATTCAGTTCAGTTACCTAGTAACTCTTGGGGAGTTGGCAGATTGAGGCCCCGAGTTTGATCCAGACTCTGAAACGCTGTTTCACTTTTTGTCTCTTGATAATGGCTCCAAGGTGGGAGTCGAAACGTCGAGTATTTAATAAATTCAGACTCGGTTCTCACCCGGAACCTAGCCTAGTTCATAAATAAATATAATAAATATATCATTCAAAGCAGTTCTTATTTGTATTTAAGCATATAGTAGAGACATTTATTGGTACTTTTTCTATTGTATTTTGCCACAAGGTATACATATCTCGAGTCGTTGCAAGGATAATAACCAAATTTCACCGATGTTGTTCTAAAAATGAAGGTAAGGTAAAGGGACCATCTTCAACCTGTAGCTAATAAGCCTCCACTCTCAACGCATAAGTCGCTTCCCTACGCAACCACTTTAACAGTGTGTTTGTAGATGACCTTCTTAATAAGAAAAGCAATGTGCAATGCTGCTGGATACTGGTGCGACGAATATACTCATAAGGCCCAACATTGTTTTAGACGAGACAATGACAAAACCAACAAATTGGCAACTGCGAACAGCGACAGGAGAGGCAGCAAAAGTCCATGGTGAAATAGAGGTTGAAATGGTCTTGGGAATTACAACAGTTCAACATCGGGCATTAGAGGCATTGGAATAGATGTCATGGGCTCCAAGGGATTCCAGTTAAACTTTAATGATGCAATTCTGCGAGTGAATGACGAAAAGAAGTGATGCTCATGACGACATAATGCTTCGAGCAGTCTGGTCCGAGGATGTAAATGTTCAGGAAAGAGCTGAAATCATTGTAGATGCTTCCCTAGATGAGAAAGTTAAAGCTGGAACAGTGATGATGTTTGATCCCGAACTTAACGACGGGAATGTAGGCAGTTGAATTGCACTGGAAAGGACCCTGTTTCATGCCAAGGAGATTGTGCCTGTAAGAGTAATAAACCTGACCATTACTCGGTTGCGTTAACGAAAGGAACAATTTTGGGCCACTGTTTAACAGTTTCCTCTGTAGTCAGAAGCAACCAACATACAGTAATACCACCAGGTAAACTATCTGAAGAGCTGGAAACACTCATAACAGATTCTTCCAAGACCTTTAAAACCAAACCAGAAAGCAAAATTGAAACCATTAGAAACTATAAGGATATCTTCGATGCAGGGAACGGAAAAAGAGGGCGGATTGACCTGGTGAAACATAAAATTAATATCGAGGATGCTCAACCCATTCGACAGTCGGAGAGGAGACTACCACTAGCTAAAAGGAGAAAAGGCCGACAGAAAAGATGGTTCGACCTGATTGTGCGTGGACCATCGGCAATTAAACCATGCTACAAAGAAAGACAGCTATCCTCTCCCAAGAATAGACGATACCCTAAATACATTGGGTGGATCGAAGATGTTTTCCACGCTAGACTTGAAGAGCGGTTATTGGCAGGTGGAACTTGCTCAATAAGACCGAAAAAAGACTGCTTTTACTATCGGCTCAGGACTTTACCAATTCACGGTAATGCCTTTTGGGTTGTGTAATGTTTAAGCGACGTTTGAAAGATTGATGGAGACAGTGTTAAAAGGGCTTTCATGGAAAACGTGCACTTGAAGAAGGTATTTCGGCGACTGCGAAGTTCCGGATTAAAGTTAAGCCCAAAGAAGTGTCAACTGTTCCAATTAGAGGTGGAATATCTTGGACATGTGATTTCGGCAGAAGGAGTAGCTGTTGATATTGTTACGAAATTTACCCAAAGCCGACCCTGTGTCATTTCAGCACGACAACAAACGCTTTAAGATAAAAAATACGATTCTCGAAAAGACTCGGTAGCGGAAGGAGTGATGATGATTTCTACTGGAGAATTCTACGCTGGTGATATGAAAGAAGCACGCCACGATCGCCAGGCAGTTATACCGCGACGACTAGCGTATATGGGATTGTTATTGTATTTAAATCAGCTGTTTGAATGTAAATAAAGTTCTAGAAAAGTGAAAGTGCATATTAGTTTAATACTTTTAAATTAAACCCACGAAGTATATTGCAATTTGGTGTCAGAAGTGGGATGCTCAAGCGAGTTTGGGAAAGCGCTGATGGACGAGAAACCAAGTCCCAACTGGTACCAGCCATCCTGACCGAAGTGCATGATGGAATTACCGGAGGCCACCTGGGCATGAATAAAACCCTAGACAAAGTTCGCCAGCGGTACTACTGGGTGAATTACTTCGAAGACGTCAGAGCTTGGTGCCGCAAATGTGCCACATGTGCCGCCAGTAAGGGCCCGAAGACCCGGACCAAGGGCAGAATGCAGCAGTACAATGTGGGCGTCCCATTTGAGAGAATCGCCATCGATGTCGCCGGTCCGTTTCCGAGTCTGAGAGGGGGAACAAATACATTCTGGTCGCAATGGATTACTTCAGCAAATGGTCTGAGGCATATGCGATACCCAACCAGGAGGCAACCACGGTAGCGACGGTGCTAGTAGAACAACTATTCAGCAGGTTTGGCGTCCCGATGGAATTACATTCAGACCAGGGCCGTAACTTCGAATCGAATGTATTCCAGAAGGTCTGCACGATGTTGGGGATCAGAAAAACGAGAACAACACCATTACACCCACACTCAGACGGAATGGTGGAAAGATTCAACAGGACCTTGGAACAACACCTATCCAAGGTCGTCAGCAATAACCAGCGTGACTAGGATGAGCATATTCCCCTATTCCTGTTGTCATATCGCTCTGCTGTACATAATAGTACAGGCCTGACCCCAGCCAGGGTCCTATTCGGAAAGGAGCTGCGATTACCATGCGACTTGGCATTTGGCTTCCCCGAAGAACCTCCCCAAGACATCGACGATTATGCCGACCAGCTACTACATAACCTGCTGGCAATACACGAATTAGCCCGAACACAGATGTTGGCCACCAGTGACCGGATGAAGACGCGATACGACCTCAAGGCCAATTCAGTCGGGTTCCAGGAGAGGGACAAAGTCTGGTTGTACAACCCCCAACGGAGCAAGAGTAAATCCCCAAAGCTTACACCCGCCTGGGATGGTCCATACGAGGTGGTCAAGAGGCTTAATGACGTCGTCTACCGGATCCGTCGAAACCCCAAGGCTAAATTGAAGGTGGTTCATTTGGATCGACTCGCTCCGTACCATGGAGGGGATGTTTCTGATCGGGACGATCAGAATTAAAGGGGGGGCAGTGTTACGAAATTTACCCAAAGCCGACCCTGTGTCATTTCAGCACGACAACAAACGCTTTAAGATAAAAAATACGATTCTCGAAAAGACTCGGCAGCGGAAGGAGCGATGATGATTTCTACTGGAGAATTCTACGCTGGTGATATAAAAGAAGCACGCCACGATCGCCAGGCAGTTATACCGCGACGACTAGCGTATATGGGATTGTTATTGTATTTAAATCAGCTGTTTGAATGTAAATAAAGTTCTAGAAAAGTGAAAGTGCATATTAGTTTAATAATTTTAAATTAACCCCACGAAGTATATTGCAATATATTAATATAACGTGGGCAGTCCATTCGAAAGAGTAGTCGTTGATGTTGCTGGTCCATTTCCTGAATCTGATTCCGGAAATAAGTACGCTGTGGTGGTGATGGACTACTATGTTAGTAAATTGGCAGAAGCTTATGCCTTGCCGAATCAAGAAGCCTTGACCGTTGCTGATGTCCTTGTCAACGAATGGATCAGTCGTTTTGGTGTTCCCCTGGAATTGCACTCAGACCAAGGTAGAAATTTCGAGTCCACCCTTTTCCAAGACGTCTGCAAACTAATGAAGATCAATATAGCACGAACGACAGCATTACACCCGCAATCCGATGGAGTGGTAGAACGGATGAATATAACCATTAACCGCCATTTGTCAAAGGTAGTCTCTGACCACCAAAGAGACTGGGATCAGTATCTTCACTTGTTTCTAATGGCATACCGTTCGTCTGTACACGAGTCCAGGGGTCAGACCCCGGCCAATGTTATGATGGAACGAGAATTAAGACTACCATGCGATTTGAAGTTTGGGTATCCCCCAGGAGAAGAGACTGTAGGTGAAGACTATGTAAGCCAGCTACGTCAAAAGAAGAATGACATCCTTCAACGAGTCCGGTAAATAACGAGAATGCCAGTGACGGTATGAAGGAAGCATACGACATCAACGCCGAAGGAGGGAAATTCCAAGTTAATCATGTTTGGTTGCATAACCCGCACCGTCGTCGTGGATATTCGCTACAGTGATCTTGGGAGGGGCCGTACCAAATTGTAAAAAGAATCAACGATGTTGTCTACAGAATAAAGAAACCAAAGGTGATACATTTCAACAGGTTAGCCCCTTATGCCGGAAGTCATGACGAAGTTGACTAAGTCCAAGTCTGTGTTTGTTACTTCAGTGCAATCTTTTAATTGTCACATAACATTTTTACAGTTTTGTTATGTTTCATTGATGAAACAATGTATTTTATTACCTTACCTAACATTATATTAGTAAAAATAAGCATAAATGTGAATTTTGGGGGATTATGTATGATTTGGTATTATGTCTGAAGCAATTCGAAATATTATAACTTTTTGTGGCAAAATACAATAGAAAAAGTACCAATAAATGTCTCTACTATATGCTTAAATACAAATAAGAACTGCTTATTTAGCCTTTGAATGGTATATTTATTATATTTATTTATGAACTAGGCTAGGTTCCGGGTGAGAACCGCGTCTGAATTTATTAAATACTCGACGTTTCGACTCCCGCCTTGGAGCCATTATCAAGAGACAAAAAGTGAAACAGCGTTTCAGAGTCTGGATCAAACTCGGGGCCTCAATCTGCCAACTCCCCAAGAGTTACTAGGTAACTGAACTGAATGTGAATCTGCTCTGCTTTTTTTATTTATAATTAGCGGTCGACTAGAAGAGAATGTCTTGCGATGAAGGGGCTGTGCGGTGATTGGTTGGGTGTTGGTGGGCGTGTCTGGTTTGTTTAATCTTGCAATTACGGAGGTCCATGCTGTAGGAAGGCGCGAGCGGTCATCGAGTCGGTTTAGACAGAGAGGTCGTTTCTCTATTTCTATAGCTTCCCAAATCCAGGCAAAAATGAAGTTAAACATCGATTAAACTCGGGTAATCGGATTGCATAATTCCCTACGATACGAACAAACACCTAAATGATCATGTAAATGACGTGCGACCATTAACGAGGGATTAGGAGGAAGAAGGTATAAATTAAGAAACATAAATAGAAATACTTCAGTTAGATAATAGCTTTTGAAAATGATAGATAAGATTTTGGCGAAACGTCGAGTATTTAATAAATTCAGACTCGGTTCTCACCCGGACACCTAGCCTAGTTCATAAATAAATATAATAAATATATCATTCAAAGCAGTTCTTATTTGTATTTAAGCATATAGTAGAGACATTTATTGGTACTTTTTCTATTGTATTTTGCCACAAAAAGTTATAATATTTCGAATTGCTTCAGACATAATACCAAATCATATATAATCCCCCAAATTTCACATTTATGCTTATTGTTACTAATATAATGTTAGGTAAGGTAATAAAATACATTGTTTCATCAATGAAACATAACAAAACTGTAAAAATGTTATGTGACAATTAAAAGATTGCACTGAAGTAACAAACACAGAATTGGACTTGGTCAACTTCGTCATGACTTCCGGCATAAGGGGCTAACCTGTTGAAAGGTATCACCTTTGGTTTTCCTCGATGTAGCTTCTTTATTCTGTAGACAACATCGTTGATTCTTTTTACAATTTGGTACGGCCCCTCCCAAGATTATTATGCAACCAAACATGATTAACTTGGAATTTTTTGCTTGAGGTAGCTTCTTTATTCTGTAGACAACATCGTTGATCTTCTTTATAATTTGGTAAGACCGCTTCCAAGATCTTTGTAACTTGGGCGAATATCCATGACGACGTTGCGGGTTATACAACCAAACAAGATCATTAACTTGGAATTTCCCTCCTTCGGCGTTGATGTCGTATGCTTCCTTCATACGGTCACTGGCATTCTCGATATTTACCGGACTCGTTGAAGGATGTCGTTCTTCTTTTGACGTAGCTGGCTGACATAGTCTTCACCTACAGTCTCTTCTCCTGGGGGACACCCAAACTTCAAATCGCATGGTAGTCTTAATTCTCGTTCCATCATAACATTGGCCGGGGTCTGACCCGTGGACTCGTGTACAGACGAACGGTATGCCATTAGAAACAAGTGAAGATACTGATCTAGTAGTCTCTTTGGTGGTCAGAGACTACCTTTGACAAATGGCGGTTAATGGTTATATTCATCCGTTCTACCACTCCATCGGATTGCGGGTGTAATGCTGTCGTTCGTGCTATATTGATCTTCATTAGTTTGCAGACGTCTTGGAAAAGGGTGGACTCGAAATTTCTACCTTGGTCTGAGTGCAACTCCAGAGGAACACCAAAACGACTGATCCATTCGTTGACAAGGACATCAGCAACGGTCAAGGCTTCTGGATTCGGCAAGGCATAAGCTTCTGCCAATTTACTAACATAGTAGTCCATCACCACCACAGCGTACTTATTTCCGGAGTCAGATTCAGGAAATGGACAAGCAACATCAACGACTACTCTTTCGAATGGACTGCCCACGTTATATTAATATATTGCAATATACTTCGTGGGTTTAATTTAAAATTATTAAACTAATATGCATTTTCACTTTTCTAGAACTTTATTTACATTCAAACAGCTGATTTAAATACAATAACAATCCCATATACGCTAGTCGTCGCGGTATAACTGCCTGGCGATCGTGGCGTGCTTCTTTTATATCACCAGCATAGAATTCTCCAGTAGAAATCATCATCGCTCCTTCCGCTGCCGAGTCTTTTCGAGAATCGTATTTTTTATCTTAAAGCGTTTGTTGTCGTGCTGAAATGACACAGGGTCGGCTTTGGGTAAATTTCGTAACACTGCCCCCCCTTTAATTCTGATCGTCCCGATCAGAAACATCCCGTCCATGGTACGGAGCGAGTCGATCCAAATGAACCACCTTCAATTTAGCCTTGGGGTTTCGACGGATCCGGTAGACGACGTCATTAAGCCTCTTGACCACCTCGTATAGACCATCCCAGGCGGGTGTAAGCTTTGGGCATTTACCCTTGCTCCGTTGGGGGTTGTACAACCAGACTTTGTCCCTCTCCTGGAACCCGACTGAATTGGCCTTGAGGTCGTATCGCGTCTTCATCCGGTCACTGGTGGCCAACATCTGTGTTCGGGCTAATTCGTGTATTGCCAGCATGTTATGTCGGAGCTGGTCGGCATAATCGTCGATGTCTTGGGGAGGTTCTTCGGGGGAGCCAAATGCCAAGTCGCATGGTAATCGCAGCTCCTTTCCGAATAGGACCCTGGCTGGGGTCAGGCCTGTACTATTATGTACAGCAGAGCGATATGACAACAGGAATAGGGGAATATGCTCATCCCAGTCACGCTGGTTATTGCTGACGACCTTGGATAGGTGTTGTTCCAAGGTCCTGTTGAGTCTTTGCACCATTCCGTCTGACTGTGGGTGTAATGATGTTGTTCTCGTTTTTCTGATCCCCAACATCGTGCAGACCTTCTGGAATACATTCGATTCGAAGTTACGCCCCTGGTCTGAATGTAATTCCATCGGGACGCCAAACCTGCTGAATAGTTGTTCTACTAGCACCGTCGCTACCGTGGTTGCCTTCTGGTTGGGTATCGCATATGCCTCAGGCCATTTGCTGAAGTAATCCATTGCGACCAGAATGTATTTGTTCCCCCTCTCAGACTCGGGAAACGGACCGGCGACATCGATGGCGATTCTCTCAAATGGGACGCCCACATTGTACTGCTGCATTCTACCCTTGGTCCGGGTCTTCGGGCCCTTACTGGCGGCACATGTGGCACATTTGCGGCACCAAGCTCTGACGTCTTCGAAGTAATTCACCCAGTAGTACCGCTGGCGAACTTTGTCTAGGGTTTTATTCATGCCCAGGTGGCCTCCGGTAATTCCATCATGCACTTCGGTCAGGATGGCTGGTACCTTTTTCTTCGGAACTACCAGTTGGGACTTGGTTTCTCGTCCATCAGCGCTTTCCCAAACTCGCTTGAGCATCCCACTTCTGACACCAAATTGCAATATACTTCGTGGGTTTAATTTAAAATTATTAAACTAATATGCACTTTCACTTTTCTAGAACTTTATTTACATTCAAACAGTTGATTTAAATACAATAACAATCCCATATACGCTAGTCGTCGCGGTATAACTGCCTGGCGATCGTGGCGTGCTTCTTTTATATCACCAGCGTAGAATTCTCCAGTAGAAATCATCATCGCTCCTTCCGCTGCCGAGTCTTTTCGAGAATCGTATTTTTTATCTTAAAGCGTTTTTTGTCGTGCTGAAATGACACAGGGTCGGCTTTGGGTAAATTTCGTAACAATATCAACAGCTACTCCTTCTGCCGAAATCACATGTCCAAGATATTCCACCTCTAATTGGAACAGTTGACACTTCTTTGGGCTTAACTTTAATCCGGAACTTCGCAGTCGCCGAAATACCTTCTTCAAGTGCACGTTTTCCATGAAAGCCCTTTTAACACTGTCTCCATCAATCTTTCAAACGTCGCTGAAACATTACACAACCCAAAAGGCATTACCGTGAATTGGTAAAGTCCTGAGCCGATAGTAAAAGCAGTCTTTTTTCGGTCTTATTGAGCAAGTTCCACCTGCCAATAACCGCTCTTCAAGTCTAGCGTGGAAAACATCTTCGATCCATCCAATGTATTTAGGGTATCGTCTATTCTTGGGAGAGGATAGCTGTCTTTCTTTGTAGCATGGTTTAATTGCCGATGGTCTACGCACAATCAGGTCGAACCATCTTTCTTTTCTGTCGGCCTTTTCTCTTTTAGCTAATGGTAGTCTCCTCTCCGCCTGTCGAATGGGTTGAGCATCCTCGATATTAATTTTATGTTTCACCAGGTCAATCCGCCCTCTTTTTCCGTTCCCTGCATCGAAGATATCCTGATAGTTTCTAATGGTTTCAATTTTGCTTTCTGGTTTGGTTTTAAAGTCTTGGAAGAATCTGTTTTGAGTGTTTCCAGCTCTTCAGATAGTTTACTTGGTGGTATTACTGTATGATGGTAGCTTCTGACTACAGAGGAAACTGTTAAACAGTGGCCCAAAATTGTTCCTTTCGTTAACGCAACCGAGTAATGGTCAGGTTTATTACTCTTACAGGCACAATCTCCTTGGCATGAAACAGGGTCCTTTCCAGTGCAATTCAACTGCCTACATTTCCGTCGTTAAGTTCGGGATCAAACATCATGACTGTTCCAGCTTTAACTTTCTCATCTAGGGAAGCATCTACAATGATTTCAGCTCTTTCCTGAACATTTACATCCTCGGACCAGACTGCTCGAAGCATTATGTCGTCATGAGCATCACTTCTTTTCGTCATTCACTCGCAGAATTGCATCATTAAAGTTTAACTGGAATCCCTTGGAACCCATGACATCTATTCCAATGCCTCTAATACCCGATGTTAAACTGTTGTAATTCCCAAGACCATTTCAACCTCTATTTCACCATGGACTTTTGCTGCCTCTCCTGTCGCTGTTCGCAGTTGCCAATTTGTTGGTTTTGTCATTGTCTCGTCTAAAACAATGTTGGGCCTTATGAGTATATTCGTCGCACCAGTATCCAGCAGCATTGCACATTGCTTTTCTTATTAAGAAGGTCATCTACAAACACACTGTTAAAGTGGTTGCGTAGGGAAGCGACTTATGCGTTGAGAGTGGAGGCTTGTTAGCTACAGGTTGAAGATGGTCCCTTTACCTTCTTCAGTTTTCCGGACAACGAAGTCGGTACGGTTGTTCTCCTTGCAACGACTCTAGATATGTCCTACCTTGCCACACATCCGACATCTCAGTAGTATTTTTTTGCTAAGGACTTCCTCTACTATCTTTCTTAGAGAGGCTTCATTATTTCCGCTATCTTCTGATTCTCCGTCAATGATTCGGACTCTGGCTTAACCTCTGCAGGTATTTTTCGCAGCCTTGAATTCCAGAGCTCGAGCCAATACATCCACTAATTGAGTGAGTCGAGCTATTGTCAATGCTTGCCTGGTTTCATGGTCCCGAAGTCCATCCAAAAAGGCTTGGACAGCTAACCTTTCTATAACATTTTCTGGTGTGGCTGAATAGGCAAGGCGAACCAGACGGGCAATATCAGCTTCAAACTCTTTTAGGGATTCATTTGATCTGGGTGTGGTAGACATGCGCCAAATTTGTCTGACCATGCCTCAGTTCTAAATGTTTGACCAGTTGTTTGTAGTCTTTTTGCTCAGAGGTATTCAACGTTTGCAAAATATCTATACCATCTTAAGGCAAGACTTAATGCTATTGCCTTCTCTTCTGCCGACCATCCGTCTAGTTTTGCTGCAGCCTCGAACTGGCGCCGATAATTAGTCCATGACGATTTCCCTCCAAATGGGGGGAGGGGGGTTATTTTGTGTCTTTTCTCCTCGAGGCCAATTTTTGAATCCACTACTTCCGGACTGTTTCTGCTTAAGTTTTTGATTGCGTTTCTCCCCCTTGTATTGTGACTACCTGTTCTTTTATTTTGCTGATCCTCCATTATCTGTTTTAGCTCTATTCGTGTTTGATTTTTGACTATCGTCTGATTCAGCTCTTCGACCATTGTCTGCTTTAGCTCTTCCATCTGAGCTTCCTCTAGGGATTTAGAATTCTCTAATCATTGGGCTTCAAAGGATTCTTTCAAGGTTTTATTTAGCGTTTTATAGTAATTTGTCTTCTAGGGTTTTAGAAGTGTCTTGTAATGTTTGTAGCTTATTTTCTAAGGACTTGGAATTTTCTAGCAATTTATCTTCTAGGGTTTTAGCATTTTCTACCAATTTCTCCTGTAGTGTTTTAGAATTTTCTAGTAATTTGTCTTCCAAGGTTTTAGTATTTCCTTGTAAGGTTTCTACGACTTTTCAATTTTCTCGTAATTTATCTTCTAAAGCCTCTTTCAAATTTTTATAATTTTCTAGCAATTTGCCTTCTAAAGCCTTAGAATTTTCATCCATTTCTTTTAAGTAGCAAACACATGTCCCCATAGAAGAAACTTCAAACAAATAAGTATCGGAATTATTATCGTAATCTATTAGGGCATCTCGTAGCCGTTGTATTAATTCACTTTTCTTTCCACTAATTTCTAAATCCGTTTCCTCAAATTCCGTCACTTTCAATTGGTCTAAACTCGCCGTTTTAAACATTGTCAGTCTATTTATTTTTCACTTCCGCTCAAATTCCGCAAATACACTTACACCTGTCACCACTGTAATGTTTTTTTTTTATTTTCAGAATCGGGTTCAGTTCAGTTCTTGGATTTATTTTAAAACACAGTCCAACTCACTATAATTTATTTCCACTACCTTAACACAATTTATATTCACAGAACTATTTAAATTCAACACCTGCTTTTGCTATACGACAGTCGAATACTGAATGAATGCTTTCTCAGCTCGCCGTATTTATATATTTCTTTTCGGAATTCTCCAGAACGTCAAATAGCGGCCGACCTCGATGCGCCAGACGAACAAAATTTCGGATGCCCCGAAATATCGGATGAATGGCGCTGCCACGAATTATCGAATGAATTCTCCTCACAATATTTAAAGTTCGGATATCCGAAAAAGAGACATCAGTTGAACACTATGTCAGCCAGTTACGTCAAAGGATCAACGAAATCCACCAACGAGTCCGGCTCAATAACGAGAATGCCAGGGACCGAATGAAGGAAGCAAATGACATCAAAGCCGAGGGCGGGGAATTCCAAGTTGATGATCGTGTTTGGTTGTATAACACGCACCGTTGTCGTGGATATTTGTCCAAGCTACAAAGATCTTGGGGCTCTTTGCGTGGCTCGAGAGCTCCGGATGTCCAGAAGAATGGCCAAGGTGTTTGCAAAAAAGTACGGACAATTCCATAAGCTAAGGGAGCAAGACCCACCAAGTGGTGGGGAAGGTCATCCATCTCGAAGATTTCGTTGGGTACCAGAGAGATCTTCTATGCGGTAATGAAAACATTCTCGCCAACATATATCGATCTTTGGAAAACTCTGTTAGAGTTAAGAACCATGGTGATGGAGAAGAACCTGATGAAATTGGTTTTCCCAAAGATAGCCTGATTCCGTGGCATCGATATCCTTGTATCTGTCTCAATATTCGCAGCCCAAATTCGAAGACCGTCGACTGTTACTTCCACTGAACGTACCCATTTTCGAAATGGAGAGTCCTGCAAATATGGCCATACCATGAAGGATTCTCGGATATTCTGGGACCAAATGGTCTTAAGGAGGGGGCAACGTGACGGGAATACATGCGATATTTCGTGGAATCGGCATTCAACCGATATTTCATGGAATCCAAGAGGTTTGTCTGGCGAGTCGAGGCCGGCGGCTGGAGCTATTGAAATTCCTCGAATCTTCAACAATCCATGAAGGAAATTTCTCGGCTGCTCTTTTACCTTCTAGAGCCTTCTGAGAATATATAAATGCAGCGAGCTGACTAAAGGATTCAGTCAGTATTCGGTTGCCATCTAATAAACAAACAACAGGTGTTCAAGATAAGTTGGAAATAGTTGTGAATATAAAAGTAGTGGAAATAAATTATGGTAAGTCCGACTGAGTGTTTTTAAATAAATCTAAGAACCCAGAGTGTGAACATAAAAACATTATAATAATAATAGAAGTTTACAATCACTTTTGTTTAGTGTTATTCATTATACAATTAAAAAGGTTCACAATTTACTTTTTTCTTGCAATGAATCCATTTCTTGGCGAATTAAACGATTGTTGTTTATCATTTATTTTTCTGAAAAGTAAAACCCAATTCCATATGGTATTTTTTAAAACCCTTATGTTAATTTACAAAATATTATCTACATAACATGTTTTATTTTCAGTTCAACAGGAAAGTCTCTATAAAGAAAAAAAGAAAATAAGAAGCTTTAAGTAAATTAAACTATTCACATTATGTAAATATCTAGTTAGTCTCCAATAAATTAAAAATAAATTCCATGTTTATTGTAAATTGTTATTCCCGATGTACATACATCATTCTTTCCTCCTACTGAAAGAGATAAATTACCTAATGATTAACTATTGCACCATCTTGTCTACTCTATGACTGCCACACTTTGAAATAATGGGACAAATAATATGTAAACCCAAATACTTGTATGTGAGCTTCTTATAAGAAAATGGGTAAACAATATTTGACACAAGCTGCAACCCTGTATTTACTAATTCAACAACTAAGTCATCATCCTGAATAAATAGTTTAGTTTAGTTAGTAGGAGATACTAAGATGCCACATGGCAATGTCAAATCAGAAAGTATTATTTTGTCATGAGGCAACATTTATATAGTAACATTAATCGACAAAATTTGGTGAGAGAAATGCATACACATTTTATCAAGGTCATTATTAAATAGAAAAGTAAAGCACAAATACCAAACTTTGAATGTAGGCCTTCTTTAAACTTTTTTAGCTTATTCGTTGTTTTACGATTTGATTTTCTAGTTTATACCACTGTTTTGCTGGCAATCAAAAGGAAAGGCAAGTGTGAGCCTGCATATGTGTAGATCTGCCATCTCAATTTTTGTTTCATTACGATTTCAGTCATATTCTGTGATTGTTCTGATGTGTCAAATTCTCTTGATTTCTCTGTGCCGACAGGATAGTCCGCGAAATAGAGGAAGAAGGTGTTATTGAACCATCAATAACTCTTGGGCTTCTCCAGTTGTCTTGGTTAAAAAGAGAGATGGTTCGGCCCTGTTTTGCGTAGACTATCGGCAATTAAACCACGCTACAAAGAAAGACAGCTATTCTCTACCAAGAATAGACGATACCCTACACACGTTGGCTGGAGCGAAGATGTTCCACCCTGGACTTGAAGAGCGGTTATTGGCAGGTGGAACTAGCTAAAGAGGACCGAGAAAAGACTGCTTTTACCATCACCAGGACTTTACCAATTCACGGTGATGCCCTTTGGGTTGTGTAATGCTTCAGCGACGTTTGAAAGATTGATAGAAACAGTGCTAAAAGGGCTTTCATGGAAAACATGCCTGGTATATCTTGATGACATTATCGTGGTTGGAAGATCATTTGAAGACCACGTCAAGAACCTGGAGGAGGTGTTTCGGGGACTTCGAAGTTCCGGACTAAATTTAAGCCCGAAGAAGTGTCAGCTGTTCCAAGAAGAGGTGCAATATCTTGGACATGTGGTTTCCGCAAAGGGAGTAGCTGTTGATAAACAGAAAATCAAAGCTGTTCAGAAATGGCAGATACCTAAAGATATTCACCAGTTAAGAAGTTTCCTGGGATTATGTACGTACTATCGTCGGTACGTAGCCGGATTTGCCAATATCGCCAAGCCATTTACTAGACTCACAGAGGGGAAGTTACAATACCAGTGGGACGAGGAGTGCCTGCGATCATTCGAGACAATGAAAAGAGCAAGACAAGTGCCCCCGTCTTAAGTTATCCTTTGCCAGATGGAAACTTCGTTTTGGATACCGACGCAAGCAATGTCGGAATTGGTACGGTGCTTTCGCAGATCCAAGACGGTCAGGAGAAAGTCATCGGCTATTTTAGCAAGACCCTGAGCAAGCCTGAACGGAATTACTGCGTTACCCGCAGGGAACTCTTGATTGTGATAAAGGGGGTAAAACATTTCTACAAGTACCTCTATGGTAAAAGAGTCCTCCTGAGGACTGATCATGCAGCACTGAAGTGACTCTTGCAGTTTAAAAACCCCGAAGGACAAATGGCCAGGTGGATTGAGCGGTTGCAAGAATTCGACTTCGAGACTGAACATCGAGCTGGAACAAGCCATAAGAATTCTGATGACCTATCGAGGAGACCATGCCCTGATGCCTGCAAACATTGTCAGCGAGCTGAAGAACAATGGGCTGTTCTCTGTAGAACTATCGCCGTCGATGACCATTGGTAACGTGAGGAAATCCAGAAAGACCAAAAATTAGACCCAGAACTAAAAGAAGTTATCCGGTGTAAGGAAGACGACCCGATACTCACCAATCACTGGGCTCAGTGGAACTCCCTCATCCTGGAAAATGATCTTCTCAAGCGCGTCCTGGAAACTCCAGAAGAGGGAAACGACATAAAACAGATTGTAGTTCCCAGAAATAGGAGACCAGAGGTTTTACGAGAACTACATGATGGTACAACTGGAGGACATCTGGGAGTAACGAAAACCCTGGGGAAGTTGAGAGAACGCTTCTATTGGGTAAACTGCCAATCAGATGTTAAGGATTGGTGCCGGAAATGTACAGTTTGTGCAGTGCAAGTAATGGGCCGCAGAAGCGAGCAAAAGCCCCCATGAGGCAATATAATGTGGGCAGTCCATTTGAAGGAGTAGCCATTGTTGTTGCCGGATCATTTCCAGAATCTGACTCCGGAATTAAGTACGTTGTAGTGGCCATGGACTATTTCAGTAAATGGGAAGCTTATACCTTGCTAAATCAAGAAGCCTTGACCGTTGCTGATGTCCTTGTCAAGGAATGGATCAGTCATTTTGGTGTTCCCTTGGAGTTGCACTCAGACCAAGGTAGAAATTTTGAATCTACCCTTTTCCAAGACGTCTGCAAGCTCTTGAAGATCAATAAAACACAGACGACAGCATTACACCCGCAATCTGATGGAATGGTAGAACGGATGAATAGAACCATTAACAGCCATTTGTCAAAGGTAGTCTCTGACCACCAAAGAGACTGGGGCCCCGGCCAATATTATCATGGGACGAGAATTAAGACTACCATGCGATTTGAAATTTGGATGTCCCCCAGGAGAAGAGACCGCAGGTGAAGACTGTAGCAGCAGGCTACGTCAAAAGATGGACGACATCCATTAACGAGTCCGGATAAACATCGAGAATACCAGTGCCCGAATGAAGGAAGTCTACAACATCAAAGCCGAGGACGGAGAATTCCAAGTTAATGATCTTGTTTGGTTGTATAACCCGCAACGTCGTCATGGATATTCGCCCAAGTTACAAAGATCTTGGAAGCGGTCTTACCAAATTATAAAGAAGATCAACGATGTTGTCTACAGAATAAAGAAGCTACCTCAAGCAAAACCAAAGGTGGTACATTTTAACAGGTTAGCACCTTATGCCGGAAGTCATGACAGCGAAGTTGACCAAGCCCAAGTCCGCAGCATCCATCACTCGATGACGAGATGACCTTCGAGCAGTTTATGTCACTGTACTCTGATGGGCAGAAAGTGCAGCTCGACGTAACGAGAGAGGAACCCCGAGACCTGTTTGAGGTGTCCATACAATATGCCCTGGCTCATTGTGTGACTCGAGATCTCCCGATGTCCAGAGGAATAGCCAAGGTGTTTGCCAAAAAGTACGGCCAGTTCAAGAAGCTACGGGAGCAAGATCCAGTGGTAGGGAAGGTCCGTTATCTCGAAGATAAACATCTTTTATTTGATAACGAAAACATTCTCGCAGGACAAGCCAACATACAGCGATCTTTGGAAGACTCTAGTGGAATTGAGGAATGTGATGATGGAGAAGGATCTGTTGAAATTGGCGGTCCCAAAGATAGCCTGCGGGTTGGATGGACTGAATTGGAAGGTGGTGAGAAGTATGATGGAAACAATCTTTCGATTCAGTCGCATCGAAATCCTGGTATGTTGTCTCAATATTCGCAGCCAAGATTCGAAGACCGTTGACTGTTACTTCCACCAAACTTCCCGATGTCGAAATGGAGAGTCCTGCAAATATCGTCACACCAGGAAGGATTCTAGGACATTCCGGGACGAAATGGTCTTAAGAAGGGGGCAATGTTACGAGAATTCATCCGACAGCTGGTGCAATCGGCCATCAACCAATTCGTGGAAGGGACGTTATTCCAATACTTCTGAAAATCCGAAATGTTTTGTCTCTCAACAGGCCGACCGCTGCCGTTTCTAGGAATTCCCTTAAAACTTCCAGAACACATGAAAGAAGTTTCCCGATGGTTCGTGGACTTACCAGACAATTCCGAGAGAAATATTTAAATATGGACAGCTGGCGTTAGGAGGCATTCAGTTTTCGACGGTCGTATTGTATGGTTAAGATAAATTGTAAATAGTAGTTTCTGTGAATATAAATTGTTTTAAAGTAGTGGAAATAAATTAGAGTGAGTTGGACTGTGTTTTTAAATAAATGCAAGAACTGAGCAGAACCTGTGTGTGAAAATAAAAACATTACAATATTGTTCCTAGAGAAAGGTAGTATATCGAAGACATTTGGCAATTAATAAATGTAAATGGACGTAGATTGATTGCTGCGGGTCCGCACAACAGGTGAAGTAGTATAAAAAAGTCAAAAGTGCCTGTTTACTGTTCCAGTCCCTAACACTTCCAATTATGTGCGATAGTAGTATAATAACATAAATATATAAATATTTATTTTAAAATTAGGATTAAAATTTTCTGTTTAAAATTGAATTTTAAACCTAAAATTTTTGAAGTTGTCTTTATAGTACAATTTTTCAAATTCAATTCACCTGTATAGATTGTTGGAATAGAATATAGTAAAATAGAATGTACAATTGTATAAAATAAACAAATAAGAAAAAACGTAGTTGTAGTAGTCTTTGTTAGATAATAATAACAACGTATTTCGCATAAACAAGATTGGGTTAACACTTGGTATCCAAATATACCGGTTGAGATATTTTTTTCTCTCATGACACGGCATCTGTGAATTTTTCCTCTCACTTCGCATCCGCAATGCACACAATATGTAACCAGTGAGAGTAACTATACATGGAGGGAGCCTCAGTATACAATCCCATATATTAAAATACGGATAAAATTAGGACTTCAATTCCTTTGCTCTGGCTACAGTGGGTCTCTCATTGGTTATCAAATAACAACATAGAACTGTAACTGGCTTGCCCTCTTTCAGATCATCACGTGACTTTCTTCGTCTTGCGGTCGAAATAATCGATCAATAATCCGAGTGAAATACACCGTTCCCAGATCCAAAAAAATATTTATAATGAAACCAGTGCTGGGATAGCTATTAGATTTGAAATAGTTTGTTACGGTATTACGTTATTTTCATATTTAACATAAATGTATTGCAATATGAGCTTCATTTAAAAAAAGTGTAAAAATAGAAAAAACTATGATGTATATTGCCCTCTGGCATAAGGAAAATGTAATTATTAGAAGGGGAGATGATATAATGTTAATTATTTAAATGTAAAATATGCAAATTACTTTTAATACTCTGAGTTTTTAAACTAATAAACCATAATTGCGACTATTATGAAGATATAACCTGAGCTTTATTGAACTGAAATTGCCTTATGCGATTTATGCTATTTCTTCTTCCTGGAACAATATTACCATACCCATACTTCAGTATTGTTTAATATAATTTAGTGCACTTTTAAGGGGATTTTGACGCTCAGGTAGTATCTTCATAATTATCACATTTCCGGATTATTAGCGTAAAAACACGGTATTAACAGCAATTTACCTAATTTGTGTTCATAAAAATAAGTACTAGGTATATGATATATTTGACAATTTTTGATTTTAGTATTCATCTAATGGTGAGAATACTAAAGATTTAAGTTATCACAGGTTTGTTGGTTAACTATTTTTTTAATATTTATAGTTTACGGTTAACGAATGAAATATTTTTTAATATGATATTCTTCTACTCTCTAGATTTCCAAAAGCCGATTCCCTAAAGCAGAAGTGGATTGATATCCTGAAAAAAAATACGTTTTTTGATGTTCAAATCACCACTATGTGTGCAAAAAACATTTTTCTGAAGACCAATTAATTAAAAAGAACTGTTATTATATTTTAAAAGATGGTGCAATTCCGTGTATATTTGAAACAGGTGTTAAAATTGACAAACTTGAGCAAACTCCAACTGTAAGTGTGAAAAGATATGTGCCAATTCTGCCATCAACTGTTGTTCAACAATTAAATTTTACTGGTGACTCTGGTGAGCAACTAGTATATGTGCAAGATCTACTTAAAGAAGCAGCTGCAGAAGAAGAAAAACGAAAACAATCGGACCAGGAAATAGGCAAATTGAAAGCGAAATATTAGTCAAACAACAAAAAATCGATGAACAAAGAGAACAACAACAAGAACTGAATAATTTGAGAGATGAAAACTGCTGAATTGAAGCAAAATGTTCAACTTACGCAGATCAAACTCAAAACTGCCAGGAAAGCTACAAATAAAATCTTAAGGAAAAATTTGCAAGACTTCACAGAAAATGCGTAAGCTTGCAGATGATTACGAATGACTTGAAGAAAAAAAAAACTAGTTCCACTTGAAGCTGAAGAAACTTTGAAGGTAAACTATTTTTATGTTACTAATAACTACTCAGTGGATAATTACGCAATGATTGATATATTAACTTTATTAGTTTATAAAACTTTGTGTAGAACTTCAACCAGTACAATTTTTTTCACCGTTAATTTCTTGATTTATTAATGTTCCTTTTTTACTTTTTCAGTCACTTGTTGCTTTGAAAGATTTTAAGAAGAAATTTGCTCTGAGAAAACGCTATTCGTCGCTGCCGCCTTCTTGGAAGAAATTCGCTTGCACACTTCATTTTTATTCAGCGAAAGCATATTGTTATGCTCGAAAAAGTATCATGCCTTTCCTGTCTCATCCGAACACTATCAGTAAATGGTATAGCCCAATATCAGTGCACTCAGGAGTGATTAAAGCAGCGTTAGCAGCTGTGGTAAACAAAGTGAAACAATCCAAAGAAGTGCAGTTATGTAATTTAGTTTTTAATGAAATTTCCTTAAAAAAAATTGAGATTTTCAACGGTAGTGAGTTTGGATATTCAAGAAACTCATCAAGAATTGCTTGCTGCTTGCAGATTCAAAAAAGATCACTTGCGTTTTTGGGAGAATAAGATCAATGTTAAATTAGCTGCGCAAACATTAAGTAAAAGTGTATCCGATGCATTGTTATTTTTACAAAGTATTGGTTCGGATCAATTTGAAAATTGTCAAGGTACTGCGAAGTTCTGTGAAATGATTAATGATGCTTTTGATATATTAAATTCCAGATTTTTGTATTTTAAGAATAATTTTAAAAAAGATGGTTTTCGTACTGATAATTTGAACGGCATTAAAGAACGTGCCGAAAATATAATAGTGTAATGTTTTTATTTTCACACTCGGGTTCAGTTCAGTTCTTGGATTTATTTAAAAACACCGTCCAAGTCACTCTAATTTATTTCCATTACTTTTACACAATTTATATTCACAGAAATTACTATTTACATTTTAACTTAACTGTACAATACGACCGTCGAAAACAGAATGCCTCCTATCGCCAGCTGTTCATATTTATATATTTATCTTGGAATTGTCTGGTACATCCACGCACCATCGGGAAACTCTTTCATGTTCTGGAAGCTTTAAGGGAATTCCCAGTAACGGCAGCGGTCCTCCTGTTGAGAGAAAAACATTTCGGGTTCCCAGAATTTATCGGAATAACGTCCCTTCCATGAATTGGTTGATGGCCTATTGCACCAGCTGTCGGATGAAATCTCGGAACAATAGAATATATGAGGTGTTTAAAAAATAACAAAAACCGATATATTATACATACGAAAAGAAAAACAGGTTTTGTAGGTATGATTATTGCACTTTGCAGTGTAATTGATGTGTATGAAAATTATTGTGCGAAAAATAATTATTATTTGTTAATGTATAAATTGTCTCAGGACCACATCGAGCATTTTTTTAGTACAGTTAGAAGTCGTGGGGGTTATAATAATAACCCAACATGTAAGCAATTTTCATCAGCATTTAAATGTTTAGTTATACATAGTGATATTGTTTCCAGTCCAGAGGCAGCAAACTGTATTTTATTAGTGTGTAGAAAATTAAATTCGAGATAAAGATAGGACTAGTGATATCAATGATCAATATTATATAGAAACTTTAACAGTACCAAAAGATTCTACTGTAAAAAATAATTTAATAAATAGAATGTATGTGAATAATTCTATAGCTTATATTGCTGGATTTTTATGCAGAAAATTTTTAAGAAATTGTAAAAGTTTAATTTGTCCAATTTATTTGATTTTAGACAGTAATGAGTTCACTTGGGACAATTACAAGTTTGCGCCTTTTCCGACGTTGTAGCAATATGTAAACTTTCTGAAAATATTGTTAACAAATTTAATAAAGGAAGAATAGGTATGGCTAGGAAACTAAAAAGTGTTTGTTATCATAGCATACCTAAAACGATTTTTGAAAATTTTCAAAATTGTATAATAAAAAGCATAATTTCAGAGTATATAAATGCTCGACTGAAACGGTATGTTTCGGAAACTTATAGGTTAGGAAGAAGAACTCGCCGTTTACTACAAAAAAGTATTTTATATAGATACGAATAAACTTGTAAAAATGTATATATATAATAAAATATAAAAATAAAAAATAATGTGTTTCTATTTTTTCTAACATTAATTCTAGTAGAATGGAAAAGATTGAAGGCTCAGTTTTAAAAACAAAATTTTTGCAAGTAGATATGATGTAACCGGTGAAGGTTATTCATCATTCCTGTTTTGTCCTAAATTATTTGTGAAAATATTAGTTAAATATTCACACTTGAATATTGCGAAAACGAAATACTATTAATTGAGAAATTTCAAGATTTTACCAACTTTTGTTTTAGTTTATAATTCGGTAATTTAAAAAGTTTTTTAAATAGTATTAATTTTCAACATTCGACTAAACATATAATTGTTAAACATTATGTATTATATTGTCTAAATTATAAAATTGTGTGGTATTGAATAACTAAATATAACTAATCTTGTAGGGGAATATAATCTTTTAACTTAAAATGCTACAAGTGAATTGCTGTATAATTCTAAATGATTAATATTTCATGGTTTATTAATAACATTGCATGAATGAAAATTTAAAATTAAAGGACACATCGATAATGAGCTTCCAGTTTGGATAAGTTTTAAGAACGCATGAAATAATTGCGACCTGACAACTATGGAAAGTCTATCATACAAATTTGGATGAAGGTCGTTTGGTGCCGAAAGCCCATTGGGCGAGCCAAGTGTATGTACCAACTCAGTGTATGTAACCTTAGGTCATTTACCATCTAGATAGTATAAGTAGTAAGTATAAAATCGTGGCAACGCTAGAAAGAGAAGGCAATAGAGACAGTAAGAGGCTATTTCACTTAATGGGTGGAAGCAGCCAATGCACAACATGTTGATCGTATTTCATTGGAAGCAGCTCCCAACCGAGTGAAATAGCCTCTTGCCCTCTCTATTGCCCTCTCTCTCCTTAGTCTTACCACGACATTTGTACTGTCGGCTATCTCTAAAAAGTAGATGCTCTAAGCAAGGTTACAATTGCCGCCATGCATGAAAATGTTGTATTTGTGGCGGCCATTGTACCCTTATATGCAGTGGCGCTACCATGCGGTTGACGTTCCGTGAATCTTCCTCATAGCAACTTCGAAGAAAAATCAAATCCTTTTTGTGCCTTTTTTTACAAAATGTTATGTTGATGAAAAAAGCAAAACACCCGGTACGCCATGTATTTCACATTCTGCTGGAAAACAGTTGTATTTATTTAAATCAAAAATAAGAACTGTATTTCAACCCGTGTGACATAAATCGGTAGACCCAAAATGGCTGACTAATTCTTTTAGTGCCATATTTTGTTCATCGTTTTGTGCTTATATTCGGAAACCATGGTCTATGTCTAATGTCTATGAGTTAAAAAACACAAGACAGCGAAATGCATTGTCTATGGAGAAATGCATTCATTTTTATGTTCCATGTCCCATTATTTAAATCCATTTAAATACTAATCAGTAAATTGTAGATAGACGGTAGACAGTACATCATTAAGTGAAAAACGGTTAAGCATTAATGAGAGTAAAGTAAACTATTATAAGACTGAAAATGTGTCTAATGATCTTTGGAAATCTGTAATGAGACATATGAGTTCTACATGATTGGTTGCATTCAAATAGGAACGGTGTATCAATGACCCTTCAATTCATACTATATTTTTCCAATAAGTTCATTAATAATGCAATTGTTGACTACATCAGTATTTCATAAGATGCAGCGATGTGATCAGATTAAATGCAGTTGTTTAGAATGACATTTGAACTGTTAAAAATTATAATGATATTTACATAGTGCCCAGACATTTTACTCTTGTTAACATATTCAAAGGCAGTGAGTGTTGGTGTTAACTGTGAATTGTGAATTCTACAACCATGTCTTCTACTGATATTGATGAAAGAATATTTAGACAGTCGAAATTGAATGTGGCAAGAAATTTGTTCAATGTTGAATCACCCCACAGGACTGCAAGTTATGATAGATTTATCCCCTATAGATCAAATAATAATTGGGAGACAACTTTTGCAACTATACCTGACCCAAATAAGGGAGGTCAAAGTGGAAAAAAGACTAGAGAAACTGGGGAGAATACTAGGGACAATTCGGTATACAACATTTTACTGAGAAATGAATTGCTAGGTGAGAATATTGAAGATGTTAAAACTCAGTGTGATGAAAGGCAAGCACTTACTCCTGTCAAGAATAAACATCTTTTTAAATATGGTTCCCCTATAAAGGTAGGTATTTTTTGTTTCAATGAACCTATCTAGTTTTATTTTAGATTTGTTGAATTTGAATTTAAAATTCACAAAGTACTATCAGGCAGGTTGCTTCATAAATAAATATGCTGGTTGCTTCAAACAAGGCCATACCCAGCAGGGGGTCTGGGGTTCTACCCTTCCCCCATAAAATTTTTGAATTTTGGGTTTCAAGATTCATTTTAACCATTTACTTAATATCTTTTTTTAAGATTAAATTTTATGTTTATACAATTTTATCCAACCCACCTGCAAAATTTTTGTGACTAAAGCCTTGTTTCATAAATAATTATGCATATACTAACTGAAGAATTCAGAAGCAAATTAGGATTTAGCCCATAACAACCAAATTAAGTAAAACAAAAACACTATTAGTTATTAAATAATAGTAATAATGTGAAGCCATACTTTGTGCATTGAGTTTAATGTATTCTGAATAGTTTCAACGTGTATCAAACACTATATATTTGATTTATTTATTTCACCATGCATTTTACATAGAATTGCATATTATTACTATATAGTGTATATAGAGCAATATATAGTAAATCCTATAATTTAGTATTTATATTTTAAATTAAAATTTATTTTATTTAACACAATAGGATGACACCAATTACAGGGTTAATATAAACAATACTATATTAATATATATATGTAATAAAGACAAGGAATAATAAAAATACATGATATTAAATAATCATAAAACTAACAAAACCAAATTAAATATTTAGTATTGCAAAACAAGAACAGAACAAAATATTGATATCAATACACACACAGTAGTTGCATTTTTATGTACTTTAGTACTATGAGCAAATTACTATGTTGTTTTTAATAAACAGCTTTAATCAATTATTCATCATATGAAGATAAAATACCCTAAATTACAGTAAAAATTATATTTTATTTAGCCACATGAAAAAAATCTATCCTTCCATTGGAGCCCTAAATACAGGGTATCACACATTATTGAGACTTTTTATTTTTCTATGAGGTACTGTTAATACATACATACACATTTATATTTTATAACTGGAAATTTGAAAGGTTGACTCAATATACAAAGTTATTAAAATAATGTTGGCTCATTGCTTAAAAAAAGTATTCTCAATCAGTACTACTTATAGGCATGGCTTCACAAACTACTCTTAAAGATCATATAATTTAAATCTTTCATTTATTATTCTACTGCTTATTGTTCTTAATTATTAATTCCTTTTTTATTAATGTTCAGGAACAAGGGAGGATTTACTACTGTACCTAATTAGTCTAATTCCAAATGTATTTTTTCTACCTTATGGTTTAAGGTGATATGTGTTTTTAATTGAGAGTGTATATATTGCAATATAGTCCTTGGGTTCAATTTAAAATTATAAAACTGATATTCGCTTTCACTTTTCTAGAACCTTTATTTACATCAAATTTAAACAGAACAGCTGATTCACAATAACATTACAATATACGCTAGTCGTCGCGGTATAACTAACTTGCGATCGTGGCTGCTTCCTTTTTAAAGCCAACATCGAAAACTCTCGTAAAATCAGTCATCACTCCTACAGCTGCCGAGTCATTTCGAGAACCATTTTTTTATTTCAAAGCGATCGTTGTCGTACTGAAATGAAACAGGGTCGTAACACTGCCCCCCTTTTAATTCTGATCGTCCCGATCAGAAACATCCTCTCCATGGTAGGGAGCGAGTCGATCTAAATGGACAACCTTAAACTTAGCTTTGGGGTTTCGACTGATCCGGTAGACGACGTCATTAAGCCTTTTGACCACCTCGTATGGACCATCCCAGTCGGGTGTAAGCTTTGGGGATTTACCCTTGCTTCGTTGGGGGTTGTACAGCAAGACTTTGTCCCTCTCCTGGAACTCGACTGAATTGGCCTTGATGTCATATCGCGTCTTCATCCGGTCACTGGTGGCCAACATCTGCGTTCGGGCTAATTCGTTTATTGCCAACATGTTATGTCGGAGCTGGTCGGCATAATCGTCGATGTCTTGGGAAGGTTCTTCGGGGGAGCCAAATGCTCCTTTCCGAATAGGACCCTGGTTGGGGTCAGGCCTGTATATGGGGAATATGTTCATCCCATTCACGCTGGTTATTGCTGACGACCTTGGATAGGTGTTGTTCCAAGGTCCTGTTGAATCTTTCCACCATTCCGTCTGACTGTGGGTGGTGTTGTTCTCGTTTTCCTGATCCCCAACATCATGCAAACCTTCTGGAATACATTCGATTCGAAGTTACGCCCCTGGTCTGAATGTAGTTCCATCGGGACGCCAAACCTGCTGAATAGTTGTTCTACTAGCACCGTCGCTACCGTGGTTGCCTCTTGGTTGGGTATCGCATATGCCTCAGGCCATTTGCTGAAGTAATCCATTGCGCCCAGAATGTATTTGTTCCCCCTCTCAGACTCGGGAAACGGACCGGCGACATCGATAGCAATTCTCTCAAATGGGACGCCTACATTGTACTGCTGCATTATGCCCTTGGTCCGGGACTTCGGGCTGCACAGGTGGCACATTTGCGGCACCAAGCTCTGACGTCTTCGAAGTAATTCACCCAGTAGTACCGCTGGCGAACTTTGTCTAGGGTTTTATTCATGCCCAGGTGGCCTCCGGTAATTTCATCATGTACTTCGGTCAGGATGACTGGTACCTTTTTCTTCGGAACTACCAGTTGGGACTTGGTTTCTCGTCCATCAGCGCTTTCCCAAACTCGCTTGAGCATTCCATTGTCTACTCTTAGAGAGTCCCACTGAGCCCATAACGATTTCAGCACGCCTGAGTATCTAGCTACCTCGTCCCATCGTGGCCTGGGTGCCCCTCTCGTTTTGGGTGACAAGATTGGTTCGATGTCTGGATCAGCCATTTGGTTCTGGATGCACTGTTCCGTTGTCCAGTCTTCATTGGCCTGCACTCGGATCTGCCTGATGGAGATACCCTCTCGCTGTTCCGTCTTCAGACAATGTCCGCTTTCTGCTCTACAGGGTCTTCTGGATAGGGCATCGTCATTATTGTGCAAACGACTGGCACGGTGTTCCACCTTGAAATCGTATTGCTGTAATTTCTCCATCCACCTGGCCAGTTGTCCTTCCGGTGTCTTCATGTCCAGCAGCCATTTGAGTGCGGCATGATCTGTTCGGATTAAGAAATGACGACTATAGAGGTATTTGTGGAAATGGTCTTATTATTGCAAGAAGTTTATTTTCTGGTGACGCAATAAATAATTTCTTTCCAGTTTCGAGAATCCACGGCTGTAGTACTCGATCACCCTCTCTTCACCATCTTGAACCTGGGATAGGACGGCCCCCAAACCTGTGTTGTTGGCGTCGGTGTCTAAAATGCACTTGCCGGACTGTGTAGGAAAGGCTAGAATTGGACTGGAACATGGTGCTGCCTTCAGTCCTCTGAATGATGTTTCGCAATCCTGATTCCAACGGAAGGTCTCTTTCTCAGTGGTCTGCCGATGTAGAGGCGCGGCAATGGTGGCAAATCCCTCAACAAATCTCCTGTAGTAGGAACAGAGGCCCAAGAAGTTTCGCAGATCATGCTTGTCCCTCGGGACTGGCCAATCACGGATCGCCTCTATCTTGTCCTCGTTGGTGCGGATTCCTGACTCGGAAACGACGTGGCCCAAAAACTCTACTTCTGTTTGGAACAAGGAACACTTCTTCGGGTTGAGTCTCAGGTTGGCGTTATTCATTCTGGAGAATACTTCGCCCAGGTTCTTCAGATGGTCGTCGAATCCTGACCCATGACTAGAATGTCGTCGAGGTATACTAAGCACGTCCTCCATGTTAACCCGCTCAGTACATACTCCATTAGCCTCTCAAATGTAGCGGGTGCATTACATAACCCAAAGGGCATGACCGTGAACTGAAACAGCCCTTTACTGGT
The DNA here is from genome assembly GCA_034190945.1 of Octodonta nipae. NCBI lineage: Eukaryota > Metazoa > Arthropoda > Insecta > Coleoptera > Chrysomelidae > Octodonta > Octodonta nipae. The sequence goes on from CM067218.1 coordinate 108,454,799, forward strand.
GGAGAACGCTGCCTTCTCTCTGTCGTTTGCGTGTAAACCAACCAACCTTTTAGGTCTAGTGTGGAGAACCAACGGGAGCCTGTTAGTGTGGTCAAAGTGTCATCGATTCGGGGTAGTGGATAGCTGTCTTTCTTCGTGACGTCATTCAGCTTTCTGTAATCCACGCAAAATCGGGTGGTTCCATCCTTCTTTGTAACTCTTTGTAGTCGTCTAGGTGGTATTCTGATGGGTTGAGCCTTTCCGGTATCTATTCGATGCTGGATGATGTTGGTGCGACCGGTGGTTCCATCTTGACTGTTATGAAACTCTGTGTGGCCAACTGGTCTTTCGTTTCCTCTGGCAGGTGTGGGAAATCTCTGCTTTGAATTCTTGGAGGCTTTCACCGGATTTTTGCTTCCACTCAGTTGTACTTGGTATACCTGGCTCAAGGATTGATTGTCGTATCGTTTGTCTAGGATGGCGATAATCTTGTCGAAATTGCCTTGTTCATCGACTGGAATACTTTGGAGGAGTTCTAGAGCCGGACCTCTTAACGAAATTACCAGAGAAGTAGATTTTTCTTGATTATCCCATCCATTAGCTGTAGCCACGGCCTCAAATTGCTGTTTATACATGGGCCAAGATGAACTGCCGTCGATTGTGGGTGGCTTACTAAAGGAACCTTTGGTACTCACGGTGTGCTGGTATTTTCCTCGCTGTAAGTCCTGTTGCATTTTTTTGATTTCTGTTTCTACCTTGTTTTGGATGGCACTGATTTTATCTTGTACTTCACTTCACTTTTTACCGTGTTTTTAATGTAACTGATGTCAAATTTCACCTGGCTCTGGATGGAATCGATGTCATCTACTTTGATTTCCAGAGTCTCCACATTACTTTTTAGGATCTTTATGTCGTCGTTTATTTCTTTTATGTCTGATTCAACTATTTGCATTCTTTCATTAACTGTTTCATTAACTTGCCATACTATTTGCATTAATTGTTCAAATTGCAATTGTCTTTTTTCTTCCGTTTTGCCTTCTTTTCTTCAAATTTCTTAAATTCATTTTGTCGTTTTAATTCAGTTTGATCTTGTTTTTCTACAAATTTCGAGAATAATCCTTCAATTAAATTATGTTGTTCACTTTTCATCGTGGAAACTAGATTTTGTTGTTTTTCTTCCATCGTGGAAACAAGATTTTGTTGTTTTTCTTCCATCGTGGAAACAAGATTTTGTTGTTTTTCTTCCATCGTGGAAACAAGATTTTGTTCGCTTTTCATCGTAGTGAAAAGATTTTCTAATTCTATTTTACGTTTTTCATCAAAAGATTTTACTAACCTTTGTTGTATTTCTTCTTGGTGTTGTTTCTCCTTCTTGTCACGTTTTTCTAGAATCTAGAACCTGATTGACTATTTTTTTGGTAGTTTCGTCCATTTTTCCATACTACGGGTTTCCATAAATCAAATTACGATTTTAACTGCACTTAATCCTTTACTTCTGACATCAAATTGCACTATAGTCCGTGGGTTCAATTTAAAATTATAAAACTAATATTCACTTTCACTTTTCTAGAATTTTTATTTACATCAAATTTAAACAGAACAGCTGATTCAGAATAACATTACAATATACACTAGTCGTTGCGGTATAACTAACTTGCGATCGTGGCTGCTTCCTTTTTAAAGCCAACATCGAAAACTCTCGTAAAATAAGTCATCATTCCTACAGCTGCCGAGTCATTTCGAGAACCATATTTTATTTCAAAGCGATCGTTGTCTTACTGAAATGAAACAGAGTCGGCTTTGGTAAATTTCGTAACAATATTTTACCCAAGCTGATCTGTTACTAATGAATTTTAGTAGTTCAGCTATTATGTCATAATTACCTGCTGCCTTTCCATTTTTCATATTTTGACCGCTGACTCCACTTATTCCACAATGTTTCTGATATTTCTTCTATCTTCATCTGTGTTTCGTGAGTTTTAGGGCTTTATATGGATCTTTGTAGAATATGGCAACATGCCCACATTTGTTCCTTTCATACATCCTGGTGTTTCCTTCTGTTAATTTGTTAGTTTTCTTTCTGAGAGTTTCATGTACTACTCTGGCAGACATTTTCAAAGACATTGAGGTAAAAGTTCATGTGAATTTCACCATGACTTTTCAGTGATTGTGACAGCAGCTGTATTATCTACACTTTTAAAGACATTTAGAGGGAGCATAGCTTCAAGACATAGTGAGTAATCAGCATCATTCATGACCTTGCCCTATATAAATGGTCTTATTGTATCTTAGTACTGGGGCTGTACCTTACTTAGAGTCTTTGATCTATTCTGATAAAGTGGTTTTGATGTTTTTGTATTTTGATAATAAGCAAATTTTCTAGCTAGAACCTCATTTTTTTCTTGAAGCTTGCCAATAATGAATCTGATGTATTTTAATGTTTGGTCTCTTTCTTTCAAATAGCTCACCTTATCTAATCCTCTGAATTCCTGTTTGTGAGAATTATCAGAAATGACCAATTTTATGATATCCTAATCTTGTATCTGCGTGAATTCAGAGAAGAATAGACGAAGTGACTAGTATTTCAGCATTCAGAAGCAATAGGCTTCTACATTTGTGGCTATTTGAACTCTTTCTAATTTTGATTTATTTACTGAAATGTCAAATCATTTGAACAAGAAATCCTGTAGATATTTTACTTCACATAGGTGGTAGAAATTTGAATGACTGGAGAGAGTTTGAACTCTTGGAACTAAAAATGAATAAAAATATCTATGATGATAGCTAACTTTCTCAAAGGAGGGGCAGCTAAAGAAGAAGAATTTATTTATAAAGTGGTCATTTTGGATAGTTCTGTTTTTTTTATAAATCATTCCCATGGAACTCACAACCATGACATTTTTTATGAGTGTGAGCTTTTGATAATATTGGTAACACATGATTAACGTACCTATAACAAGTCAATTCAAGATTGCAAAATGCGGGTGATATATTTTTTATTACAAATTGACACGTACGACAATACAACATTTTTTATAAGTGACATCATATGTTAAACATTATAAATTGCACCAGTAAGGTACTTGCATATTGTTGTGCTTTCAGCTTTTAATAATATATTATCTAATTATTGAACATGTATAAATAAATGTTTCTTTATGGCCCATTCATTTAATCTAGTCCCATACAGACATTAAGCAATAGAAAATAGAGTAATTATATTTATATTGTTGTATTATTTTTCGAGCTTTTATTGGCTATATCTAATGTATGATTTAATTTAATTAATTTTCATTGTATCTACTTATTATGTTTTCAATGAGTTCCTGATATATTTTAATCTATGGTGTTTGTAACTGTTTTAATTTGGATTCATTTGAAGTTCCTTTTTAAAAATGAATTCTTATAAAAAATGTATTTATATCAATAATTGTTTTTCGTATTAGGCCTGGATTACATTCACAGACACTAGAAAACACATGTTTAAGATATACACTGTTACATCCTTCATATTGAGTTTCTAAATTTAAATACTGATATGTATAATTAGACATTTTGGTTAACGAGTGGCATTATTCTGTTGTTTCCGATTTGAGAAATATTTTCTGAGTTAACAAAATTAATTTTTTTCAGTTGGCTACGTTGTTTTTGTTAAAATATTTCATCAAATTGTTTTCTTCAGTAGACTTTAAATTTCGCAACTTTGTTCTTATGACTTAAGCAGTATAAAAATTTATAGAAATCGCTGTAGTCAAATTTCCGTACAGTGTCCAAACATGTTTCAAAAATACATATTGTCATAAGTATATAAAATATATGCACGGTTCAATTATTTTGATGTTACATATTAAGAAGTTTATTGTTTAAATATCAAAGATTAATGTATAATGTGGATTTCAATATCTAATAAATTTAAAAACGGAACAGAAAATTTACAGAATGGAAGACATAACAGGGTTCAAGGATACAGATATATAAGATATTGGAATTATATTAGAAGTAACTATAGAAGAATACTAATCTGTATTACTCCACAAAATTGCAATCAGGATACTTCATCAGTATACAGCTATACTATGTTCTAAAGTATGACTAATACAGTTAAACGAACTGACTGAAATCATCAACTCGATGACTCACGTCTTCACTTCTTCACTACTCTCTGATGCGATTGATTCGCTTTTATACTCTCGTATAATTCCACAAATATTCTAGTCACAGTCGGTCTCTGTTCAGGACATATATCGTTGCTTCCTTGATGTGACTGGAATTTTCGGTCCATTTTTCATCGCCAATTATGTAGTCAGAAGGATTTTTGTCGCTGTTTATGTCGGAAAGGTAGTTTTTGTTATATGAATATTGGCGTAAAAATTAAACGTTATAATACTGCCCCCTTGAATTCTGATCGTCCCGATCGGAATCATCCTGTCCTTGATAGGAAGCCTATCGATCCTTCAATTTGGCCTTGGATTCCAGCGAATGCGATAGACAACATTGTTGGTCCCCTTGCTCACTTCGTATAGATTCTCCCAAGCTGGTGTGAGCTTCTGAGACTTCCCTTTGCTTCTCTGGAAGTTGTATAACCAAGCTGAACTCCGTAGGGCAATTCTTCTGGTGAGCAAAAGGCCAAATCACTCGGTAGCCTTAACTCCTTTCCTAACAGTACTCTGGCTCATGTCAGTCCTGTGCCGTGATGGGCGGCTGAACGATAAGCCAGGGGAGCATCACCAGTACCGTTGCCACCGTGGTTGCCTCATGACCTGACCAGCGACATTGATTGCATTTTTTGAAATGCGTCACTTAATTTGTTACTCTGAAGCTGGTAAACAATGTAACTCGTTCCTCTAAGTTTCCTTTGACTTCCATCGTCTTTAAATGATTGATCTCACAACGTTTCAATAGCTTTGGATCTGCTATCGTCATCAGGTGAATGATGGGAAATATAGATTATAGATTACCCCTTGTATTTATACTCTTAACCGGTCATGCTCATTGGGTCGCTTAATCCCCTGTTTCGCCTAACCAGCGTCGCCGGACGTGGCGATTGGTTGTCGGCGATGAGAAGAAGAAGTCTCCAAAATTTAATTCGACGCTGGGATCGCTGATTATATTCTCATTAGAGATTTTGTATGCCGTCTCGATGAATTTTCTTTTATACCAGTGCTCTTCCTTGTGAATTACCCTTGCCTGGTCCCATTGATGTAGTGGTGTTCGGTCCATGCGTGATTAGCTATTCCAGACCTTGTTAGCTCTCCCCTTTGAGTAGCTGTTCAGTGCTCCATAACCCTGGTGTCCAGCGGTCTCCCAATGTAGAGAGTGCCACATTCACATGGTATGCTCTATATACAGTTGAGGATTATCCGGCTTTGTTTTTGTGATCATGTTCCTCAAGGTGTTGTTGCTCTTGAAAACCATTCCCTGTAGATGTTGGCTATAACGCATGGATAACCGGCAGCAGTTCTTGAAGCAACATTGTAGTAAGGCCATGATTGAATCTATTGGCAGGTCCGTCCTCTCCATCAGGGTTTGGTCCTCGGTAACTTTCTTTCTCACTATATCCAGAGATTCGTCTAATGGTACGTTCGTGAAGAGGTTTTCAACGTCGACACTTACTAAGCGATGTTTTGACACAAGCTCCATGAATTTGATGACTTCGACAAAATGATTTGAATCTTTGACGTGCCATGATGTTTTGCCCTCCAAAGGTTGAATGATTGTTAGAAGGAATTATATTAACTCTGCTTTTCGTAAGTTGCGTGAGCTTGTAATCGGTCTCAGCTTTACTCCAGCCTTGTGTATCTTGGGTAGTCTATAAAGAAGTGGTTTGCTGTGATGTGGCGTCAATTTTCTCCTTGTCTCGGGTGGAATGTATTCAGCATGATCTCTGAGAGTGTTGTACGTTTTCCGTTCTATTTTGGCTGTTGGATCAGTTGGCAATGGCTTGTATTTGCTCTTCGAGAGTACGTCGTCGATTTTTCTGTTATATTCCGTTCTGTTCATCAGGATGCTGGCATTTCCTTTGTCAGCTAGTAGAATGAACTGAACTGATTATGTCTAGTACTGGCATCTTTTTGGAACCTACAGCGTACTTTAGGCCCTTAGAGAGCATTGTTTCCTCAACCGCGGTGAGAGTTCTGGATGACAGGTTCTTCACTGTTTTCTTGTTGGTTGTATCTTGTATCCTTCGGCAACTGCTTCCTGGTAAGTTTATTGAGTTTCTCAGTGTGCCCCTTTTGGCTGATTCGTCGTATGTTGTCACAGTGTTTTTGATCGAAGCAAAAATCGGCATGTCCTCCTCCTGTGTGTATCTTCTGATTTCTTCCAACGATGATGGTGGGTTTTGGATCTTACAAATGCGTGTCTGGCTTTGTCAAGTATCTCCTGTGCTTGTTTCCCTGGGATTGGCGACTTCAGTTTGAAACCATTTGGTATGATCTTTAGGTCTCTTGGGGAGACTAAGCGACCTCTGGACACCAGGGTTAAGGAGTAAGGAGAGCTAACAAAGTCTGGATTAGCTAATCGCGCATGGACCGAACACCACACGTTAGCAGATCCAAAGCTATTGATGAATCATTTCAAGACGATGGAAGTCCAAGGAAACTTCGAGGAACCTAATTTATATTCTTACATTCTCGGGACTTCGGGTCCTAACTGATCGTACAGATTATTTCAGATCTACAGCACCAGCCTCTGACATCTTCGAAGTAATTTATCTAGTAAAATCGTTGACGATTTTATCTAGGAACTTGTTCCTGCCCAGGTGACCTCCGTTACTTCCATTATGTAGGTCCTCAGTCAGGATGGCGTACTATGGGTCAAATGGCATTTTTTTAATGGAAATATCTTGACGAAAAATAGAGAAATCCAAACAATTTCTTTTTTAAATTGAACCTAGGTATATATACTTTTGTTTATGGTATAGCTCAAAGACAAATACTGATGTTTATTCTTACATATGCTTTTTAAAACTGTTGGGTTATTAATATAGAATAGAAAAATATTCATTGGAAAGCGATCCTCCCAGTTTAGTGATTCATTGGTAGATGAACACGCTTCTAAAAGACATTTCGCTATCAATTCCGACTGTGGAGATCGTTTGTGGTCATTATTTTATATATAGGAAACGTGGGTATGAGAGTGAAAAAACAAAAAAATAGTCGTTAATGAATCCCGTAAGTGAATTTTCCGTCAATTATTTTGATTATTTTTCGTTTAGTTAAATTCTCAGTTTTTGATTTTATCCACTTTAATGGGGTTATTGTTTTCGAAGTATGTGCTAAATGGTTAGACGCTATGCATCACATTCAAACTTTTTATCTTTTTTTATGATCCGACATTCGGTACTTAACAACTTATATAACTATTGTTTTCGTGAAAGTAAAGTATTCCACTGAATTTTGTGACCAATCAGAATGAATCAGACAACCATTTTTGATGCTCATAGGGAAAATGATAACGATAAACTATCTCCTCACTGAGAAATGATTTTTAGAACCGTGTTCAGCGCCCAATGAATCCTTAACGGTATTTTTTCACCTATATTTTTGGTAGGATAGCTTTGTGATAAATATTTTTCTAATCTATATAAATAACTCTACACATTAAAAAAATACATGTGTACAAATATGTCTATTTAAGGTTCAATTTAAAAAAGAAATTGTTTCGATATCTCTATTTCCCATCAAGATATTAGGTTTCCGTTAAAAATAATGTCTTTTGACCCACAGTGTGGCGGGTTTTGGTACTACCAGTTAATTTCCAAATTCTCTCCAACGTCCCATTCTCTACCTTTAGGGAGTCCCATTAGAATCACAATGATTTTAGAACCCTGCTAGGGCGGTCATTCTGTCATGAATTCGAGGGAATCCAACTTTATATTTCACTACAAAACGGAGCAGACCATGAGCCTATGGATAACTCGTTTCATAAACTGGTGTCGATATTTTCCTCGACTGCCTGTAGTTGATCTATGGTAGTCTAAGTATTCTTGTGGGTTGAGCCTTATCAATGTCAATTCGATATCGACTGACATTTGTACGACTAGTAGTACCCTCTTGACTGTGAAAAATTTGCCTGTGATTTAGAATGAATTGGTTGACCTTCTGCTGTTCATCTGCTATAAGGTGTGTTAAATGGTCAGTGAACTGTCTTAAAATCTCTCATGTCTCCTTCGCTGTTGCTTTGCAATGTTCCTCGCACTTAATGATGGTGTTTACTGGTTCCAACGCAGCTCCCAAGTTTTCTGTCTAGCTACCCATGAATAATTTGTTCCGGTCAACCAGGAATTCTGGTTTTGGTTTACGCTACGATTAATGTGGAAGTTGACGGGCTGTGTCAGTACAAATTCCTCATTTAAAAATCTAAGAACATCTTACTTTGGGGCATAAACCCAGGTTGTTTAATCGGGTCCATTTCTAGTACAAAATCATCCTGAATATCTATTATAATCTGTTTATTACTTTCCTCACCCTATATTGTTAATGTTATTGTTAATTGGCCGGATTTCAGATAATTTCAAGATTTTGAACCTGGCAATGGTGTAATGTGATGGTGATTCTCTGTCATTAATGGTGTCCTTGATGACTAGGCTATTGTTATGTCTGCAAAATCCTCGCATGGGGCTAGGGGCTAGTGGAGGGTTAGTCATCATGCGCCCCTTCATGATGACCAATCGGAGTTTCCTCAGTCAATAAGGCTACTGGGTTGGCACCTCTGATTGGTGATCGTTCTGGTAGCCGCACTCTGTGATGACGTTGGAAATGCCCTGTACATCACCAAAGGTAACATGCTCTGTTGGTTTCAGTTCATTGTGACCATTGGTTTGTTCATTCCAGAAAACAATGCGCAGAAGGTGTGAATCGATTTTTTCCTAGCTGTTGGAAACTTCTCGTACCCGCGTTTTGAACATGTTTATAACGGCCTCTACCTCCAGAGCCGGGAGTAAGGCTTCATTACTCTTCTTTATGCCATAAGTTTTAGATTCCTTAGAACTTCAACATATCTAATAATATTTATAAAACTTTGTAGCCAATTAGTCTATTGATATTGGACGTCATCATCTTCGAATCATTGTAGACTGTTTCCAGATTTTTGTTTTTTTCCACTTAGTTCTACCTCATATATTTACTCAGTATTTTGTTGTCATATCTTTTATCTAGCATTGCAACGATCTTATCGAAGTTACCGTGTTCATGCACGGGAATCCTAGGGCGGAGTTCTAATGCTGGACCTCTTAAAGAAATTACAAGAGACCTACAATTTTTTGGGCTATCCCATCCATTAGCTCCGGTCACTGCATCAAATTGCCGTATCTATATACAAACATGGTTTGATAAAGGAACCGTTAGTACTTCTCTAATATTTTCCTTTTTGAAAGTCTTGTTGTTGCTTTTTTTTAATTTTCATCCAGCTTCGATGTCCTCTACTTTGGTTTCGATAGGATCAAGTGACGTTTTTAGTTCGTTTGTTTCGTCATTTATCTCTTTTATTTTGGATTCCATAATCTGTATTTAATTTATTGGTTAACTATTTCGTGTTACTTATTGCATTAATTGTTGAATTTGTTCTCTTTGTAACCCTAATTCATCTTGCCTCTTTAATTCAAATGTTTTAAGTTCTTATTGTTAAATAATAATAATCTTATTAAAATGAACAAAATACCGGCCGTCAATGACATGGGAAAAATAACACAGTTATATAATATTATACTTCTGTTAAAACAGTATACAGTTCAATTCAAACCGAGATCCGGGATTTCGAAAACATAGACATACTGGATTAAAAAATACAGGTATTAATTTGAAAAAAAAACAGGATTTTCTGTACTTTCGTAAATTAGGAAAATGACGATTGAATTTCAATGCCACCGAAGATACAATTAGAGTCAAAATAGAAATGGCTCGTTACAACGGTGATTCTGGAGAAACATATCTTGATTTGGCCTACAATACTTTCTCCAATTAGTGTAGAGTCAGAGAGAAGTTTCTCTTCATCGATTTCCATATGATGAGATTGAGTGACAAGAGTTTAGACACGTGATTTTAATATCCCATTACCTCACTCAACCAAGTATTGAAAAAAATACAGAAAAATTTTTATTATAATCTAAAATTAATAAGACACTTAAGTGATATCAACAAACATTTAATAATCTACTTTTGTTTTGTTTAATATTAAAATATTAATTTATTTGTGTTAAAAGCTATTCTAAATGTTTATTAGAGCTGATTAGAAGTGATAAATTTTTGTTCTTTGTTAAATTGTATTTAAAAAAATGTTTAAGATTTTATCCAAGTCAAACAAATTGTTAAAAGCTCTCCTGCGTTTGTGCAGTGAATTATTACTTTGGTACCTGACTGAGAAACTACTTTAAAAATATATTTTTAGAGAACTGCTTAAATATATAGTTTCGTTGATAACTATTTTTATTTTGATCTCAAGAATTCTAGGTATTAATATGAAAAACAAATTGTTTTACCAAGAATGATATGCTTTCAGTAAAACTTTAAAGGATTTATTTGACGTTGTGGGTTATCATTTGTTAAACTTCATAAACATGTCACTGGAAAAGAGTGGTGCCTAGTGAACTGAACTGTTAAGCACAGAATACTTTACAAGACTCAGTCAGGCTTCACTATCAAGCACTCCTGTGAGAGTATCACTCGGTATGCATTAGCTAAGTGGAAAAAACAAATTGATGAAGGTAAGACCAATCAGTGTGTTTATTGATCTCAAAAGCGCATTTGAAACCATCAACAGAGACATATTTTATATTGTTCAGTGGTTAGGAAGATCTTTAGGCAATCGGTACCAGCAAACAAAGATTAAAAACAATTTATCAAATAAAATTGAAGTAATTAATGTTAAACACAAATATTTAAATATCTGCATGGATAACGAATATGTTTACAAGATTTACCTAGGAATTCGACTGGATCAACATTTAACTTTAGATTAACATGGAGCATGTGGAAAATGTTCAGGAAAAGAATATGATTATTTTCCAGAATATTCGTTAAACTTTCAAGGTACACGAGAAGGTTAGTGTACAATTTCGTTTATATCATTTCACATTCTGCGCCTCTTTTCTTTTGGCGTGCAAAAAAGACGATATAACCAGATTACAAATTTTACAAAAATCGACTATGTATTAAGAGATCTGAGATTTTCAAATGTTTTCCCAATGATAGAAGGGGCTTACCTAATTTTTGGCAAGGAATAAATAACTTACCTAACTACATAACTGATTTTTTTAACAGAATAAATGTGTTAAGTGCAAACCCATTTAAATCTTATCTAATGCCATTATTAGATTGCATAACTAGTCTAGAATTTTGTTTTAAAATAACTACAAGAAAAAATCAAGGGGTAACATCTGGACATCGAGAATTCAAATTTATTTGCGTTGGGATTCATTTAGCCCAAGCATAATGAGTATCCTTACTTAGAATAAGTTGTATGTCTACCATGACGAAAAGAAGCAAACTTGCAACTTAATATGTGATTTTCATCTACGCAACCACAGCAAAAACCTGCTTCTTATAATATTTTTTTTGTAGAAACGCCGTTACAGGTTCATGTTAATTAATTTTTTGCATTTATCATGCGCGCTCTGTTGTGTACAAGATGATTCTCCAGAGCTGCAGGAATAAGAAATAATGGATATTTCTATCTTCAATAATAAAAGAGCGAAAACAAATGCTTTGAAATGCTGTGGTGTCTCAGCAGTTCTCAGTACATTTAAAATTTTCAAATAGGGATAAAAATCCCGTATCTTTCTTCTACTTAAACTAGCTACTTCTCAGATTTATACATTAAAATCTAATTTCCATAATCCTCAACGATAAGTTAAATACAAATAACAAATTATTCGATAATATTTGACAATGTTGGAATTTTAACTGTAGATATACTTTGAGTCATAAATTTTGTTGGTTATGTTAAGTGATAGTAATACTATTATTTTCAAAATTTCTTTAATATTAGTTTCTGCCATTTATATTCTTTGTTTCTTTTGTTTAGCTAATAAGGTCCTATATTAATATTTTGTAAAAAGTATCCTTGTTTCACCGTTTTACATTGAGGTATCAAACCTTTAATTTTATTGATATTATTACTTCTTTCACTATTTTGTTATATATTTAGTTTTTACCTAAGGGAGTTTTTGACCTGTATGTATTATACACAATACCTACTTATACTAATATATAAGTTAAGAAATTAATAAAAATAAAATTAAAAACACCCAGTAGTTTTTTAACACGCTTTTATTAGCTTGATATATATGGTTGCATGAATATTTGTATGTATGTATGTATCCATCTTTCAATGTAACTAAATCTTTTGACCTAATTTCCACCTACTTCATGCTATAATTTAAAAAATACGATGTAAGAGCCAACCGAACTAAAAAGTAAAAAATAAATTATATTAAGAAACTAAAAGTCTTAATTGCAAAACGATCTAAAAAAAAAACTAAAAAAAAACATTTCTTAACCATAAAGTTATTAAATAAATTTCACTGAATATCATTTCACTGTGAAAAAATCGTGTCGTGATTGATGTCAATTGTCATTAATATCTATATGAAAAAATAGAGCTATTATAAAAATATATTTTTTGTTAATAACGTTATTCTTATTTTAAACTTACTAAACTACTGTGTCGCAACACCAAAAAATTATAGATAAATAAACACAAGGCATGGCAATTCCACCAAAGAAATGGTCGTAGCTTCCGATTGGTGAATACGTCACCCATTTTTGCTAAACTTTCACTTTTTATTAGAATTATCTACAGGCATAGTCAAAAACTTAAAAACCATGTTTTTTTTTCAATAAACAATATCAGTTAATGTAATTTTTCTCTCAATAATTATAATACAGCTCATTTTTATTTTTTACTGTGTTACCTGTAACCTTCAGATTTTCTGGAACTATACAAATCAATTTCTGCTTTAGCGTAATTTTGGTGCATATTTTTCATATTGCTTACGAGGCTGTATTGCTGGAATTCGTCCCCTTTAAATCTGTACATCTATATCTAAATAGACAAAGACAAAACGGTTCGGTACCATTTTCTGCTCTGTCACTCAAAGGATTTGCTTTATTTTTGTTTTGTTTAAGTAGGTACAGACGACCTTCAGTGCAGAATGCTAAAATTAATTGATAATATTGGTTCAATAATTAAATAATAAAATAATTTAAAAATCCATACTGTCAATGCCAAACAGTGCCGCCAGATTGTTTGGAGAGAAAATCATAAAATTGGTTTACTCTAATGTGAAAGACAAATTAAATTAAATGTAAAACTAAAAGTTTCAGCCCTTCGCTAAAGTTATCCTACATAGTCATGTTATTGAAATAGAACCAACGAAAAATTATAATACATAATAATCGCCGTTTATTGGGCGCTGGCAAATTTACAGTTTGCAACTTTCATTGCATTGTAAATATGGTTTGTCAACCAAAATCAGAATTATGTTGCACCTCATCAATTTATTTCTGATAATATCTTCATTATTTTAACCTTATACAAATAATTTAGAATCCCATTATTTTTGTCGGATAACTTTCATATAATTTAACTAAGATTACAAAAAAATCGTGAAATTAAGTACAAATTCAGGATAAATAGGTAGATCTGAAAACACTGAATGCTTAGCCATCTGCCGGACATTTGATTTAAATTTTGATATTTCATTACCTTTCTAGCGATTAGGTTGAAAGTTTTCAATTAAAGATTTCGAAGTATTTTCAAGGTGTCAGTATATGATTCGTATTTCTTTATATTTTCCACATAAAACAGAAATCTACGTTGGTAAATGTGTTTCAATTCACATTAATGAAAATATACTGATCTTAAGATATTTGAAATTTTTTATATTGAAAATCATACTAAAAATTTATGTTCTCTGACAATGTGGGTATCTTATAATTATTTAATTTTACATTACATGGTCCCATTGCTGCAAATTCTGACTGTTAAAAACATTTTAAAGATTTGTTTGAATATACAAAATGGATCTACCCGTTTATTAGGTTAAGTTGATTAATTTTTTCTAGAGTAAAATATATAATATAGTTTACAAGCTAAATGCTCAAAAATTTAAAATTTAAAACGCTCTACACCACAACAGAAACCACTGACTAATTATATATGCTAGGTTGGTTTTCAAATGATAAACACGGCAGTGGCTGGGTAAGGGCAACGAATATAAAATAGTCTATATTCGTTGATAACGCTCTTTCAGACTATGTGATGATCATCATTTACTACTTTATCTTTGGAGTTGCCTGTAGTTCAATAGGAAAATATTTACTGTTGTAAATTATAGATCAGTATTGATTTTTCGGACAAGTAGTACTATCTTTCATAGAAAATAATATTTGTAATTTTTTGCTGTAGTTATAATTGTGTCATTAATATAATATAATTTTCACAATAGTCAGAAGTGTTGCATAGTTACTATTACATTTATGATATTGTATAGGACTTATTTATGTAAAATAATCCTACAATTATATACATAAATAAAAAAATATTTCGTGAATTATTTCTATAAATGTAATCCAAATGAAATAATAGGGATAGCAAAGGCCTGGCCTACATTCGCCTCAACTGTACATCTTATACAGACAAAATAAACTCAATAATGTTTAACTCATAATTTTAGAGAATTAGGGTCGAATTACGACCACTGGGGGACCGCTAGTTTGATTTTTTTTTTGGCAAAATGCAGTTTTTATAGAAATATAGTGTTGCATGTGTTTATGTACACAGAATTTTATTATTGCAATATTAATAAAAACATTTTATTTTCAGTTTCTAGCTATTTTGAACTTATAATATATTATTGCAATAGCTGATTAATAACTTTTTATCCCGGTGATCAAGGAAAATTATATTCTCTCTTCTCCATCAGCCAGATATTTATTATATTGTGGAGTTTACGTTAACTTCCTTTTCTATTCTGAAAATTATTTTCTGGGCGGCCATTCCATTTTACAATATTTACAAATTTTGGTTTCAGTACTGCGCGCAGAATGTCTGAATATTCCTATGACGAAAAGTAGCCTTAAAACAGAAAGCCACATCAGAAATTGTCCAGTTTTTTCAAAAATTAATCGTAACAGACAGACAAAACATTTATAATAGGGGTTTTAGTATAATGCAAATAACCAGAGTGTAGAGTTAATTACGATTTTAAGGACTTACTGGTTACAACAGGTTATACGTTCATTAATCGATAATTTTCACTTATTTTTAAATTTACCTCTTCGAAATAAAAAATTACTAAGATAATGATGATGAAGAAATGAGTATGACTGGAGAAGGATTCATAATAAATTTTAAATTTACATTACAACCCGTAACCTACTCTACTAGAGTCACGTATGTCCATGTGAAGAAACTATATAATAAAAATTGAACTGATTTCTATAATGCTTAAACATTTTTGGGAAATAACATAACCATACTCGAAATTACTGTATATTGGCAAACGTTTCCGGATCTATGTCAGACCCCGCTGTCAGTGTCAAAGTAACTATGAAAACAGGCACAATTCTGAAATTGAAAATTAAAATGTTTGACTTTTTTATTGAAATTATATGAAATAAGCGAATGCAGGTACAGACAGTTAAAACAGATCAATTATGTCATAGCAAACAACAGTTCATTTGAAATTAAGGTTCTAATAAGAATATTTAATGAATAATTTCGATTTAAATAGATCACTATTTTTGTACCTACACACAAACAAACTTATTAGAAATCACCTAGGAATTAAATAAAAAACCGTATTTTACTAATAATAAATGATTTTAAAATTAAAGCAGGTTATCCGAATCAATTTTATTAAAAAAATATTAAGTATAAATACAAATAAATTAATATTACACAAATAACAAAAATGTGAATATCACCAAACATTAAAATGTACTAAAAAACAACATCTGAGAAGTAATACGATTTGGTAGTTTAATAGTCAGTATCAATGCAAGAACCAATTCGATCTGACATGCTTTGTATGACCTTAATAATTTCTTATTGGAATACATTTATCCGTTCCTCCAATGCTGCTTCCATGTGCTGCTCTACGTTACCAAGATTGTTCTCACGAGCTCGTATCATTATTTTAAGCATATCCCACAAGTGTTCAATTGAGTTAAGATATGGTGAACATGCAGGGCATTCCAAACCAGTCACACTTTTCTCCTGTAAACATTTCTCGAAGCTCTGCTGGTATGTGGAGGTACTGTCTCTTGCATAAATAGGAAAGAATCACCGAAAGCATCTCTCCAAAGTCTGACTACAGGTTGTTGCACTAATTCTACATACCGCGGACTTGTTAGAGTTTGTCTGATGGGAATCAAGTCCGTTTTCTCATCATTTATGATACGACCCCAAAACATTACAGACCCACCGATCGAGCAGCGGGGAGTCTAGCTTGTCTCACACGACCTTTTAGCACACAAATTTCGCCAATCTTCAGTTGTCCAGTTTTGATGCTCCAAACTCCAATGAAGCCGTACAATTTTATTGCGGAGATACCTGTCTTCTACTCAACAATTCTCTAATCGAAGTAGGTATCTTCCTTATAATTTTCACTGAAACTCCCAACTCTGATAGCTTGCAAAAGTTGCTTTTGTAATTCTGTAGTAACTTTTCCAAGACTTCTCCTGGACATATTTTTTGGTGTTCTCAGTTTCTTTATGTTTTTGAAACAACCCCTTGTGTATCTCCAACCGTTCGTGGAATTTCCCTTTGCGAACAAGGTGCTGTATTTTGTGGGTTAGTATATGTTTTATTGCTGTCTTCCTTCTACCGTGACGACACAATCGATCCAGAACGTGGTAAACCAGAGACAATTTTATTTTATAATTCTACAAAATCCGGTGTAGACATTGTTGATAAAATGTCTTCTTCCTATGACGTTTCGAGAAAAACGAAACGTTGGCCGTTAGTTACTTTTTATGGAATGCTCAACGTTTGCAATGTCATTACTTTTGTCATTACTAGATGTAATAATCCAGATGCAGAGTATAGCAAAAATAAGAGGCTATTTGTAAAAAATTTGGGACTTGAGCTAATAAAGGAAAATATGGGTTCTAGAGCTTCTTCTTCTGGTTTACACACTATATACTATCTGCCATTGCCAAATATAGCAACTCTAAAACTCTACCAGATCCCGAGGAAACTGGAAATATTGCAAAAAGCGGAAAATTAGATATTTTTGGAAATTTTGCAAAAAATGGTTGTGTATGCAACATATTGCAGTATGTTGCACAGACTGTAACAGAAAATCACGTTAAATTGTAAATTTGTGCTTCTGTATGTTCTGTACCAATTTTTATTTTGTTTATTGTTATCGTTTGTTACGTTCACCAGACATTTGTTTTCTTATTTTAAACAAAAAAGTATATTTTTTGTTAATTTCTACTTCTCCTTTTTTTTTTTAAATAAAAGTGTCAAAATAGTACAGTTTTTGTATTTATTTTATAATATGGGATAAGATTGGTCTAAAAAATTGTTTCTTGCAATTATTAATGAATATACACTTTATAAAATAGATTTCATTAAAATTTTTCGCATACCTCAAAGTTAGACAAAAATTTCCCACCATCATTTTGGTCCTGATGGACCACCGTCATGCACCGGTGTAATTTTTTTGACGTCGTGCAGCGTAGTGTTAAAGAAAAATGAATTATTTGTATTATCTAATGTTACAATAATAGAACGTGATAATATATTAAATATTTGGTTTTTATAAATGTAGAGTACTAGGAGTTTGGATAAACAGAGTAAGAACTAGGAATCATATCAATTCAAAACTTCTAATGATTAATAGTGATGAAATAAATGTTTTAATTTTTTATCAATAATCAGTGAATTTTCATCAAGTAACTAACTTTTTTTTGAAAATTAAGGCGGTGTGTGTTAAAGCACAATCAGTTCTAACTTGAAAATGTAATCCAAGAAAGATATCATTTTCAATTTACATATTCAACAGCACCTTAGGTCATAAGCGAAATCTTTTGAAACATTCTGACATGTTGAATGCCCTTTGAACCTTTTGCCGTGAATATTATTTTTAGTGCTAATTCTGTTTTATAACAATGAACTTTATTGAATTTAAATGGAACCTGTATTAAAATTTTGCTATTATCATCGCTACTTACCATATCAGCTTGCATGCGGATATCGTTTAATGCGTACTACTTTCATATGGTAAAATGCCTGTTACAACAGGAAGGAACTTTGTTAATTGTCCAGTGCAGTGTCTGAATAGTTTTTAACAGGTACAAAAAATACCACAAAAAAGTGTAATATTCAATATCACATTTTTGGATAGCGCATATGGCATATGTTTTTGTTTATTTTGTTACTTGTTAAAAATGATAACAATTTATTTTCCAATCAATAAAAAATTTATTAGGAATTCTCTAAATTGTTGACCAGTTTCACTTAATGAATCGATAGTAAACGCTTTGGTATCAGATATCCCTGTTGAAAACATCCAATGTAGTCCCATACAGAACTACAGGAACTGTAATAGTTTGAATGCAGTCTATTTGGAAAGACCATTTTTGAACTTATCGGAATCTAACTGCTAGTCCAATTTAGCTAGTTATTTTCTGAAAGATAGTTTTGGCATCTCTAGTTTTTTTTTGTTTTTTGGGAATAATATCACAATTGTTGAAAAGTCTGTATATTTCATATACTCCAAACGTTTCAGGGTCTAAATCAGACCACTTTTACAATATCAATACAAATTAACATAAAGGAATAAGAAAGTAAAAATTAAAGGACAAATTCAGCAATTCACACTTTGACATTAGTGTTTCCCAATATATATTAGTTACATCAGGTGAGTGAAATAGCCTCTTACTCTCTCTATTGTACTCTCGTATGAGTTCTATATGGACGTAATCAGTAAGTTTAATGTTTTCTATAGAACATATATTTCTTATATATGTGCAATGACATCCACAAAAACACATTAGTAGTCCAGTCAATGACCATTTCCCGGGTAATTTGTCCAAGCAGCACTGATTTTCTTAAAAATTTGGATTTGAGTACTACTTACCCTCTGCTTCAAAGTTGACCCTGTGCCGGGGGTTGCTTTTTCCCGGTGTACTGATGGTACCCCTTCTCAGGGGTGAAAACTATTATATAAAAAAAAGTCCGGGAATGGATAAATTAACCAATTTTAAGCAACTTATGTTCCATAAAGTTTTTTGTGAAAGTCAATTCTTTTTGGAGTTAATCGCAAGTGAAATTATCGATTTTATAACCAAAAAAACTTGTTTTCATACTGTTTTTCATAAGTTACTTTAAAAATATGCACTTTAAGAAAAAAATCATATAGATTAAAAATATAACTTATAAAAAATATAAAAAATGTTGGGTTTGTGGTTTCTGTAGTCAATAAAAACGGAGTTATAGCTTGTTAAAATTTTGTTTTTATTTGTCAAAACAAAAATTGAAAGCTTTATCATGAAATAACTGAAAAACAATGCATTTTTCGGGTAAAGTTTATAAATATTGCTTACATTTTTTTATAAAAGTCTCTCACATGAACATTAAGCGAATTATGGCATAAATAAACTTTGTCAAAAAAAATGTACAAATTACCCCCTAAACTTCACAAATCATTTACTTATTTCAAATAGGCTCAGAAAGTTTGACCGGTTTAAAGTAAGTAATTTTGGAGAGAATATTGTATTTTTGAAATTTTGCAAAAATTGTCTTTTTTTCAAATTAACTTAAAAACTATGAGAGATAGGCAAAATTTTGTAAGATAAAAATTAAGTTAGATCTGACCGTTTAAAGTTTATACATGTTCCTAATTAGTACAATTAAATAATAAGAGTTTTAAATACGTTTTCAATTTACATGAGCTTTTACTTTATAAAAAAACCTACAAATTGGTAACTTGTGAAGTGGTAGCCATTAATTTCAACTGGGGTGGTATTTAGGTGGTAATTTGTACATTTCTTTTGTCAAAAACAAAAAAAAACAATCTTATTTATGTCATAACTCTATTACTTTTCATGCTAGAGATTATTATAAAAAAAACAAATTAAAGGTTTTTTTAAGCATTGTTATCAGTTATTTCACGATAAACCTTTCAATTTTTGTTTTGACAATGAAAACAAAATTTCCACAAGCTATAACTCCGTTTGTATTGGTTCTACAGAAACCATAAACCCAAAGAAGAATAGCCCTAGTATTAATTATGGGGGCACATTATATAATTAAATAAAAAATAAAGAATAAAAATGTATTATGTACTGTATCAAGTGAAAGGTCTCATTATTAGAATAACAAATATATTTTTTCATATTTTCAAAATAATTTGAATCATTCCCCCCTTTATCTCCGAAACCAAAATTTTGAAAAAAATTAAAGATATAGAGCCTCACTTGAACTTTACAGGAAAATTAATTTTTGGGAGCAAATTATAGAATTAATCGAAAAATATCACTTTAAAATTGTTTCAAATGCATCGTGTAACAGATTAAATTAAAGGACCTATTATGAAGAAAAAAAATGTATTTTTTCATATTTTTAAAATAATTCGTCGAAAGATTTTAATGAAAATATATAAAAATCGACCCATTCCTCCTTGCCTTTATTTTCCAAACTATCTGACCTATTGTTTTTTTTATTAGCTACATTTTTGATCCAAATGATTTTTTTCTTAAAGAGCATATTTTTAAAGTTATTTACGAAATACCGTATAAAAACATGTTTTTTTTTTTGGTTGAAATTCGATACTTTCACTTGCGATTAATTCGAAAAGAATTGACTTTAGAAAAAACGTTATGGAACAAAAGTTGCTTAAAATTAGTTAATTTATTCATTCCCGGACTTTTTTTCATATAATATTTTTCACCCCCGGGACGAGGTAGCATTGGAATCTACGGGGTTTTTTCCACAAGGCATTAGGTACAAGACTTGTCTTCAATGATTCAAATTAATTTCGGGTTGAACAAATTAGTACATAATTAATAGAAAAGAAACAAGTTATTAACTAGGATAGAATTTTCAGATGAAATGTTAAATTCATAATTATTATATATGAAATGTTCAACATAACTGAACTTCAGAATGTTATTTTCTCTTCGATTTCCCGATCCCTTTTTAAATGATCTCCCAGTTTTTCCTATATAAATGTTAGGTGTGTTTTAAAATAACGTTTGGAAAGTTTTTGATCGGCATTTAAGATTACTGTTATTAAGTAATTTCAAACTGTTTATTGCGGAGATACTTGTCTTCTCTGTTCATTCATTGAGTGTATAAACTTGCCACCGGGATTAATGACCATTACTTCGGACAAATATTTGAAATTTGACTGCTCTATTTTGTATTTGTTTTATATTTATCTATTAGGCTACGTCATTCCATACATTGATCGTCAATGATCGACTGTTCATCTATATTAATGTCCTTGTTGGGAACAAAAACGAGTTGTTCAAATGGTAGGTACTGTAATATTTGGTGTCTATTTCATATGAAAAATACTGAATTGTTGCGGCTGATACTTGATGTAAATCCATAATGAGAAACACAAAAAAAATTATATTTCGAGATTTACACTTTATTTTATAAACGACACGTGTTTCGGCATACAATGCCTTTATCAAATTTCACAAAATACTAAAACTACTAATATGTATATATAATGGTGTAGTTAGAATAATAGTTTTAGTATTTTGTGAAACTTGATAAAGGCATGGTATGCCGAAACACGTGTCGTTTATAAAATAAAGTGTAAATCTCGAAATATAATTTTCGTTTTTGTGTTTCTCATATGAGAAATGTTTATAAATGCGAAAGGCATCTCTAATCCATGGTATGTACCTTACCTATAATTGTGAAAATTAAGTAAAGCGATCAAATAAAACCGCAAACTTATTTCAGTTTATAATTAATTGAAATTTTGTTTTTACTAAATAAATTTTATTGTAAGATAAGAATAATTACATGCTATTAAGAGAAGTTATTGATCTAAACCATTAAATACATGTTTTTATGACGAATGATGACACATTTTTTTATAGATGAATTCATCTCAATTACATTAATTAATAATTACCAGTCACATTCATTAGCGTCATAGAACGAAAGACCAACACCTATTTGATGTATAAAATTGTTCAAGAATGTAAAAAAAATGTTCTTAGTTATCAGGAATGTGATAGCAATTTTAAAGTAAATACTTGTATCGCAACTCAGTCGAGTACTTTATGCTGATTACGAATTTTATAATGTAATATTATATCAGTATATTACGAAACTATATTTGCTTTGTACCTGATACCTGAACGGAAATATGATGGTTTCCTTAAAATCATGAGAATGATTTATTAGTACATAATTGAATTCCGTAGTAATGGTTTCCCAATGACGGGCGTCACGTTTCTATAGACATTCATAAGCATGTTATCGTTTTATCTCATTGTTGTAGAAGCTTAAGTATCTAACAATATTTGACAATTTCTTGAATTATATAGTTTGTGATATAGATTGGTTAATTAAGGAAGAGTTATAAAAATCGTAATAGGTACTTACGTTTTTAAAATGTCTCATTTCTGAGATGTAGAATATAACAAAATGGTTCGAAACCAAAGATATAAAAAATGAGCCTAAATCTAAACGGTCAGTTGCAAGAAAATAAATAAAACTACATAAAAAGAAATCAATACCAAAAAAATATAATAAATACAATTACAATATAATTTTTCTAGTGATATGGTAGTTTTCTATAAATAAAGTGGATACATTGTAGAGTTACTTGAAAGAAAGTTCAAGTCGTAACAGTAGTGAATTTCTTAAAACCACTCAATAAAGTAAAATTCTATTCATAAGGTCCGAAACACATTTGGCGTTTTTTCCGGTCGGATTTTTTACCGTCGTCGCTGTAGTAGTAGTGGCTCGTAGGATGGTAGTGCGACATACACATTAAGCGAAAAAAGAAACGATCGGATTATTTAACGCCGACGGTAGAAATCCCCTGTTTTGAATGGTGCATAAATGCAAGGTTACACACTCATCGTCCAAAAGAAAAGTTCTGCTGCTTAGCATTCCGAAAATTACTCTAAAATAGCCAAGGATGATAATGTTTCGCAACCGTCAATCAATTCTTCATCTTCAACTAACACTATTGATTTTGCTGAATTGTAATTCATAATAATTAAATATTACCAAACATAATAATAGCTTATTCTGTACAGAAATAAATATTTGGAAATCAAAAGATTGTGTGGTAGATTAGTTGCCAACTGTCAATTTTACTTACCTTAAAGTTATTGCCAGCATTTCCACGGTTGAATAGCATCCTAAAATAATTGAAAAACTTTTCTTCATCGTCTCTTAAATCAGGAAACAAAGTGTTGAATGCTCCAACTTCCTCTCTCCTTTGATAAACCCAAATAAGTCTATTGTTTCGCTTCATCTTCAGTCGACGACGAAAAACAATAATACAAGAATTTGTTCTCTAGTTCTGTTATCTGCAACATTTATAAACGAAAATTAAACAGGGTGTAATGATTAGACAGTTTGTCAATGCTACATTTCTGTTAAGCGACGACGGTAAAAAACCCAATCGGAAAAAAACGGCAAATGCGTTTCGGACCTTAGTCAAAAATAACGGGGTAACGTACCCTCCACGTTACCATTTTTGACGCCTGTATTACCTTGTTTCCGAGATATTATACCTCATAAGTGTAAATAAAGATCACCTAATTTTCACTTAATCTTAATATTCAAAACATCATTGTGCTTAAATTTAAAAGCTGGGTATATCTATTTTTAGATATGCTGATGGGCTAATATTTTTGTAGTAGGTACATTAATTTTCACCCATATCCAAACATTTAGTTACCACGCAGATAAAGGTCAAACAGATCTTTTTAGTTCACAAATATTGACATTTCGAACTAAAAATATAGCGTTCCTTACTCACATAAAGTGTAACATTGTTAATGAGAAAAATTTTAGAATCGACTCAATAGTTCAGAAATTTTATCTCTTTGTATGCCAAGTATAGATAGCTAAATTCAAGTATGTTCCAGAAACGAGGTTTTAAAAATCTCAAAAACAGGCTTCAAAAACATGAAAGTATATAACGTAACAGTGCTCAAGTTTACAATAATAGATAGTGGACCATTGAATGGGAGAGTCAGAATTCAGATAAAATCTAGACATCATAAATCTTCTAGAGAATACCAACACTTCTGAAGAAAATATAGACAGCTTTAACACTGCAATAGCTGAAATCCTCCAAAAAGCGAAGTAGCTTAAACACACAAATTTTGAAGACAGGGAGAAATGACTTGATGAATCATAAATCTGTTCGCTGTGGCATCATAAACTACAGCAGCAATCTAATAAAACAAACGATCGATAAGAATGAGTCTACTCAGGACAAACTAAAATAACCAAACTTATATATATTAACCTTATAAAACTCAAAAAGCAACAAACATTTGGAAAAAGTAACGTTGTTACCAAAATAAAAAAGTCCAAGAAAATAAAAATATTATTTAACCTTTGTTTAAACACCAGAACTATAACAAATAAATGGAAGAGCGGGATAATTATATTTTTGTTTAAGAAGGAAGATAAAACCGACTTGAAAATTGTAGAGTAATGTGTCAAATGAGCCATCTCTATAAATAGTTTAGCAAAAGAATAAACTTAAGGCTAGAGAGAAAACTTAATTCCTACCATTCGGAAGAACAGGCTAGTCTTCGCTCCTCTTTCGGAACAAATGACCACCTGCAAACCAATAAAAGACTAACCGAAATCAATATATAACAGCTATAAAAGTGTCACTATGAGTCAATTTGCAGGCTAGTATATTTTACCTGTTATGACCTACGGTGCAGAAACTCTAACCTTAACATCTGGAAAAATTTGCAAATTGAAAATTGCACTACGCAGGATAGAGTCATCAATGCTATATGAATATCTCTGCGATACCATATTACACATGAAGATTTAAGGCAAACAACAGGAATAGCTGATGTTGTGAAGAGGATATGTTAATTCAAGTGGAACTGGGCAGGTCACATACCCAGAATGAGCAATAATAAATGCACAGAGGTACTAATTGAATGGCGTCCAAGAGGCGATAAGTAGTAGAGGAAGGCCATCTACTTGACGACCTTAAAAGAGTCACAAATAACTGGGTTCAAACTACCTTTGTCTACCAGTGACGATGAGGGTAGTTGGTGTAGTTTTCAATTATATTTAACTTTGTGTTATAACAATTTTTGATATTACCAAAGTAAAGGTTCTTTACTTTTATGCATAATGTTACGAGAATTCATCCGACCGCTGGTGCAATCGGCCATCAACCAGTTCATGGAAGGGACATTATTCCAATAAATTCTGGGAACCCGAAATGTTTGTCTCTCAACCGGCGGACCGCTACCGTTACTGGGAATTCCTTTAAAGCTTCCAGAACGTGATGGAATTTCCCGATGGTTCGTGGACGTACCAGACAATTCCAAGATAAATGTATAAATAAGAAGAGCTAGCGATAGGAGTTATTGGGTTTTCGTCGGTCGTTTGTACAGTTAAGATAAAATGTAAATAGTAGTTTCTGTGAATATAAATTTGTGTAAAAGTAGTGGAAATAAATTAGAGTGAGTTAGACTGTGTTTTTAAATAAATCCAAGAACTGAACTGAACCCAAGTGTGAAAATAAAAACATTACAGTGGTGTCAGGTGTGAAGTGTATTTGTGGAACTTTAAAAGTGAAAAATAAATAGACGGACAATGTTTAAAACAGTGAATTTGGACCAATTGAAAGTGACGGACTTAAAAAAAGAACTGGAGGAAAGGGATTTAGAAATTAGTGGCAAGAAAAGTGAATTAATACAACGGCTACGAGATGCCCTAATAAATGAAGGTAACGATCCTGATATTTACTTGTTTGAAGTTTCTGGCAATGGAGACATGGGCATGCTACTTAAAAAAATTGAAGAAAATTCTAAGGCTTTGGAAGACAAATTGCTAGAAAATTCTAAAAATTTGAAAGAGGCTTTAGAAGATAAATTGGTAGAAAATTCTAAAACTCTAGAAGATAAATTGCTGGAAAATTCTGTAAACTTGAAAGAGTCGTTAGAAGATAAATTAATGGAGAATTCTAAAATCCTAGAAGATAAATTAGTAGACAAACTACAAGAAAATTCTAAAGCCCTAGAAGACAAACTACTAGAAAATTCGAAGTCTTTGGAAGATAAGCTGCAGAAATTACACGAAAATGCTCAATCCTTAGAAGAAAGTCTGAAAAGCATGGTTCAAGAAAATTCAGACATGCTAGAAGAGAAAATAGTCCAGAATGAAGCTCGGATGGAAGAGCTAAAGCAGACAATGGTCGAAGAGCTCAACCAGACGACTCTCGAAAACGAAACGCGGATAGAGGAGCTAAAACAAATAATGGAGGGTGAGATCAGCAAAATAAAAGAACAGGTAGTCTCGATACAAAGGAAAGCAACTCCACCAAAGGTCGAAAGCAGAAACAGTTCGGAAATAGTGGATTCGAAAATTGGACTTGAGGGAACAAGACACAAAATGAAACCTCCACAATTTGATGGAAAATCGTCATGGACTAACTATCGGCGCCAATTCGAGGCTGCTGCAAAACTAAACGGATGGTCAGCAGAGGAAAAAGCAATAGCATTAACCCTCGCCCTAAGACTACGAACAACTGGTTAAACACTTAGAGCTGAGGTATGGACAGACCCATTTGGAGCACGTGTACCACTCCCAACTAAAAAATCGCCATCAGAAATCTAATGAATCGCTACAAGAGTTTGAAGCCGATATTGCCCGTCTGGTTCGCCTTGCCTATCCAGCCACACCGGAAAATGTGATAGAAAGGTTAGCAGTGCAAGCGTTTTTGGATGGACTTCGGGACAACGAAGCCAGGCAAGCATTGACGTTAGCTCGACCGACTCAATTAGTGGATGCACTGGCTCGAGCTTTGGAATTCGAGGCTGCGAAAAATACCTTTAGAGAGTCCGAAGATGACGGAAAGGATGAAGCCTCTGTAAGAAAGATAATAGAAGAAGTCCTTACCGAAAAAAGACTAGTGAGATGTCGGAAGTGTCGTAAGGTAGGACATCTCCAGAGTCGTTGCAAGGAGAGCAACGGAGTCCAGACTTCCTCGCGAAGGAAACTAAAGAAGGCCAATGTAAAGGGCCCATCGTCGACCTGTAGCAAACAAGTGTCAACTACCAACGCATATGTCGCTTCGCTACGCAACCACATTAACAGTGTCTTCGTAGATGGCCTGATTAACAGGAAGCAATTTGCAATGCTGCTGGATACTGGTGCGACGAAAACAGTAATAAGGCCCAACATTGTTTTAGAGACAATGATAAAACCAACAAAATGGCAACTGCGAACAGCGACAGGAGATGCAGCGAGAGTCCATGGTGAAATAGAGGTTGAAATGACCTTGGGAAACACAACCTTCCTACATCGGGCATTAGTGGCAGACATCGAAGACGAAGTAATCATTGGAATGGATGTCATGAGCTCCAAGGGATTCCAGTTAAATTTCAAAGAAGGAATTCTGAGAGTGAATGACGCAGAAGTGGTGCTTCATGGAAAAGATGACATAAAGCTTCGAGCCATCTTAGCAGAGGATGTCAATGTTCCTGAAAGAGCTGAAATCATTATAGATGCTTACTTACGGAAATGTAGGCAGAGGAGTCGCACTGGGGAAGACTCTGTTTCGGGTCAAGGAGATTGTGCCAGTAAGAGTAATGAACCTGAATCATTACTCGGTTGTGCTAAAGAAAGGAACAACTTTGGGCCATTGTTCAACAGTTTCCTCTGTAGTCAGAAGCACACAGCATGCAGAAATACCACCAGGTAAACTATCTGAGGAACTGGAACGACTCATCACCGATTCATCTAAGAATTTGAAACCTAACCAGAAAGCAAAATTGAGGGACATCGTTAGAAACTACCAGGATATCTTCGATGTCGGGAATGGCAAAAGAGGACGAACTGATCTGGTGAAACATAAAATAAATACTGGGGACGCTCAACCTATTCGACAGTCGGCGAGAAGACTACCCCTAGCTAAAAGAGAAGAAGCCGACAGGATAGTCCACGAGATGGAGCAAGAAGGTGTTATTGAACCATCCAATAGCCCTTGGGCTTCTCCAGTTGTTTTGGTTAAAAAGAAAGATGGTTCGACCCGATTTTGCGTGGACTATCGGCAATTAAACCACGCTACAAAGAAGGACAGCTATCCTCTTCCAAGAATAGACGATACCCTAGATACGTTGGCTGGATCAAAGATGTTTTCCACCCTGGACTTGAAGAGCGGTTATTGGCAGGTGGAACTTGCTAAAAAAGACCGAGAAAAGACTGCTTTTACCATCGGCTCAGGACTTTATCAATTCACGGTGATGCCGTTTGGGTTGTGTAATGCTCCAGCGACGTTTGAAAGATTGATAGAAACAGTGTTAAAAGGGCTTTCATGGAAAACGTGCCTGGTGTATCTTGACGACATTATCGTGGAAAATGGAAAATGTTTTGAAGACCACGTGAGGAACCTGGAGGAGGTATTTCGGCGACTCCGAAGCTCCGGACTAAAATTAAGCCCGAAGAAGTGTCAGCTGTTCCAAGAAGAGGTGCAATATCTTGGACATGTAGTTTCCGCACAGGGAGTAGCTGTTGACAAACAGAAAATCAAAGCCGTCTAGGATTGGCCGATACCTAAAGATATCCACCAGTTAAGAAGTTTCCTGGGGTTATGCACGTACTACCGTCGGTACGTAGCCGGATTTGCCAACATCGCCAATCCACTTACTAGATTCACAGAGGGGAAGGTACAATACCAGTGGGACGAGGAGTGTCGGCGATCATTCGAGGCACTGAAAAGA
Source organism: Octodonta nipae (assembly GCA_034190945.1). Lineage (NCBI taxonomy): Eukaryota > Metazoa > Arthropoda > Insecta > Coleoptera > Chrysomelidae > Octodonta > Octodonta nipae. The sequence continues at coordinate 108,483,700 of CM067218.1, forward strand.
GCATTGACGAGTGCCCCCGTCTTAATTTATCCTTTGCCAGAGGGAAACTTCGTTTTGGATACCGACGCAAGCAATGTCGGAATTGGTGCGGTGCTTTCGCAGATCCAAGATGGTCAGGAGAAAGTCATCGGCTATTTTAGCAAGACCTTGAGCAAGCCTGAACGGAATTACTGCGTTACACGCAGGGAACTCTTGGCTGTGGTAAAGGGGGTAGAACATTTCTACAAGTACCTCTATGGTAAGAGATTTCTCCTGAGGACTGATCATGCAGCACTGAAGTGGCTTTTGCAGTTTAAAAACCCCGAAGGACAAGTGGCCAGGTGGATTGAGCGATTGCAAGAATTCGACTTCGAGACTGAACATCGAGCTGGAACAAGTCACAAGAATGCTGATGCCCTATCGAGGAGACCATGCCCTGATGATTGCAAACATTGTCAGCGAGCAGAAGATAAAGGGGCTGTTCTCGGTAGAACTACCGCCATCGATGACCATTGGCAATCTGCGGAGATCCAAAAAGACCAGAAATTAGATCCAGATCTAAAAGAGGTTATCCGGTGGAAGGAAGAAGACCGCAAACCTACGTGGCAAGAGATTTCCCGATACTCACCAACCATAAAGTCGTACTGGGCTCAGTCGAACTCTCTCATCCTGGAGAATGGACTTCTGAAGCGCGTCCTGGAAACCCCAGAGGAAGGCAAGGACAGAAAGCAGATTGTAGTCCCTAAAAATAGGAGAGCAGAGGTTTTGCGAGAACTACATGACGGTACAACTGGAGGACATCTGGGAGTAACGAAAACCCTGGGAAAGTTGAGAGAACGCTTCTATTGGGTAAACTGCCAAGTAGATGTTAAGGAGTGGTGCCGGAAATGTACGGTTTGTGCAGCAAGTAATGGCCTCAGAAGCGACCAAAAGCTCCTATGAAGCAATATAACGTGGGCAGTCCATTCGAAAGAATAGCCATTGATGTTGCCGGTCCATTTCCTGAATACGACTGTGGAAATAAATACATATTGGTGGTTATGGACTATTTTAGTAAATAGGCCGAACCGTATGCCATGCCGAATCAAGAAGCCTTGACCGTTGCTGATGTCCTTGTCAAGGAATGGATCAGTCGTTTTGGTGTTCCCTTGGAGTTGCACTCAGACCAAGGTAGAAACTTCGAGTCTACTCTTTTCCAAGACGCCTGCAAGCTCTTGAAGATCAATAAAACACGGACGACGGCATTACACTCGCAATCCGATGGAATGGTAGAACGGATGAATAGAACCATTAACCGCCATTTGTCAAAGGTAGTCTCTGACCACCAAAGAGACTGGGACCAGTATCTGCACTTGTCATTCGTCTGTGCACGAGTCCACGGGTCAGACCCCGGCAAGCGTTATTATGGGACGAGAGTTACGACTACCATGCGATTTGAAGTTTGGATGTCCCCCAGGAGAAGATACTGCAGGTGAAGACTATGTCAGCCAGTTACGTCGAAAGATGGACGACATACACCAACGAGTCCGGTCAAATATCGAGAATGCCAGTGCCCGAATGAAGGAAGCCTACGACATCAAAGCCGAGAACGGAGAATTCCAAGTTGATGATCTTGTTTGGTTGTATAACCCGCAACGTCGTCGTGGATATTCGCCCAAGCTACAGAGATCTTGGGAGGGGCCGTACCAAATTGTGAAGAAAATCAACGATGTTGTCTACCGAATAAAGAAGCTACCTCGGGGAAAACCAAAGGTCGTACATTTCAACAGGTTAGCCCCTTATGCCGGAAGTCATGACAGCGAAGATGACCAAGCCCAAGTCCGCAACATCCAACCACGATGACGAGATGACCTTCGAACAGTTTATGGCACTGTACTCTAATGGGCAGAAAGTGCAGCACGACGTGACCACAGAGGAACCCCGAGACCTGTTTGAGGTGCCCATAGAATATGCACTGGCTCATTGTGTGGCTCGAGATCTCCGGATGTCCAGAGGAATAGCCAAGGTGTTTGCCAAGAACAGTACGGCCAGTTCCAGAACCTACGGGAACAAGATCCAGTGGTAGGGAAGGTCCTTCATCTCGAAGATAAACAACCAGTGGGTACCAGAGACATCTTTTATTTGATAACGAAAACATTCTCGCAGGACAAGCCAACATATAGGATCTTTTAAGACTCTGGTAGAATTGAGGAATGTAATGATGGAGAACAATCTGATGAAATTGGCGGTCCCAAAGATAGCCTGCGGGTTGGATGGACTGAATTGGAGGGTGGTGAGAAGTATGATGGAAACAATCTTTCGATGCAGTGGCGTCGACATCCTGGTATGCTGTCTCAATACTCGCAGCCCAGATTCGAAGACCGTTGATTGTTACTTCCACCAAACTTCCCGTTGTCGAAATGGAGAGTCCTGCAAATATCGTCACACCAGGAAGGATTCTGGGACATTCCGGGACGAAATGGTCTTAAGGAGGGGGCAATGTTACGAGAATTCATCCGACCGCTGGTGCAATCGGCCATCAACCAGTTCATGGAAGGAACATTATTCCGATAAATTCTGGGAACCCGAAATGTTTGTCTCTCAACCGGCGGACCGCGGCCGTTACTGGGAATTCCCTTTAAGCTTCCAGAACGTGATGGAATTTCCCGATGATTCGTGGACCTACCAGACAATTCCAAGATAAATGTATAAATAAGAAGAGCTAGCGATAGGAGTTATTCAGTTTTCGTCGGTCGTTTGTACAGTTAAGATAAAATGTAAATAGTAGTTTCTGTGAATATAAATTTGTGTAAAAGTAGTGGAAATAAATTAGAGTCAGTTAGACTGTGTTTTTAAATAAATCCAAGAACTGAACTGAACCCAAGTGTGATAATAAAAATATTACAATAATCATTATTTGTTGGCAAGTGTATTTACTTGAAAAGAGGGACATGTGATGGGTTTATTTTAGGTTTCAAATCATGGAGTTCTTTTTTAGGAGAATGATTTTGATTTTTTAAATCGAAATAATGAGATATTTTCGTAATAATTCTAACTTATATAGGCACATTGTATATACAGAAGAATAGCGAACCTCCATCCTACAATTCTAAGAACAATGATTACTTTCAACTAATGCTCTGTCCTCAGCCAAATTTATCTTAAAATAACATTTTTTTCCGATTTTCTGATAATTGGTATGTCCATGGTGTTAAAAACGATATAGGACCACTTCGGGATCCTTCCTAATAGAAATACAGTTTAAACTTTGCAAATTAGTAAAGCCATTTTCGAAAAATCGCTGAAATGGGTTAACAATCCGTTAATACGAATTAACTTATAAATCCCTGATCTTAATGTATATATATTATCTTTAGCTCTGGTATGAAATATTACTGTTTTATTTTATTATGATGACTGATTTCCACAATCAAACATTTTTTTCATTTCTGATTATCTAGTTGTTTTCTGAACGATGGTTTGTATTTTTATGATTAATTGGGAATAACACCACAATTGCTGGAAAGTCTGTACTTATATTTCAAATAGTCCAAAGGTTTCAGGGTCCAAAATAAGATCCCGTTTTCAACGGCAATAAAAACAATTAATGCAACTGAATAAAGTAATTAAAAATTAAAAAGTTCGCAATTACAAATTTAGCATTCACAATTTGAGAGTAAATCTTTGACAGTAAAACTGATGTCTAAGTACTTCTTTGGAAATAACACCACAGTTTAAAGAAAATTGCTGTATATTCCAAACGTTTCGGGGTCTAGGTCAGACCCCGTTGTCAATGGTTAAGAAACTATGGATAAAAAAGGCACAATTCTAAGATGTAAATTAAAATATTTGACAATGTGTATTATTTGATTTCTGACGTAACTAAGAGAATTTTATTTGTAATATACAGGGTAGCACATAAATTTATAAAGATCATATAATCATAAAGTTCCTTTCAAATTGGAAGAATTTGAAAGGGAGATCTTCAGAATTTTATGTGGCGCTCCTAGGTGCGACTTTGTTATATGATAGTGCATTCTCCAAAAATGAGACTAAAGAACTTTGTTGATTCAGTGATCCCATTAAAATCATAAGGGAAAACCTAGAAAAAAACCTTAAGAACTATCCCGATATTGGGTTGTTCACAAGGACATGACCATTAGCAATTTCGTCCTTAATCATCGGCAACCAGGAACGACTGAATTCTACGGAGGTAGTAATGATACAAAATTAAAGCAGTCTCTTTTAGTTTTCTTTTGGTGTTGTGTTCTTCTTTGTGTGATATAACTGAATTTTGAAACTGTATTTTATGACCAAGGTCCCAAGCATGTTCGCAAATTTTGGATTTTTCAAATTTTTTTTAAATTTATTTTAGAATTGTGCCTTTTTTATCCATAGTTTCTTAACCATTGACAACGGGGTCTGACCTAGACCCCGAAACGTTTGGAATATACAGCACTAAACATTTCTAAAGATATAAACAAGAAATCAATTATATCAAATATTAAACCAAATAATTTAACCGAAAACTAAAAAATTTGCATTTATAAAATTCCTTGCGAATGTTATAAATTTTATATTGGAGAAACCTCTAGACCTATTAATGTTCGAATAAATGAACACAAAAATTATGTAAAGGAACGACAATTTGAAAAGTCAAAAATTTGTTAACATGCCTGGAACCTTGGTCATAACATGAGTCTGCTTTAATTTTATTAAATGAAAGCTATTGCATCGCTAGTACTGCTTTAGAATTCAACCGTTCCTGGTTACCAATAATCAAGGATGAAACTAATAATGGCACTGTCTTTTTGACCAACCTTATTTCGAGATAGTTGATAAGGTTTTTGCTAGGTGTTCCTCAAATTTGAATGAAGCTTGTTATTTGACATGATCTTTACAAATTTTTAGTACTATACCCTGTATAATATCAAATTAGCAGTATATTCTGCCAGTTACATCAGTTTTAATGTCAAACAGTTAATGTCAAATTGTGAATAGCTAAATTTGTCATTGCCAAATTTTTAATTTCTTTACTGAGTTGTATTATTTTTCTATTGCCATTGAAAACTTGGTCTAATTTAGACCCTGAAACGTTTGGACAATTTGAAATATATAGACTTTTCAGCAATTGTGGCGTTATTTCCAAGAAATTATAAAAAAAGATAGAAATCTGTTCGGGATCAAAATTACATGAAACAGATTGTAAAATCTGGGAAGTTGATTAATTAATATAGTTAATTAAAATCCTCTAACATTTATTTATTCTTTAATGAAATCTCCTACAATTTAAAATGTTGACTAGTTTTTACCATAATAATTTTATTCTTGATGTTCGTCATAAAATGAGACTAATTTAAAATAAAATCATAAGTAAATAACGAATCCTTTGTTAATATTTCATAAAATTTTATCGATGTTCTAATAAATGCATAAGCACGATGCAATAAAATAATAATACCAAAAGAAGAACTGCAATCAAAATAGTCTAACTTTTGTTTACTAAATATTTAGAAATTCGTGATAATATTTATCATTGTTTGGACATTGCTTGAAGTCAATTGAGTATTATAATGGTAATGTTCATGTTTTGTCAGATAATACGTTTTTCCAATTTCGTTACTCGAATAAACTAGGGCAACGTGTTATACTAATGGATTGAGCTTCGAAATTAATCGATATCGATATAGGTCGAAAGTAAAACACTCGAAATTATTTTATGTGATAAAACAACTAACGGTGACCTAAATAATGGTGGACGAGCTTTTGTTTGCATTACATATTAGCGAAGAAACTAATCACTACTAAATATATTCTAATACAAATCATAGGTGTTAATATATGTCAGGTTCTTCAAACTTTTATTGGAGGATATGAAGCTAATGAACTTGCTTAAAGTAGCGATGTGTCGCATATTAAAACAATAATAACGAGTAAGCATAACTGGAATAATATTCAGTAGCGCACGTGGATACTTTCGATCTGGTAGTTTAAAATATTAGACGTGATTATTTTAATTGTCAGTTGTAAAATATGACATTTCCACTTAAAAAAATGTGCTGTCGAGAGAAAAATATGTTACTGAATAGATGGCGGATATTCGTATAAATTGTTAATTCAATAAGTCAATATTCAATAAATGAATGATGTCTGCCTGTTCAACCAGAAATATTAAATGATGGAAACTTTTTATGGAAAAGTACATTTATTATTTACATCAATTAGTCTTAAACTATGGCAACACATTTTTTGTAGAAAAAGTGTAAATAAATTGATTATACAATTTTAGTGAAGTGCGTTTTCTCCAATCTATTTAATTTTTGCTACTGACCAATTGGAATTACTTATCAGAATTTGATACTGTATTCATAGGAGTATTTGGTGCTTTTAACTATACCACTCTTAAACTCAAATGACACGGTAAAATTATGAAAGGATCAGTTTCAAATTTCCATTTTATTGTCATTTCATTCACAACGTTGTCAGGTCTTAATCTCGGTACCTTTGATATTGTTAAATATTTTTCAACCCGTTTATAGCGTTATACGCCTTTGGATTCCTAATCGACATGCCTGTCAATTCTCCCAGTCATTATCTGCTAGATTTTTTCTGACATTGCTTGGTAATCCCCTCTTTCCATGTTCCATTCAGTGGCGGTCCGAGAGGTTAGGGGCATGACCACCCCCATTATATAAGTCACATTCACAAGTCTCTTAAAATAAAACAAATATGAAAATTAAATCCAAAATTGGTAAGTAAATTTCGGTATCATAGGCGAGCAGGTCTTTGATTATTTTGTCTGTAATAAAATAGTTAAAAATAGGTCTAATTTTCAAAAATGCCAGCGACCGCTTCTAGGTCCAAGATTCCTTTAAGGAGTGGTTCTTCGCCCATTCGTCTCTACTGTCCATACCGTATGCTTTTCTGTATCATCTAATAAAGTTCTTTCTACTTTTATATATCTTCTTATTTATTTTGACTGGTCATTATGGTTTTCTCTCCTGAGTTTTTTTTCTGTAACAGATAACTATTAAAATGTTGAAATGGTCGAAGTGTGGTAGGAGCAATTTTAAAAATATTTCTGGATTACTGGATGTTTCATACAGAAACTCGTCCTCACAGATGTTCTGAGAAAGAAATCTCATTATTATGACCAACCAGTCCTTCTGTGTACATATTGTGAATATAGTGACGTTACAAATCTATAATATAATCAGCCAGTGTGCCTGTGTACAAATATGTGTATTATGTATACTTAGCAGTTGTCGTGGGGTTTCAACTCCAAATCTGGAATCGTCAGTAACTGTATGTTTTATTTTTGTTTTATTTCTTGGATGAACTCTGAGAAGTATTGTGTTTGACAAATACATAAATTTCCCAGCGGCAGTTTATCTGGCTTTTCGATCACATGATACTGAGGGTTTCACTTTTTTTCTCGGCTAGCAATAACTGTTTCCTATTTTAAAATTTTTTTCTTTATCAATATTTTAATATTAACCCAATCCATGGCAACCAGCGCTGCTAAAGACGTGGTTGGGTAATTTTTATTTGTCCAGGGGTTTTCGGGAAATGCTGTATTGGGAATATTTTTCTTTTTCTTACTTTTAAAGGTGTCGAAGTTATGACACGTCAATTTTTGTAATTTAGAGCTGCCTTGAATGGTTTTGTATACACAGGAACAATTATTTATTTTAAAATTCGTTGTAACTTCGTCTTTATTTCCTAATCATTTAATTTCAACTGAAAATAATTTAAAGCGACATTTTTACAACTTAAGTTTTCACAAGTTTTATAAAAAACAGTTAATTACCATTATGAATTTCCATCAAGTATCTACCGAATCAATACAGTGTTACAACAATCATTTCGAAAATTTTTAGTTATAATTGGATAGGATGTCATATAGTTTTTTTTAAGAATGGAGTACGCTATGATATTTTTGTCATAACTATATTACTCCTTTGTTTTAAAAGGGTTCCTTTTACGTTTCACTATAATGATTTATTTTCTGATGTAGGTATTTGTGAAAGTGCAAACTAATGTTCATTAATAATATTCTGGATTTCTGAATGGTTAAGTGGTTAAACATAGTAATATTGCTAAGCAAAATCGATAAGTAAAGGTTGATTCTCACTATACGTTCCTTCTCCGTTGCATTCCGGTTTCGCTTTCGTTTTTGCTGGAATTGAATGCATATCGCACACTTTCCGTTCCTTTTACTTTCTGTTTTCTAACAATACCGTTCCGTATTGAAGCCAACATATTTTTTACAGACAAGCTAAGATGTAATGGAAGCGGTATTGATAGTGGAGGCATTGTTTCCATTTCAGTTCAATATATCTGACGCACAATTTATGTTTTCTTTTAATATGAATGACCAGGATTTATATTTTGGCACTCGAAAATTTCGTTTCGTTATCCATTAGCTCTCTAGTGTTACATATTCTCCCCCAATATTTCTTTTCTATAACATCTTGTGCATCTAAAATCGCCGATTTATTTTTAATCAAGCTTCATCATCTAACAAAACAGCAGCTAGGATTAAGTTTTCCTCTTACCACATTTTGCAACGTACACTACTTTTTCTTATCTCAACAAAACTGACCATGGACGCAAACTACATTCCTAACTGAACGGTTAAGTTAAGGTTATGGAACGGAGAATGAACTGATAGTGAGAATTTAACTGAAAGGATATGTATTGGTTATGGAACGGAGAAGAAACGTACAGTGAGAATCAACCTTACAACACTGTTCTGCAATGACGATGTCACATCTGCTGAGCTACTTGGGCACTACACATTCGATAAAATGTTTGTCTTTGAGAAAAACAAAACTGACATCTATTAGCACCGTATTAAAAATCAAGTTTGCAAAAAGAGCTCGAAGAGTCTCTATTTTTAATTTAAAGCATGTTTCAAAAATATATACATATTATACTATCTTTCTATAAATTCAAAAAAGAACAGCAGATATTTGATGAATTTTCTTAAGTTTGTGTGCATCCGTTAAGAAGCTTTCGCTTACTTAAGTAAGGGGAATGTGAAAAAATATTCGGAAATTCAATGAAAAGTCAGGGAATGTTTGTAGACAGTAGTGGGCCGAACAACATTAAAACCTGAAGTTGTTCATTAAATACTCGTTAATAGAACATTTGTGACCACAATTCCACATTTGTGTCCCTAAACAATCCAAAAAACCACTGAAATAGTAAAGATTCCAGAGATCGGGTACCAAATGGTCAGATATACTTTGTTTGCGTACAGTACTGAATGTTTAAAAGTTAGTGCGGAAAGAAGGCAACGCCTGACACATACTTCACTTCACTTGCCCAATTTTAATGTTTTGTGTTAGGAAGATGACACACCTCCCAGTGGTTTGTTTAATGTCTTTGATTTCTGGCGTCTTGCAAAGGTTGATGTATATTGTTTATTTTAACTTTTTATCGTCACTACAATGTTTACTTCCCATTAATAACTATAATATTAATAAGCGGTAATCATCTACTGAATACAAAGAACGACACGATGCTGCACCAGGAACTACCGCTGAAACTTGAACTATCACAGTCAGTGATACTATAATTACAAACCAGAATCTGTTTTAGAAAATAACAACTACAAGCTGTACTGGGACCGCACGATACAGACTGATCGGACTGTTTCTGACAATAGATCAGATACAGTTTTGGTACATAAAGTCTCTCGGAAAACAACTTTAATTGACATAGCAATTCCTAACAAAATAATATAAATATCAATATAACCAATTACAGGGATATGGAATTTCAAATAAAGACTCGGTGGGACATGAACAACACACGAACTGTACCAATTATTATGTCAACGACTGCAGTAATCCCAAAACATCTATTAAACAATTTAAAATACCTCGGTCTGTTAGAACTGCCTGGACGGTCAGGAAATTCATGGGAAACTTCCGCCACGACTCCAACCACTGGCCTGAAAACCTGGCAAAGTCTCCTACAAAGCCAAACCCTTTGGATATCTAGGATATCTGGGGTTTAGTGAATTTTCCCCTAAAGGCACGCAATGCTTGCCTTAGAGAGAGTGTGCTGCCATACATTGTATGGTCAAGTCCAGAAACTGCTGAAATGGAAAGAGAAGCCCCTTCATGGAAGACATATAAATGACGTCAACCAAGATAATGTCGACAGTGCAGCGTCGAACTACTAGTTGATCTCTGGTCATATGTTTCCTCAAACGGAATGCTTTATATTGGTAATCCAAGATCAAGTAATTCCAACTAAGATCTATCTAAATTACATCGTTAAAGACCCTTCTATTAACAACGACAAATGCAGGTACGGTTGCCAAACATCTGAATGTATCCAGCATATCACAGGAGGTTGTCAAGCGTTCGCTGCAACTTCTTCCCCCATCTTATCTATGACTGTTGTTTGTTTCATATTGTTTGCATTACAGTATATTATCCAAGCTGTTTAAATAAATAAATTGTTTTTTTTTCAGAACGACAGAACACCAGTCAAATGTCAGACGAGTCCGTACTCTTTGTCGCCACTGAGCATGAGCAGTCAACGACTCTTACGTTCCCCGCACAAAGCTAACAGAAAGATTTCCCGAATTCCGTTCAAAGTGTTGGATGCACCAGAATTACAAGATGATTTTTACCTTAATTTAGTCGATTGGTCAGTACAAAACGTATTGAGCGTTGGTCTGGGTAGCTGCGTTTACCTTTGGTCAGCATGTACTAGTCAAGTAACTAGGTTGTGTGATTTATCAAGCGATGGCAACGTTGTGACGTCTGTGGCCTGGAGTGAGAGAGGTCATTTGGTAGCCGTAGGCACTCACAATGGTTACGTTACTGTTTGGGATGTAGCGGTGAACAAACAAGTTAATAAACTGATGGGTCATACAGCTCGTGTTGGAGCTTTGGCGTGGAATGGAGACGTACTAAGTTCTGGGAGTAGGGATCGGTTAATTCTTCAAAGAGACACAAGAACACCACGTAAGTACATATGTGTTTTTGCAATTTTATTCTACACACACTGAATTTAGAATATAAGTAAGCAGTAGAGAAATATTCGAGTTTAAAAACGAACCAATTGTCTTGGTTCTTTTTTTGCAGGAAATTGAGTTGGTAAATGCATAAAGTGTTTAAAGTCAAAACAAAGGATTCAAATAAACAAGGACCAAGAAGTAACAAAATTAATAACAATCTTAGAAAATAATTCCAGAGTAAATTTGCAATTATGCAAAATAAAATATGGAAAAGAAAATCAAGTTTTGAAATAATGTGATGTTTCCAAAATTATCTAAAAAATGAATCTTAAAAGAGAGGCTGGTAGGTGTACATACTTTACATCATGACTTCTGCTCCGATCAGTCTTTCAAGCCCAGTTCTTTGTATATTTCTCTGGGAGTTATTAGCTGAGCTCTACATCTTTTTCTTCAAATCCAATTGTCCAAACTCTAACCCTTGGGTGGTTCTAATTTCTAAGAAATGTTTTCGTCTTCTCAAACCTTGAATCTCAATTTTTAAGCCCTTCTTCCTTTCAACTAACAAGCCTATTCACTTACTATATTCAGTTCTCTACACTCCTACTGAAAACCTAAAATCTTAAACTTAATTAATACCGAATATTGATCGGCAGTTTACTGATTACTCCTATATTTTCTTCTAAACATTCTTATTGCAATCAAACCATTTATCCAAAAAGGTTAGTATTGTACATACTAAAACAATAAATAATGATGTGGTTAAATTATGTTCGTTAATTTCTAATTATCAAAATTTAAAAGCATGATGCAAAATTATTAATATTTCATTTCCAATAATATTACAGGGTAGGAGTCCAGAGTTAGTAATGATTCCACTGGAGGCAGATAATTTGCAGTAAGGCTGATCAAGCTTTGTAAATATTTATGTTTATTTTTTGCCCATTGAAGTCTATCGTCGTTTCTTTTTAATGGCGTTATTTATTTAGGTACTACTCATGGTCTTGCAAACGGATGCGCCAGCATAATCATTCTTTTGGTGTTCGGGGAGATGAGTTCGATTGTAGTAATCAGATCCTTTGTCACATCTTCAGCAGTCAATCGAGTCAACAAGAATTCTATCACTGTTGGAGTAAAAATCAAACCGTGTGTCACTCTCTTTTTAAACAAGAGAAAAATCTTCAATCTTCAAAACCTAAATTGATTTGTACGTTTAGCAACATTAGTTTAATAAAGATGGTAAAGTATTAGAGTTTGTAATACCCACTGAGAAACAGTTGTAAAACATCTACATTTTTTACCTACCTACCAACAACTAACTTTTTTTTGGAAAATTATTAAATAAAATTTAACAAAAATCTACAAATAACTGCTACTGTACAATTTTCAAAAATAGTAATATATTGTTATAAACTCCATGGGTTCAATTAAAATTGTAAAACTAATATTCACTCTCACTTTCTAGAAACTTTTATTTATATCAAAAATTCACAACAGCTGATTCGAATATCTAAATAATAACACGAAATAAACTCTTCGCAATAACTAACTGACTCCTGCGATAATGGGCCGCTCCTTTTGAAATCAGCATCCAATCCTCTCGTACAATCCATCAATTTTACAGTTGTCGAGTTATTTCGAGATAAGTTTTTTTTCCCATCCGAACCTTCTAGCTCTTCTTTTTTTTCTATCTCAGCGATTGATGTCTCACGGAATGAAACCAGGGACAGACTGGATAGATTTTTATAACACTGCCCTCACTTTAATGCTGATCGTCCCGATTAGAAACTTCCTCTCCATGGTAGGGAGAGATTCGATCTAAATGGACCACCTTCAACTTAGCCCGGGGGTTTCGACGGATCAGGTAGAAGACGTCATTAAGCCTCTGGACTATCCTAGGCGGGTGAAAACTTTGGAGATTTACCCTTGCTCTGTTGAGGGTTGTACAGCCAGATTTTGTCCCTCTCTTGGAACCCGACTGAATTGACCTTGAGGTCGTATCGCGTCTTCATCCGGTCACTGGTGGCCAACATCTGCGTTCGGGCTAATTCGTGTATTGCCAGCATGTTATGTCGGAGCTGGTCGGCATAATCGTTGATGTCTGGGGAAGGTTCTTCGGCGAAGCCAAATCGCAGGGTAATCGCAGCTCTTTTCCGAATATGACCCTGGCTGGAGTCAGGCCTGTACTATTATGTACGGCTGAGCGGCGATATGCCAACAGGAATAGGGGAATATGCTCATCCTAATCACGCTGGTTATTGCTGAAGACCTTGGATAGGTCTTGTTCCAAGGTCCTGTTGAATCTTTCCACCATTCCGTCTGACTGTGGGTCCGACTCCTGGTTGAAGGAAACTTCTCGAACCTCAGCTTGGACATGTTCATGACTGCGTCTACTTCCAAGACTTCATTAATTTTCTTGCCGCCACTAAGTCTTAGGTTTCTTTGTACTTCCACATCTCTGATGCCATTTATGAAACTCTGTGTGGCCAATAGATCTTTAGTTTCCTCTGGCAGGTCTGGGTAGGATAGGTGTACTAATCGCCGGATTTTTGCGTTTTTCCACTGAGTTGAACTTGGAATACCTGGCTCAAGGATTGATTGCCGTATCTCTTGTCCAGAAGGGCGATGATTTTGTCGAAATTGCCTAGTTCTTCGACTGGAATACTTTGGAGGAGTTCTAAGGCCTGACCTCTTAAGGGTTATCCCATCCATTAGCTGTAGCCACGGCATCAAATTGCCGGTTATACATATTCCAAGACGAGTTGCCATCAAATGTGGGTGGTTTGCTAACGGAACCTTTGGTACTCATGGTGTTCTGAGATTTTCCTCGATGTACTGTGTTTTTAATGGAACTTATTTCAAATTTCACCTGGCTCTGGATGAAATCGATGTCATCTACTTTGATTTCAAGAATCCTCACATTACTTTTTAGGATCTTTATGTCGTCGTTTATTTCTTTTATGTCGGATTCAACTATTTGCATTCTTTCATTAACTTGCGATACTATTTGAATTAATTGTTCAAATTGCAATTGTCTTTTTTCTTCTAATATTTTAGATTCGTTTTTTCTGGATAATTCATCTTGTTCTTGTTTCTCTTCAAATACTTTAAAATCATTTTCTCTTTTTAATTCAATTTGATCTTGTTTTTGTTCAAATTTCGAGAATAATCCTTCAATTAAATTATGCTGTTTTTGATCTATAGATTTCACTAACCTTTGTTGAAATTCCTCTTACTGTTGTTTTTCATTTTTGTCACGTTTCTCCAGGATCTGAGCTATTTTTTCCTCTAGTCCCTCCGTAACCTATTTGATTATTTTTTGGTAGTTTCGTCCGTTTTTTCCACGCTTCGGGTTTCCATAAATCAAATTACGATTTTAACTTCACTTAATCCTGCAATTCTGATCACCAAATTTGTTATAAACTCCGTGGGTACAATTAAAATGGTAAAACTAAAATTCACTCTCACTTTCTAGAAACTATTATTTACATAAAAAATTCACAACAGCTGATTCGAATATCTAAATAATAACACGAAATACAATGTTCGCAATAACTAACTGACTCTTGCGATAATGGGCCACTCCTTTTAAAATCAGCATCGAATCCTCTCGTACAATCCAGTATCAATTTTACAGTTGTCGAGTTATTTTGAGATAAGTTTTTTTTCCCATCCGAACCTTCTAGCTCTTTTTTTTTTCTATCCCAGCGATTGATGTCTCACGGAATGAAACCAGGGACGGACTGGATAGATTTTTATAACAATATGAATTGACAAATTTCATTTAAGAATAGGTAGTTTTGCTTATTTGCCGTTTGAAACGGAAAAATCTGGGAAGTACATTTTTGAAAGTCAGAATAAAAGTTAATTGTGATTAAAAAAACCTATGAAATATTATTATAATTACAATTTAGTACCTAGATTTAATTACTAATATTATGTTAATAATTGTTCCGTATCTTTTATAAAATCCGCATATTTATTTAAAAAATCAAATAAAATTTCATGCCATCAACAAACTCGTGAATTTCGAGATACGTCAATTTTGATTGCTTAATGTTTATTTTATTTTACATTTTCATTAAAAATAAAATAAATATTGATAACAATGTTGACTGTTGAAACATACAGTCTCAGTGAGTTAAATATTGACTGAAACAGTTTTGCAAAATCCTGTGTTATTTTTGTGGGAAAAAGCTAGGAATGTTTAGTTACGTAAGTTGAATAAAACAGTAAGTCACTAATAAATCGGAAGGGAAAACCTATTTAAATAAAATATATCAAATACAAGATGTCTTATCTTTACAAAACATACAAGTGTAGTGACTTGCAGCTGTTAAACTTGTGAAATATTTCAACATTTTCTATACCCAAACTATTGATGAAGTTGATTGTACGTAGTTAAATTTCAACTAATAGGTACTATTTGATATTTTAATTTTTATATATTTGAAGTTATAACTTGAATAATTAAACAGAAATTAACACGCTCTGACAAATAAACGATGTATTCAGATGCGAAGGGAATAGTGATATGAAAGAATTTCAGTAACTACCCACTGTACACTTGGAGTCCGGGGTCATGCTAAGCCACTCCTGGATGCGAAATCATCCCTCTCATTATTTTTATGTTTTCTTGGGAAATAACACCACAATCGAAATAAGAAACTGTATATTGAAAGAAAAAAGTTTCAATGTCGATTCTGACTTCGTTGTCAATGACTTTAAAATATGCATTGAAAATGTGATTTATGACATTTAAGTTGACATAAGAAAAATTTTTCTATACAGCTTTTTATTTTGATTGTGGTGTTATTTCCCAAGAAAACATAAAAGTAATCAAGAATATGCCACAAATAATATTTAGAAGACAATCTCTCTCATCAGCCCTTTTTGGAATAAGTATTTTGTGAAACTTGATAAGGGCATTGTATGGTGAAACACCTGTCGTTATTTCAAAATAAATGTGTAAATCTCTATAAGTGTATTTTCGTTTTTGTGTTTCCCAATTTTAGACCCCGAAACATTTAAAACATTTGAAATATACAGACTTTTGCATAAGTGTCGTGTTACCGCTTTCATGATTTATCGCATGTCCTAAATAAGCATAATTAACCACTTTTTCCAGTTCTTGCATTTTCGTTTTTGTTTAAGGGAACTGCTACAAATGCCTTTCGCTTGTGTTGGATTCATTTTACATATGGTTATATATTATTGGTCTATTCTGGCGTTGCCTTGAGACTTTATAATTATCCAGTCGTTCTTTTTGTCAGTAGCCGTTCGCTTGCGGTAGAAACTTTTCTACAGCAATCTTGTTGAAACATGTTGGCATTAGTCCAGTTTTTATCTAAGTGATAACTTTACTCAATGTTTAATGCGACTGCGATAGAAGGCTTATCGATCTATAGTTTTCAATTATCTTTTGATCCCTTTTTTGTGTAATAATTTCATAGATGCATTGATAAGCAAGAATGCGTTTAAACGATTGCATACCATTTTTCAATTATTCCTGTTGTGCGTACTTAGTCCTAGATTGAATTTTCATTTTGGTTTTGGTGGTGGTGCGTTTTTGTATCATATACAGTATAGAATTTTTCAATTTACTTATATTTTTCCGTTTTGGTCGGTTAATATACTAATATGTTGCTTTTCACTCCGCTACAACATTTTATTTTCTTGTTTTCCTCTATTGAACTTTTCACCTCAATTTCGTAATAATTATGTTTATCTTATTATCTTTCTGGCAGTCTTTGCCGTTAGTTAAATTTCTCATAATTACCTTATTTGACGTGTCCTAAATAGTTTACTTTTTGTGTTTTGCTTTATTTTTAATTTGTTGGTTTAGTTTTTCTATCTTTGACTTTTTGATTTAAGCACATTTTCTTTAGCTTGTTTCATCACATTTTTAATTTTATCTGTATCATTCTTCGGCTTCAGTTGTTTTTTAGCTTTTTTTCTACATTCCAGTGCCCTCTTTTCACTTTCTTAGTTGTTAACTCTACCGTTTTTTCTTTCTTTCAGCCTTTATTGAAAATTTTGCCGTTAATAGCATGTGGTCAGTATTTGTATTAAATGAATTTAAGCTTGTTACATCTGGTACTATTTGACTGATAATCTACCTCATTTTATGTCTTTAAGTCTAGGCTGATCCATGTCACTGGCTTTAGGTTAATGAATAACACTCTTAAAATTATAACTGCGTTAGTAGTCACGGCTTTTGAATCGCAGTAACTTAAACTCTACTTTCATCATCAGACAAATAACTGAACTACAACGAGCCAGCCTATATACAGGGTGTAATTAATGTAGTGTAGATATTTTGATAGATGCTAGATCTGATAAGTATTAATTAAAAATTCTCATATAACTTATATCAAAAAGTTTATAGTTTACGAGACAAATATGTTCAAAATTGTCAACCGAAGTTTATCATTTAACCATTTATTAATAATTTATTATAAACTTCAACAAATTTAAGAACTGAACAGTACAATAAACAAAATCCTCTACTATTCTTATAAAATAAAGGGATATTTAAAACAAACATAGATTACATTTTCAACATACTTAATGGAACCGCAATCTTGGCAACTTTGGATTAAATTTACCTAGTATAGACCGTAATATATGAAGTATTGCAGAAGGTTGGGGTTCGGTATTGCAAAAAAGTAATGTGATATTTACTTGTTTTACATGAAATATTTTGATGTGGTTTTTGTGCCTGTTTTTTTTATAATTGTGAAGTTGTTGTTTATGACATTGCAAATTCGTGTTATTTATAAAATGTATCAATTCTGTGTTGGTAGGGTCGGGTATGATACGTTTTAGCTAACTACGTCTTGGTTTTCTTTTAATGTCGAAAGGTTATGAGTTAGTTATTATTACAAAATGCTTACTCAGGCAAGCAAATGTTAAACAACAACTGTAAATTGAAAAGAATTTCCTTATAATGCTTCAGTAAATCAAACATATATTGACATTGTTTTTTCATTGAATGTCTTCTTTTGAAAGAATTTAATAAGCATCTATTGAAAGCCATATCGGGTCATAAATGAATACAATAAATACAAAAACAACATATTTCTAAAAAAACATACAAATTTAAAACTTAAATACATTTCACTTTTTAATATACCCTTTCCGTTCTGTACAGTCTTAGGTACGTAAGGCAACATAGATATGAACGTTGTTAAGAGTTTTTAGTTCAAACTGATCAGTACTATCACCTGCGAAAATATCTGTACGGCAGATGATGAAACGCCTTTTACAGAAGTAATATTTGAAACTACAAAATGAAGGAATATAGTTAATTAAAAAGAAATCACCGTGAATAGCTAAACAAAAGTTTAAATATTACAATAGAAACAGTTCTGAAAAATATTGTTCAACATAATTTAATAAATAATAATTAATTTATTTAAACAGTTAAGAAGCGAAGATGGGTCAGTGTTATTAAAGATGGCAATGAGAACGATGGACAACGGCAATTCTACTGATTCAATAGATACTAAGACAGGGAAACAAATTATTTCATAAACAAAATATAGAGATCATGTAATTGCGAGAAAATGAAAGGAAATAGAACATGGAATGCATTCCTAACAACGTCAATAGCGAATTACAGTCAACAACAACAATGAATGAATAAGACAGACAAACTGAAATGATTTCTAATTATGCGAAGAAGAGTTACTCGTTTATATATTCAGATAATTCGTTTTTGTTTATTATGCGATATTTTTACTAATTGCAAACCGATGAAATTTTTGCTGAATAAGACTGAAATAGTTGATTAAACTTTATATTAGCCTTTATAACGGGGTGTTTCATCACAGATTCTGTACTGATTCTTTTTTATTATTGAGTAGGCTATACCTAGAGGGTTGTTTTGAAAATAAATCTCACCTCTAAAGATGAAAAGGGGATGATATTTCATCTATGAGTTTACAACCGGGTTTTCTCAAAGGGAGTCCCCCATGAGACCAACCTCCTATTAAAGCATTACAATATTCCCGGTGCTTTATTACTAGGTTCCATGAGTATAAGTTTAAAATCGTTTAGTTAAAAAAAACAAAATTAATAACTTAAATCCCGTTATATAAATTAAGAGAATGGTTTAAATATATTGTTAATTCAAGGGAATAACATCACAGATTTAAATACGTAATTAAATATAAAATATAATGAATTTAGTATATACATTTTAGTCAATCCAGTTGTTATTGTTTAGTTTTTGATGTTGGTCATTTGTTCATTTTAAATGTTATTGAGACTGATCATTGTCAAATCTACTACTGCTGTCTTTAACTATCCATTTCAGTATCTATTTTACTTATGTACCAATGCTTTGTTTTCCAGCAAATGTTACCGAACGGCGTCTTGTGGGTCATCGGCAAGAAGTTTGTGGACTTAAATGGTCACCAGATAACCAATACTTGGCATCAGGTGGGAATGATAATAGATTATATGTATGGAACACGCAATCATTATCTCCAGTACAAACATATACCGATCATTTAGCAGCTGTAAAAGCTATTGCATGGTCACCTCATCATCATGGCTTATTGGCTTCTGGTGGAGGAACTGCAGACAGATGCATTCGATTCTGGAATACTCTAACTGGACAACCTATGCAATGTGTAGATACAGGTAATAATTTAGAATATGTAACATGGATTCCAGTAAATGTATTCTGACTAAGTGTTCTACATTTTTTTACCACTTTTCGTCACACGCAGTTTGTTTCTACCTTTCTTTTTTTGGGAGTCATACTCATTAAGATAAATCCTAAACTCAATCCTCTAAATAAATTGAATTATTTTTATTATCGTCAATGTACACTTGAAGATGATTTAATATTTTATCAAAGGAAGAAATTAAAATATCGAACTACTGTACTACAGTTGTTTCATTTTAGTTGTAACTTAGTACATCTTCTATCCTTATTTCTTGACTACTAGATCTCTTTATATAATTTCTATTTTTTTGTTACACCTCCTCAGTGTGTAAAAGTAGCATGGGAATAGTGGAATTATTTTCTAAAATAAAACTACAATTTTTCTGAATTGTGCTTTATGAGGCTGTTGTCGTTCAGGATACATCTTCATTAGTTTACCGATTTTGATGCAAATATAAACGTCAATTTTCTGTAGAAATTTTAATGTTTAAATTAGAAACGCAAAGCCTAATAAATAAACATTTCTAACCAAAAATCTTTGAAGTATGCTAGGGATTATTTTATTAAAAACCTGACCAAGCTATTAGTAGAGAACCGAACTAAGATCGACCTTCACCATCGACCAGATGAAAATAATATTTTATTAAATAAAATAAGTTGACTTGACTTGACCTAATATGGGAACCCCAATAAAAATGTTCAAGATTATTATAAATTAAAATTTAAAAAATATATAATTTTCTAAAGTTTCAACGGCGAATTATGTTAGTAAATTCCACACTGTAGATATAAATTATTGTTTATCTTGCACATCCTGTTATTATTAATCTGCATCTTGATGATTGTACAAAACTGATTATATTATTTTAATTGTTTTAATTGTCATTGTAAAAGTTGTCTTCTTACTGTCAACACGTTCTCAAATACAAAATTGGTAGATTTTGAGTTGTTAATTTTTATTTTTTTAAAAACTAACTTCCCAAACAAACAACCATTACTGGCGCAGTCAGCAGCAAAGTTCAGCAGTTTTTGAAAAAGAGACGAAAAACTGAGGTTTTTGAGCCAAATTGAACATAGCCTACACCCAAAGAAAACTCGAGGTAAGTGAGACTCTTTTCCAATCAAACCGATATTTCCTCTGACAGTTATCATTGGTAGTATCAAGAGTGTTATATTACACATAGACTAAGTTTTTCCAATTTTTGAAATCTTTAATTTTATAATATTCCATAATTCACTAATTGAAAGCGAATTATTATTGCAATTTCAATTTATATTTACAACTGCATTTTCACTTGAAGAGAAAAGATAAAGATAAGAGATAAGTTATATTTAGATGAGAATATAATAGCTCTTTGTATTCTATACCTTGACTTTGTTTTAAATCGCTATAGCAGATTACTAACTGATATTTTTCATTTAGACGAAACTGCAATCTTGTGTTTTAATTGTTGAAAGTAAATCTTATCGTGATATACTTTCAATACAAACAAAAGCGAAAGTTAACAAATATTATATAGACTTGAACTTGACATTATTTATTTATTTGATGATATGTTATTGAATTGATTTATTTTTGAAAAATCAATCAGTTCACAATTAAATTTTATTATTCAAGACAATTTCTTATATATTATTGTTTTATGTGTTAACAAATTTTTATTTTTACATCCTGTTATATAAAATTATATGAACGAATTTAGAAATCCCAAAAGCAATTTTGAAACTGATTCCAGTGACTCTGAAACCGAATTAAATCTTTCTTATTTTAAAAATAAATTAGCCATCATCATGAGTCAACCAACGCAATTACCATCCGCGAACACTTCCCAAAGTTCACAGGTAGCAATTGATGTAAATTTAATTAAATATTTTGCTGAATTCATTCCTGAATTTGACGGTAACACTTTGGAATTAAGACAATATATTGCCCAGGTAGAAAATATGTTTGCAGAATTTCCCCAACCTACTCACAAATTTGTTTTTGCTCATGCGCGACAAAAATTAAAAGGTGCCGCAAAAATAACTTGTGCAGGAAGAATTGAACTTAATACATGGGACGCTTTAAAAAATCGTTTAATTTCCCTTTATTCATGTAATGATACGTTAGAAACCCTCGAAATGAAAATGAATCAAGCTTTCCCTAAACCCAATGAATCTCTTCTAGCCTTTGGTTCTCGTTTGCAACATATGAGATCCCAAATAATTGATAAGATACACCTAACTGAAACAGACCCTAATAGACAAATATTAAAAATTGAATTTTGTGAAAGCAATGCAAAAAACCGCTTCATAACTTTTATCCCCGAAAGATACCAAACTGACTTAAAACTATCTAACCCTGTTGCCCTTGAACAAGCCATCGATTTATTTTCTGGACTTGAACAGGAATATGAAAACCGTATCGCTCAAAGAAATCTAGGAAATCCACAACAGAGACAGACAAACTCTAAACCCCAATTTCAAAACAACAGAACTTCTCAACAAAATCATCATTTTAATTCCCAAAACTCTAATCCTAAATATTATCACCAAAACTTTTCTAGAAATTTTAGAGGAAAATCTTTTCCGAATCAACACAATCAACCTCAACAAAGATCTTTCATCCCTCAATTTGCAAAAAGGCCCAACTTTAATAATCAACAAGGATCAAACCCAAACAGAAATGTTTTACCCCAAACAGACATTTTAAACCTCAACCTCCTACCCCTATGTCTGGTGTGGAAAACTACCCTCAGAGAAATATTAATAATTTCCCAGGACCCTCGAAACAAAACTTATCTACCCCTATGTCTGGCGTAGAAAATTTTAATGTTGAAAATATCAATCCTGAACAATATTTTGAAAAAAACAGATATTCCCAGCAACAAAACACAGATTATTTAGAAGAATCCCCAAATTTTAACCAGGATTTTCCAATCGATCACATTTCAAACAATCTAACTTAACATATGAATTAAACCAAATAACCGCAAACTCATTACCTTACATAAAAATCCAAATTAAAAATAAAATCTATAAACTACTAATTGACACCGGATGCTCATTTTCAATTATAAGACCCTATATAATTTACGAATATCACCCTGAATGTATTTATATTAACAGAACTGAACTAAAAACTTGTACTGGAAAAGCCATTGCTGAGTGCAAAGCATCAGTACCACCCTTTGCTGAATTTAATACAGACCAAAACATAGAATTTATTTTATATGACTTTCATGACTATTTTGACGGACTAATAGGTTTTCGAGATCTTCAAAAATTAAATCTTTCAATTGATGTAGAAAACAATCGACTCGTAAATAAATTCACTGTCATTCCCCTGTATTTCCGTGAAGACTTTTCAACCTATACATTTGATCTTAACCCCTTAGAAATCGTAACAAAACGTATACCAGTAAATATAAGAGAAGGACAAATACTTATTCATTGTTACAATAAAAATGGAATTTATATACCAGAAATTCTTACATATGCTAAAAATGGTTTTGCAAAAATCGAAATCCATAATACTTGTTCAAACCAAAATTTAATAACATTTACCAACCCTTATCCTTGTACCCCAATTACCGACGAACACGAAATTTATAATTTCAATTTAATTCCACCTGAATCTGATAAAGTAGATATTTCATCCCTTATCAGAACAAATCACTTAAACCACGAAGAAAAAAATGTTCTATTAAACTTATGCGAAGAATTCAACGACATTTTTCAAAAACCCAAAGATCAACTTAGTTTCACAAACATTGTTAAACACCAAATTAGAACTAAGGATGAAGAACCGTGTCATTCAAAAAGTTACAGATTCCCTCAAGTACATAAAGATGAAATTCACAAACAAATACAACAAATGTTGAATGATGGAATTATACGACCTAGTATCTCACCCTGGTCATCCCCTGTGTGGATAGTACCGAAGAAACTTGACGCATCAGGAAGAAGAAAATGGAGAATAGTAATAGATTACAGAAAAGTCAACGAAAAGACAATCGACGACCGCTACCCTATTCCAAATATTAATGACATTTTGGATAAATTTGGAAGATGTAGATATTTCACAACTCTGGATTTAGCTTCTGGCTTCCATCAGATAGAGATGCACCCAGATAGCATAGAAAAAACCGCATTTAATACGGAAAATGGACACTATGAATTTTTACGTATGCCCTTTGGTCTAAAAAACGCACCAGCTACATTCCAAAGAGTAATGGATAATGTTCTCAGAAATTTTCAAAATAAAATCTGTTTAGTATATATGGACGATATAATAGTATTTTCGACATCCCTTACAGAACATATAAAAAACCTGAAACAAATTTTTCAAACTCTCAGAAATGCCAACCTAAAAGTACAATTAGATAAAAGCGAATTTTTAAGAAAAGAAGTAGAATTTTTAGGACATATTGTTACACCAAACGGAATAAAGCCAAATCCAAAGAAAATTGATGCAATTAAAAGATTTCCACTTCCCAAAACTCACCGTGAAATTAAAAGCTTTTTAGGACTTATAGGTTATTACCGGAAATTTATAAAAAACTTTGCTAAAATAGTAAAACCCCTTACACAAAAACTAAAGAAAGGTGAAAAGATAATCATTGATGATGAATTCGTGAAAACTTTTAATTATTGCAAAACACTTTTATGTAATGAACCAATTCTATCATACCCAGATTTTTCGAAGGAATTTCAACTAACGACGGATAGTTCAAATTTTGCATTAGGAGCAATTTTATCACAAAATGGACACCCTATCAGCTACGCTTCAAGAACTTTAAACCCTGCAGAAATAAACTACTCAACAATAGAAAAGGAATTACTTGCTATTGTTTGGGCATGCCGCTATTTTAGACCATATTTATATAATCAGAAGTTTACAGCCTTTTGTGACCACAAACCCTTAGAATGGTTATTTTCCCTTAAAACTCCAAACTCAAAACTTCACAGATGGAGACTAGAATTGGAAGAATTCGATTTCAAGATAAAATACAAGAAAGGAAAAGAAAATCAAGCCGCAGACGCTCTTTCAAGAATAAAATTAGAAAACAACCCTAATATGAATGCCATTGGAGACGAAAATCAATCGATGATAGCGAATGATGGAGATGAAGATACCTATCGACAAATTTTAGATTTAGCAGAAGAAATCGCTGAACAGGAGAATCAACAAATGAACAAAGAAACATTAAACAAAAATGACGAAAATCAACCATTAGATTTATACACGTCATCCCCTCCTACTCCAAATATTCCACAGATTTTAAATAATCAAGACGATGAACTTGCAACCCAACATACTTCTCGCGAAAACCCTATTTTAGAAATACGACTAACGGAAAGACCCATTAACTCTTACAAACGACAAATAATAATTTCTCATAATCCAAACGCCTTGATGTCTAGCATATCAGCCAAAAGAATTTTTGAAAATTTTAGATACACTTTAACTTTAGCCAGATCCGCAGACGAACAAGAAATAACGAATATGTTTAAACAAACTATTGCCCCTGATAAATTATATTGCCTTTACTTTTTTAATGAACACGATAAAGCCAAAATCATAACTACCTTACAGAAAAACTTTACTTCCCTTAATCTTGTCACATCTTCAAAACTACTTCAAGACATCACAGATAAAGAAGAACAACAAACTTTAATAAAATACCACCATGAAGGAAAAGTTTCCCATAAAGGAATTCATGAAGTTAAAAATTCTCTTAAAAAATACTATTGGCCCTCTATGGAAAACGACATAAAACTTTACATAAATACTTGCCAAACTTGCCAAACTTGTAAATACGAAAGACACCCTCAAAATATAAAACTTCAATTAACACCTACTCCTAAACGACCTTTAGAAATAATTCACATTGACACATTTTTCTGCGAAAATAAAACATTCTTAACAATAATGGATCCCTTTTCGAAATTTGGACAAGCACTACCCTTAAAAGATAAAAACTCAATTCAGATATACGATAATCTTCTAACTTTTATTTCATTTTATGGAATTCCCAGAATGATTATTTGTGATAATGGAACCGAATTTAAAAATCATTTAGTTGTTGATTTTTGTAACCTTCACAAAATAACCTTACACTTTACTACCCCTGGAAACTCAAATTCTAATTCCCCGGTAGAACGATTTCATTCAACCCTACTCGATGAACTTAGATGCTTAAGAAAAGATAACCCAACGAAAGACACTGAAACTTTAATAAAATTTGCAATCATTAGTTATAACAATTCTATACACAGCGTTACTCAATAAACTCCTTTTAATATTATACTTGGACATACCG
Source organism: Octodonta nipae (assembly GCA_034190945.1). NCBI lineage: Eukaryota > Metazoa > Arthropoda > Insecta > Coleoptera > Chrysomelidae > Octodonta > Octodonta nipae. Next base: position 108,509,618 of record CM067218.1, read on the forward strand.
ACATAAATCCTTTTGATCTTTCTGAAAAAGCTATTACTTCAGAATATGCCCAAAATCACAAATCTCTAGCAGATAAAATATACGACAGAGTTAGAAACTCGATCGAACTTAACAAAAACAAAACAATTTCTAAAATAAATGAAAATAAATCCGACCCTGAAACGGTAGAAACTAACCAAAACGTTTATATAAAAACTAACCAAGGTAGAACTAAAACTAGACCAAAATTCATTAAAACTCAGGTAGTCAAAGACAAAAACATTATTGCCAAAACAAAACTAGGACTTGTACATAAAAGTAGAGTAAAGAAAAAACGATTTATTCCAGGAACACCTACAGGAACACCCAGTCGAGACAAAGATGAAGAACAACCAACTACTAGTAATACTTAACTGTATTTTGACAATCCCTTTAATAAATACCCAAATAACTATAACCCCTATTAACAATTATATATATACTCAAGAATTAGGTTCAGCTAGAATACCCTCAACATATCATAAGTTTATTCACTATATTAACCTCACTGACTTAAACGTAGAATTAGGAAATAATGAAAATATATTAATATCCTTAAAGAATATTATAGAAAATAAGAAATTAAAAAATAATTCTATTAACTTAAATATATCACTTAACCATATGGGATTTAATCAATTAGTAACCCATAATCTTAATCAAATATTAGAGATAAAAAATAGAATAGCCGCTTTTACTTCAAATCGCGTACGAAGAGGATTAATTAACCCCATTGGAAATATTCAAAAAATATTATTTGGAACAATGGACAACGAAGACCGTGAATCAATCAATAAAGCCCTATCGACCCTAGAAGACAATCAGTATAAGATAGCAAAAAGAATTGAAGTCCAAACATCAATTACAACTAAACTTCTCGAACATTATAACAAAACAGTTTCAACATTAGCTTTAAATCAAAATATTTTAATGAAACAATTAGAAAATGCCTTGAATAAACTCAAAATGACAACTAGAGATCATAAAATTATAACAAAAATCCAAAATACATTTTCACAGCTTTATATGAATTTAGATAGAATAAAAGAATTTATAATGACTATTGAAAACGCAGTAAGTTTTGCTCATCTCAAAGAATTACACCCAGGAATTTTACCGAAATCAGATTTACTTTTAATATTAAAAGAATTAAATACAATTTTCTCCCAAAACCAAATACTTCACCTTAAAGACCTACGGAATTATTATAAAATGTTTTCAGTAAATATTCACACTGAAGAAAATTTGATCTATTTTATAATGTATGTACCATTATTTGATGCTACGCAATATAATTATTTCCATTCGTTCCCTATTCCATGGAAAAACCGAACCCTTATAATTCCACATCCATATATCCTCATGAGTCTTACTTCTTATCTAATACCAGCCGAAAATTGCCCAAAAATTGAAGACACATATATATGCCGAGGACAGCCACAGCCTATAGATGATAGTTGCGAAATTTCAATAATTTCCAAAAGTGACTCATCTCAATGCATCGTACGAACTACCAGGCTTTCAGCAAATATAATCGAACAAGTTGCCCAAAACGAAATTATTGCCGTTCCAGCAAATCCAATTAAAACCCCTTTTAACTGCAAAAATGGAAATGGAATTCAGTTAATCACAGAACCGAGTATAATCAATATTCCTGAAGGATGCCAAATAACCATAAATGGTCAAATGTTCGCCCATAGCCAAGAATTTCCGAAAACAACCAAATTTTCACTCCCAAAAATACAAATACCGGAAGATTATGAAAGTTCAACCCTCAATCACATACAGCTTCGCCAAATCAAGCTAGACGAAATTTCAGAGCTACACAAATTGTCTCATGAAATTCAACCCTTGGAAATCAACCCCTTGGAGAAAACTAGCCACCCAATTAGTATTACAATAATACTAATAATCATTGCAGTACTTGTAATCATTGCATTCAAATTATACAAGAAGTTCAAGCCATGGTCAAGAAAACCCAAGCCAAAACGCCAGGAGTCGTCAGAACTTCATGCCACCCCTGAAGTTCCATTTCGCCAGGGAGGAATTATGTTAGTAAATTCCACACTGTAGATATAAATTATTGTTTATCTTGCACATCCTGTTATTATTAATCTGCATCTTGATGATTGTACAAAACTGATTATATTATTTTAATTGTTTTAATTGTCATTGTAAAAGTTGTCTTCTTACTGTCAACACGTTCTCAAATACAAAATTGGTAGATTTTGAGTTGTTAATTTTTATTTTTTTAAAAACTAACTTCCCAAACAAACAACCATTACTGGCGTGTCTACTAAACGAAATAAACTCCAGTGGAAAGTATCTACTATACACAATATGCAACACCTCAGTGGCTTGCTTTTTTTTGGTCCCTATTACCTGGTAGCTGCGGTCAAACAGGTAAGTTGATGTTAATAATTGCACTCTTTTGTTCAAACAATCCGGACTAATCTTAAAATGAAAGTAATTTAATTACATTTGTTCACAGATGCTAGTTGCAAGACTTTTAAATTGGAAAATTCAGGGTCAGAATCTCCGGAAGTTGTATCATTTTCCAAGTCAGAAGAACCTTCTATAATTTCTTTCTCTGTCATTTCTAGAATATCGTCAATTTTTGAAGGTGTCTGGTCTCCCTCAAATCCTGGCGTCATTAATTATGTTACAATTTTTAATACCATACATAGCCACAGTGAATTCTTGAATTACATTCATTTTTTCCTCAAGATACACGTCGGCTTCATCTGTTAATGAAGCAAAATATTTTTTGATATTTTTGGTTCTTCGAAAATGGCTTGAAAGTTTTCCTTTGTTATAGAAAGCTGCGGTTTAATCGGACCCAGTGTATGCATGAAAAGCAGGTAGACCTAGGCATAAATCGAGCCCCAATTAATTCATCCTTGTCTTTACTATGCATGTGAAACATGTGCACTCTCTCACAGGTGATGACGTCTGTGCGCCGAACAGCTGTAGCATTGTATCTTTTTCCATGACGAGGAGTAAGTACGCGCAATCTCTGTCTGTCTTGGACAATTTAAAAGTCTTACAACTAGCATCTGTGAACAAATTTTTCCAGGCAACCCTATACTACATTATTTGTAATTAAATTACTTTCATTTTATGACTAGCCCGGATTGGTTGACAAAAGAGTGCAGTTATTAATATCAACTTACCTGTTTGACTGCAGCTACCAGGGAATAGGGACCAAAAAAAAGTAAGCTACTGAGGTGTTGCATATTGTGTATAGTAGATACTTTCCACTGGCATTTATTTCGTTTGGTAGACACGCCGGTGAAATTTTAGAAAAGTATAATTTTTTAAAATTTTAATTAATAATAATCTTGAACATTTTTATTGGGGTTCCCATATTAAGTCAAGTTCAGAAACTTATTTTATTTAATAAAAATTGTCGTATTCTCAGCCATTTATCTTATTTCCAGATTTTGTAAAAATATATTAATTAATGGAGTAGTGTGTGAAATTATGTGTAGAATAATTAATGTAAAGTTTAAGACCTTTCCTAATGATGAAAATGCAAGTCACTGACAAATATCTTATTTAATTCATGTTAAAATGAATAAACAATTTAAGATTTTCAATGTATCATTATATATTTCAATAAGGCAAAGAAAGAAGTAAACAATCACACCTTGGATTCGAACGCACGACGTTCAGTTTCAGCTTCCATTTAACACTTTAAAATATATTTTTAGTGGTTAATGGTTTAGAAAAAGGCAATATATGCTGGAATATTTGTTTCTACCTCGTTTGGAAAAGCTGTGGAACCTTTGGTGTATCACAAATATAAAAACACAGTTTTGCACCCTAACACCAAACCTTTATTTTAAACACTCAACGCCGTTTCAAGGAGTTTGGGTTTACTCCTTGAAGATGACAACTTAGAGTTGTTGAAACGGCGTTGACTGTTTAAAATAAAGGTTTGGTGTTAGGGTGCAAAACTGTGTTTTTACATCTACCTCGTTTGAATTCAACTACAACAGCTACCTCATTTTTGTTCCTTAAATAATGACAAAATTTTAAAAAGACTATTGCTTAGAACTTTGTTATTATTTAACATTGCCTAAAATAGACATATATGCCCTAAAATTTAAAAAAAGTTGCATCAAAATCGATTAACTAATAAAGATTTTACAGGCGTGTTGAAATAGGTCACACTGTATATAGAAAACTCATGTTATTTTCTGTATTTATCTTTTACCTCACTATACAGGATGTTCTATAGAAGGTTTGCGAAGACGAACGGCGGTTAGGTGGGCTCGTGTACTATATTATGTAACCCATTCAACATCTGGATAGCTTACGATTTTTGTTTTTTTTTATTTATTTTTTTTTTCTTAATTCCCAAATTTTTTCGTAGCACCTTTTGTAACTAATTTATTTTTCACTGTAACTTCACCAAATAAACTTAAAACTAATTTATGATTTTTTTTGGTCTACTGCAATCAATATATTTGACACATATAATTGGGCGTTAATGAGTAATAAGTGCACTAAGGGCGAAGTTCTATAAAAATGTTATTAAGTTAAACCCTTTATCACATTACAAAAAAAAATAAGAAGCAAAGCACATCGAGAACATCGAATGATTACAAAAACTTCTATACTTTGTACCGCTACAGTTGCAAGCGCGTGATCTTTTTCTGACTGCTACAGTCGTAGTCTCTAGTCGCATCTCATCCCGCATTGTTTCAAAAGCAACATTTCTTCTTTCTTTAACTACTCCTTAGTATCTATTTTTATCTCGTAAACGATTTCCTTGGCCCGTCCCCATACAAAAATAATTTGGTCAAGTGCGAGTTGGACTCGCATACTAAGGGTTCAAGATACTAATATTCCAGTTTCAGACAAGCACGAATGAGCGCATTTTCTTATATTTACTGTAATGTCTTTTAAAGGGAGCGTTTTAAATTTATAAAAAATATACACTTTCATTTTCCACGCATAGACTTTTTATTTTATCTGCTTCAGGATTCGCTTGATTTTTATAAGAATACATATGTGTTTAATTTTCCAATTTGGCCCCCAAAAATTAACATTGGAGTTTTATTTTATTAATAAACTTTCAGGGAAGCCATTTATAATCTATTGTCTGAATTTTGAGGCTCTGTAGATTGGAAGATAAAGGGCAAAATAGATCAAGTTTTAAATTATAAATTATTAAATCTGTTATTCAGATTAATTAAAAATACAAATAAAATATATTTTTCAAAATTTAAGTAGTGTAGTTTCTAAAGTGGGAATAAAGTCGATGTTTAATATTTTTGGTAATATCTTTTAAACAAATGATGTAAAAATATGATATATTTGTAATTCACATAATGAGCCTTTTCTCTGATATATTACATGATGTGTTTGAAAATTGAATTTTGATTTTCCATTTAATTGTATAATTTGTCCCTAAAATTACTATGGGGTTTTCTAATATTTTTTTCTTAAAATGTCAAGTGAGCCCCAGTACCTCTAATTATTTTCAAAATTTTGAGTAGTATGGCTTCGGAAATAAAGCGAAAAATGAGAATTTTTTATATCTTTATGTTAATATCTTGTAAACAATTAATTTAAAAAATATGAAAAATATATATTTGTATTCCTCATAATGAGCCCTTTCATTTGATGTATTGCATGATTAGTTTAAAAAAATATTTTTTTATTTTCCGTTTAATTCTTTAATTTGGCCCCCAATATTAATATTAGGGATTTCTTCGTAATTTTCCTGTAAACAAAAAAATCAAATTACAAAATAATTCAGTTTAAATGCATCTTATTTATTTTTTGTTCATCTGAAAGAAATAAAATCGAAAAGTAATACATATAAATATAAACTAACATTATTCTCTCCATTGCTTTCCCTACAATAAACGACTAAACAATAAAATACTATTTCCATTATTATTTTTTTCAATAATATTACTACATAAATATTAGTCTTGTGTTTAATATTGCATAATATATATATATTATATCCAACATTACGAACATGTACCCCAGTTTGTTAATGTTCAGAATACCTCATGTAAATTTGAGAATTTTGAAAAATGGTAAAGGCATGTGCACTTCCAGTCCATTCTGGGACCATAACTGAAAATTCTGGGCCAGCAACTGCAATTTATGATTAATAATCAAATGTCAAAATAAAAAAAATACTTGTACATTCAGAGAAAAATAGGGTTCTCGATTTCTGTAAATTTTCCTTGCAAGTGAGATTCTTACACGGAAAAACTATTCTTGAAACTGTTGGTTGTGATACTGTCTTAGTATCACCTAAAATTAGTTGTAAGAATAATTTTTTTGGCAATTATTAAAACATATGTTCATTTAAAGTAAAAACAACTTCTACTGTTCTTGAAGTCAGTTTTTAACTATATATAAGAAGTACATTGCAATCTTTTTTGTAGTTACCTGAAAACTTGCAGTTCCATAAAATCGCAAACTTATTAACAACTGAAACAATGGTGAAATTGGTAATCCTCGTTTTTTGAATTCGATTTGTGAATAAAAATCAATAGTATCTTGTATATCTCCAATGTAGCATTTAGGAATAAGTGCTGTTATATTGTCGTCCCGAAATCTAAATCTAAATCAATATTATAGACAATATCAATATCACATAAACCCAAAATATCCATTATTTTCACTACTCTTTATAATACCAATAAATTTAAGACTGTCTCAAGTCAACTAATATGCTGACTTAGAAAAAACTCTCTTTTTTTAATGTAAAGTAAGCTTAAGGTGTCTTTATAAGATTATCTTATTTGACTATGAAGACATGAGTTATTTTTACACGTAAGTCATGTCTTAAGCAACGTTTATGAATACATATCTTAACAGATACGTCTTCGCAAAGATTTGATTATGAAGTTTTTCTGAAGATAGCTGTCTGTGAATGTAAACGCTTGCTTAAGCTTATGCTTAAGCCGAACTTACATTTAAGGTCGAATTATGAATACCGGCCGTATAGTTTCGGAGATAAGGAGGGACTGGGTAAATTTTTTAAAATTTTTGTTAATATCTGTTAAATAATTTATTTTAAATATATTAAAAAAATTAATTTGTATTCGCCATAATGAGCCCTTTGATTTGATATATTACTTGATCCGTTAGAAACAATTATAATTTTTTATTTTCCATTTAATTCTATACTTAGCCCCCCCCAAATTAATATTAGGGTTTTCTCCTTATTTTTCCATTAAAGTTCAGGTGAGGCGCCATCATAGAGGTATTATACTGTAGAGTGAATTAGGTATGGGCGTTACTGTATGTGGCAGTGTAATAACAATAGAAAGACAATATCAGGGTGCGCTTGCTATGTCACTACCCTACCAATAGTAGGCGTCACCACTGACACTGACCAATCAGAAACGAATCGCTTATTCTCTCTCTCTTTCTATTGCTATTACATGAATTTCGCTACTACACTTGCTCTACAGTATAATACCTCTATGGGCGCTGTACCTCTATTTTTTTTTTCAAAATTTTACAGCTTATGCTTTCGGAGATAAGGGGGGAATGGGTATTTTTTATATTTTTGTTAATATCTTTTAAATAATTTATTTTAAAAATATGAAAAAATATATTTGTTTTCGTCATAATGAGCCCTTTCATTTAATATATAACATGATGCGTTAGAAACAATTTTAATTTTATATTTTCCATTTAATTCTGTAATTTGCCCCCCAAATTTAAAAGGAGAGGTTTCTCTTTATTTTTCCAGTAAACTTCAGGTCAGACCCTATACCTCTATTTTTTTTCCAAACTTTACGTTTTATAGTTTCGGAGATAAAGGGGAGGAATGGGTAAATTTTGGTATATTTTAGTTAATATCTTTCTAACTAATTTTTTTTTAATATGAAAAAAATATATTTGTGTTCCTCAGAATAGGACCTTTGATTTGATGTATTACATGATGCCTTTGAAAAAAATATCTTTTTATATTTTCATTTAATTTTATAATTTGCCCCCCAAAATTAATGGTTTCTCTTTATTTTTCCTGTAAAGTTCGGGCAACGTTTTATATTTCCTATTTTTTTTCAAAATTTTAGGCTCAGTAGTTTCGTAGATCAGGGGGAAATGTCGATTTTTTTTTAGTTTTTCCCCACAGAAGTACCCCTAAAATTAAAATTTCTTCTTTTATGATATGTACTCCTGATCGGGTCACCAATCTATACATTGATACCAAATTTCATCCTCTTCTGTCCAGTAGTTTAGGAGAAAATTGCTGTGATGTAACAAAGGCAGTGATATTGTAAGGGTATCCGTATATTGTATATACGGAACCCTAAAAATCAGGGGAATTAGGTCTGGGGACCTTGGATTCCAGATTATAGGTCCAGTTCGGACAATCAAAACATTTGCTAATGAATTGTCCAGGAACTCTCTGACAGTTCGCCTATAATGTGCTGGACAACAATCGTATAGGAATATTATTGGTCTGTCTTCCAAAGAGAAATGAAACAGAAACCAAGAAGCAGTTAAAAGAAAGAATAATGTTGGGTTTGAAACAATTAGGGATGATATGTAATTAGAGACTACGACTGTAGGAGTCAGAAAAAGATCAGTAGAAGCCAGTTTGAACAAAATTTATAACATTTTTTTTTGTAGTTCTAATCGTCGTAAGTTACAATATCAAATTTTGTTATAATACTAATTACTGTCCAATACATGTGGTATATATTGACCTATCCGCCCACCATATTTGGCGAACGTTCTACAAAACACCCTGTATATGTTAATTAAATGTAAACATGTAATCTAATTTTCTAAGCTCTTGGTTATGTCCCCCCTATATCCCTAAAATAGGGAAAGTGTAGATTTAACTCTAAATAAATTACATTTGTGTTTCTGGTGGTATTAACAATGTGAAACAAACTTTTAATAATTAGACATTTTCTTCACAATTTATGGGAAATTTAGTATAACTAATATCTTTTATAACTCTTTCAGGTTCTCAGGTGTGTAATTTGGCCTGGTCAAAACACAGTTCAGAGCTAGTTTCAACACACGGGTATTCTCAAAACCAAATACTAGTTTGGAAATATCCAAGTCTGACTCAAGTTGCCAAACTTACAGGTCACTCTTATCGAGTTTTGTATTTGGCTTTATCACCAGATGGCGAAGCGATAGTAACTGGAGCTGGCGATGAAACCTTAAGATTTTGGAATGTGTTCAGTAAGGCTAGATCTCAAAAAGAAACCCGTTCTGTTCTTAGTCTCTATACGGGCATTCGTTAAGACATTATACATCTTATAGAAATCATTTTACATTATATACTTTTTAAAAATTTTATATATAATTTTTTATACATTATGTATTCAATTTACATACAATTATAATAGACAGATTAAGTATATTTATTTAAGTACTGATTATTTTGGGGTGCATATTTTTATTTCTATGAAATGAACTACACTGTTACAAAGTAACTTTTCTTGGAAAGAAAATCAAATTATACAATTAAATTTTATTTATATTTAGAACAAATTTTTTCCTTTAAGTTTGAATTGAGTGAAATATATTTAAAAAGAATGTATACAAGTGGAAATAAAACAGAACAACTCTTTTTGTTAATATATTCCTACACTTATCACATTCCTATAAAAATCCTACGTATAAATATACAGGGTGCCCAACGAAAACGAGCCACCTGGAATATTTCCCAAAATACTCATTACTATGAACATCGCAAAAACATGTCAAACCATATATTTAGCCATACCAACCGCTAAATTGCAGTCTCATCACCCCAGTCTAGCTACACAATTTTGTTTTAGTGAAACCCTACCATAAGTGATTTCGTTTTAAAGCAGCATGTTTAAAAAGGAAATTTTACGGTTTGTCGTTTTTAATATTCCATCAACATTTAAGGAATTTGGCAATTAAAACGTGATTCCTGGATATTTTCTGATTTCTGAGGTTATTGATGAATAATAACTAAAATAGAGAATGATTTTAAAGACTTTTCTATTAGGTATGTCAAGGAAAATGAAACTGATAATATGGTCTCCAATGTATAGACTGTTTGGGAAACAGTTCTATTTTGACGTTGACAAGTTGCGTTAACATCAGGTTTTCCACAAAGTAGTATTTACAGAATTCTGAAACGTAATAAGTTCCATCCTACAAAATCAGATCGACCCAAGAATTAAATGAAAACGAGTGTGGCAGAAGAATAGAATTTTGTGAAACATTGTCCGGTCACATAAACAAAAATCCAATTTTTTTATACAATATCTGCTTCTCTGACATAGCTTCCTTTTAGTAACATTGTGAGGTAAATCGACATAACTGCCAATACTGTAGTAACATTAATCCACAGTTATTTAGAGAGTCATCATACTCAGCGACCGCTAAAGCTAAATGTGCCAGGAATCCTAGGTGATCATATCATTGGACCATTTTTCATAAATGGCACTTTAAATTGAGATAGTATTTGGATTTACTTGCAAACACTGTAGATCCAAGAATAACAGAAATTTTAGTGTTAGATGATCGTCTAGTAGAAGACGAACTTGTTTCTCAGCACGACGGTGCCCCACCACATTATGTCTTGCCAGTTAAGAGTGGTTCTGAATAATCAAGTTCCTGAAAGGTAGGTTAGATTAAAAGATGAGGTGCCATCGAATGGCCAGCAAGGTCGCCAGATATGACCCCCTGGATTTTCTTCTTTTGGGGCATTTAAAGACCCTCGTGTATGCTACTCCAGAGTCATTGAAGGTGCGCTACTGTTCTTAGCTTTTTGGAACCAGGTTATGCTAGTTATTTTCGGTTATTCGATCGCTGATCACCAACATTTGCGTCCAGGCTAGTTCTTGTTTGGCCAGTATGTTGCCCAAGTTGACCTGCATAGTTATTAACTATGTTATGCGATTCTTCTGGCAAGCCAAACTTCACGGCAGTCATAATTCCTTTACGAACATTACAGGAGTCGGTCCTGTGCTCATATATAGACGGCTGAGAGATAAGTCAGCAGAAAAACAGGAATATGCTCATCCCAATCTCGCTGGTTGCTAACGACATTGGATAGATGTGGTTCGAAGGTCCTGTTGGACCTTTCCACCATTATGTCAGATTGTGGATGTAAAGCGGTAGTTCTCGTTTACTTTATGCCCAACATCGTACAACAACAGAGTGCGTTGGACCCAAAGTTCCGCCCTTGGCCTGAATGCAACTAACGCTACGTACCCATGGCAATATACCGCATGTTTTTTAAGGTATGCGATTTAAAACGTGGAAACGGCGGGATGTTCATGCAAAAAACGAATAATCGAAGATTTTGGGTCAATAAATGAAAAAAAAAGGGCGTTTCAAAAATTATGAAAAGCTGAGAAACGACAAACAAAAGTATTTCGGATGTCCATAGACAGTTTTGACAATTTACTACAACGTCTGGATGTTTAAAGTTTTATTTATGTAATTAAACATCTGTAGTTTACACATATAGTTTGTTAATATTAATAGTGGTTATAATAAACTATATTCAACTAGCTTGAATGGGAAGAAGCAACAGATGGAGGACTTACAAGTGGGCAAACTGTAGTCATATTTGTAACAGAATCTATACTAGCAGCATTATTGTTGACCTGATATTCTTGAGTGAAATATTCTGTGTGCCTGCTTGGTAGCATGCTTCATAGATCGCTTAGGTGTGCGATTTGTAGGTGTTGGGGTTTAGTGATACTCAAGGATTAACCACTACTGAATTAATCTCTGGTTTGTTTGCGAATTAATTTACGTCTTGGTTTTTGACTTCTATATAATCAGTTTCAATGGTTACATTGCTGTATATTTAGGTTGTATGACTTTCTGTACAAAGCGTAATTGTTTGCTATATGTACAGGGTTACAAGTTAAGTCGACCTAGATCCTTTAAGAGGTTGTAGTTTAGTACCCCAAACCTACCCGTTTTCAAGATATTGGATTGCCGTGTTTTGTCTATTGGACCATTTTTTGTCCTCTCATTGAGTTCTATTTTGTGATTTTTGTCTAGTAGATAAGCTTTATTATTTTCAACACTAAAACTCCATTTGACTGAACCGATATTGGGTCGGAGTAGACGAAAGAAATCTTTTTTCTAAATATTTAAGAAAAAAATCTATGGCAGTTATGCTTCAGATGTGCTTACAGTATCTTCGTTTCATTAGCTATCGAACAAGCTAGGGAATTAACAGAATTTTTTGAAAAAAAACCCTAATGAATGGCTCCCAGGTAGTAGTAAAGGTATCAGTAGGTTTGTTCCTACCTGCAGTATTCGTACCGCCATGAAACTGTCACGGAATCGCCTTCATCGAATTTGTGCGCAACTGCTTATTTAGCACCGTTCAACCATTGTACAGTCACAAAAAATATTAGTTGGCACGGTTTTCTGACAAGTTTGTGCTCTGAACTCTGCGACCTGCATTCCATAACCCTAATTTATTGACAGTTGCTACGCGCATGATTAGTAAGAATTAAGAATCACCAAACGATTCTTTCTCTTCACCAAGAATTGAAATGACGATGCGAGAAACGGTACATTATTTGGTTGGAACACAGTGATGCATCGTTTACTGAACCGTCATAAATTGGTTGGAACAGGTTTTCTTGAATGCGCATGACGGTGATCGTCACATGAACGCTTTCGCATGGGGTAGGAACAAACCTATTATGTCGTTGAGTTACTCGTGTCTATTGTCCTACATGGGACTGCGGTACGTGCGAACGGGATATCATGCTATGTAAGCTGGTGTGAGCGATGACCGGTCATTTTGTTTGGTTTGTCTGCTTAAGCGATTCGTCCGTACTAGATGCGATAGGTTTTTGTACTCGACTTGGTTTATATTTCTGAACTGTTTGTTTTGATTCGTGACACTGCTTGCAAACTGCACTCTGAATTGTGCTTCTGAATTGAGAAATTAAGAAAACTTTTTAAGAAAAGATTTACCCAACTTACAAGATGTACCACTTAATCTCATTCGTGCCATGTGGTTTCAGCATGACACTACAGAAGTGTCAGAGAATGACTAGACACTAACTATCATAATAAGAGGTTCAGCTAGAATTCCAACCTGACACTTTTATGGGTAACAGAGTAATCGATGCGACAAATGAAATAAGTAGGGGTTTAACAACTGGTGTAGTAAAAAGTGGATTATCACACACACAATAACAACAGAATGAGGGTAGGTGTGTGATACAAAGCCTTTCTGTAAAGTAGTAATACATGTCTTTGTACCTATTTGGATTGTTTAATTTTTCTGACCCAAATGATAAATTAAGTATCGTTATTTTTACTATTACCTGGGAGCCTTTCATTGAAGTTTTTTCAACGGATTCTGATAATACCCTAGCTTGTTATACCTTGTTGGATAGTTAATGAAACTTAGATATATTGAAGGACATCTGCAGCATAACTGTCACACTTTTTCTTAAATATTTTGGAAGGAAGAAAATATTTTAATGGTTTTAAATTTATTATTTATAACTATCAATCGTCTACGCGGACCCAGTGGGTTCGGTCAACTGCGATTTTAGTTGTTGAGAGTATTAAAGCAACTTATCTCCTAGACAAAATCACTAACAAATAAATGGGAGGAAAAAACGAAATTAGGCCAATAGCCAAAAAACGACATTTTTTTTAACTTCAATGTCCAATAACTTGAAAACGGTCAAGTTTATGGTACGACTTAACCTGTAACCCTGTTTGTATGTAAGGCTTCGTTATTTTAGCGCCAGTGCTGACCGTTTGTAATCTTTTATCTTTTCAGAAGAGCGATTATAATTATCTTATGTGAGTCACCCTCTGAATAATTAGTTTGCCAGAACCAACTTGGCCCTTTTGTAACATGGAGCACTTTTATGTTGAGTCTCAGGTTGACATTCTTAATTCTGGAAAATACTTCGTCCAAAGTCTTCAGGTGGTTATCTAATGTGACTCATGACCAAAACGTCGAGGTTTATTAGGCATGTTCTCTATGTCAAACCGCTCAATACATAAGTATGTCTTCTAATGGGGATATATATTTAAATTATTTAAGTTAACAATAACTTCCATTATGTGAAGTTTCTGGGTGTAGTTTGCCTGTCCTGTAGTCAAATACACTTGCAAAGTGAGTAACATAAACGCTTAATGGACAAGATTTGATATTAACAACATTCTTATAAATACCAAGTAAATAGCAGGAAAATAAATCACAGCATAAGTCATTCAACTTTATTTTTAATCTGAATCGACTGATGAAATCTCTTATACTTAAGGAATTATATGATATGATTACCTAAATTTCTTTAATAAACGTCAACTATCATGTACAATGCCTATGAAATGTTTGCAAGATGCAGTTTAGAATCTGATTTCCTGAGATGGAAGTTTAGAATAGAAGGCGGTAATATTATTATATATTTTAGTTTGAAGTACTTCATGTACTGTTCTTACACAACAAAACGTTTTCAAATAAAATTAACCAATATCAACCTTCAGTCTTCACTGTTATTGTCAAATTGTTCCATTTTCTCATTGCCCTTATTTAGAACTTATGGAATCTCATAGATATTTCCTGCAAACATTTTATAGCCACTATATATAACAATTATTATATCTAGAATTGAAGCATATTATTTTTAGTAACTATAGAGTATAAAGTAAATCAACAGAGTTGTAAAATTAAAACTAAGAATTTATGTACATGCATGAACCATTTTTTCTTATATGCTGAAATTGTAAATTTTCTTCTTATCCTTATAGACTATACGAAAAATTAATCATTCATTCCAGTTTCTTTTTATTATTAAATCAACTACCAGTTATATACTCTTTAATGCAGTGTGAGAACATAATACTGAAGTATCAGCAATGTGCGTAGTTACAATTGTTTTAAATAGCCAAGACTTTAATGAAAATGTCTGTTAGATGTCAACAGAATGGGTTCAATTTCTTCGGCTGCACACTGAGAGTCATCTGACTCAGACAATAAAGTTGAATGGAAATTTTCTGAGTATTTAACAGTTTATTGTTCAACAAATTCTCGAATTTCAAAATTATGTATTCCTACATATCTACAATTTCTTGAAAATTTTGTTAAGTACTGAAGATTGAACCAACTTCAGTTTTAAGTCATGTACTATGGAAAAAAGCTATTCTAGATAAAAAACAGTAACGATCCGGTGAAAGATTCACAGTTAATTTATCATATTCAATGTACTTACATTATTTGAATTGTTGGAGATAACAAACTTTATGGTTTTAGGAAAAATTGACCGAGAAGTGAACACTTTAGCTGATCATATCCTCACATAAATAGACAACCTTAATCACAAATTGGTCAAAGAGTCATCAAGACTGAGTTAACAAAGTTTACAGAAAATGATGTATTTGTAGTGTCACCCAACTGTGATGATGCTAATGTAACATGGAAATTAACATGGAATATACCGGTACCCAAGAAACCAGACACCAAAATGATTGGCATGTAAAACTGGAGGCTATGGTAGCAGCTGAGAGCTTACTGTGTGTATTAAAAGAAAATTCCTCTATTTTTTAGTAGGTTTCAGAGGTTTCTACCAGGTTATTAGTCATGTCATTGCAAATAAATCTGAGTAAATTTTTAACCACCAATAACTCATTACAACTGTCATTTCATCAATTGATACTATTACACTGTCTACAAAATATCTGAGTGCACTATAATGTATTCAAACCTGTCTTTGAATGCATTATGAAAAATATCATTTCATATACATTGAGGCCCCTGAGTTTCTTTTCTCAATTGTATCATATGATCCAATACAAATAAAAGAACTTCTCATATAGGTACAGATAAGTACAAAAAAAAAACAGAATTTTATCCTTAAACAATATAGATTAGTAGTAACCCTCATGTAGGCCTTAAAGATACACCAAGAAAGCATTTACCAAAAAAATGCAAATAAACTTTGAATTTTTTGAAAATATGGATGAAGTTAATTACAAAAATCTAATAAGTTATTACTAAAGCCATCAAAATGAACCATATAAAAAACTTTGTGCTATATGAATTACATATTGTCATCACAACTATATTCTTGTGCGAAATTAATAAATGCATAGCATTGAATTACTAAAAAATAATTGAAACACAATTAATGCAGTTGACAGTTGAGCATTATATATACATAAATATTATAATAGGAATTGGATTTAGTAAGGTCTCCTAATCTCTTATCGTAAAAATTCACTGTTACAAGAACTGTATTGAATTATGTCTATTAAGAAAAAGACTATAACGACTGACCAAATTTGTCTGAATATCTGCGTCTGAAGTTTTAAGAGTTAAGGTGCAATACTTCATAACATTAATACGATGTTACAACGAAAGGGTGGTATTAAGTCGCATGTTTGTTTGTTTTTTGGTGTTTCTTGAATGTTACATATATTGTTATATTTACATAATAATATGCCAAATACAAATATAACAAAATGCTTATAAAAATGCAAAGAAAGCACAATGTTTTTAACATGCATAAAAAGAAAGGCACATATCAGAACAATGATCCAGAGGCAATGAAACAATATGGACAACTTTTATACATGATTTTTCAACAACAGAACAGTGCAAAACAATAGACTAGGAACACTAAACAATCATAACTCTGTCATAAGGATCAGATTTAAGCGCATAATAAAACTATGAAACTAGTTGTCTCTGAAGAGGATGATATCTATGCTGCGATGCTCAAACTGCTGAATGAATAAGTTTTGTAATTAAGATATAATGCTCAAGAAAGATACAGGACTGATCAACCTACTCTAAGCAAGCAACAACCAAATCAACATCAATTTAATTAAAATCTTGTATTGGGTACAAGATCTATAAGAATGGCAGATAAATTAAATATCAGTATTCCCATCAGGGATGAGACAGGGTTGCATACTCTCTTCAACTGCTTTCAATATATACTCTTTGCAGCAAGCACTACAGAACATCCGAAAAGGCATGAAAGTAAAAAAAAATTGTAAATATACAGTTATGATAGCATAATAGCTAATATCCAATAAGGGTACCAAACCTCAATAATTCAGTTACAAAGGAGGGAGATGGACTTGGAAGTACGATAGACACAGAAAAAAAAACAATGGTTATTTCCAAGAATCTAAATCCAAAAACTAATCTCTATATGTACGAACAATGAATAGAACAGGTTGATGAATTCAAATGTCTAAGATATTGGATAACAAGGGATTCGAACTTGAAACAGAAATTCAATGCCGCATAAAAAACGCACGCTGTGCGTTCCTTAGAATCAAAAATTGTGTACAAATCCTACATTATATATAAGTCAGATACAGATTTGTGAAAGCATACATACATATAACCAATCAATTTACATGGCACTAAAGCCTGGACGATGCGAGCCAGCTCGATGACCAGACTGGAAGCCTTTGAAATGTAGGCTGTTTAAAATGCTCAAAATATCATCTCCAATGAAACTGTGATAAGAAGAAAGACTGTAGACAGAGAAATTCCTGGCATCGTCATAGTCAAAAGACAAGTACCTGGGACATATACAGAGAAAGAAGATATGAGTCCTAAGAATAATGGACGGTAAGGTGGAGTGTAGAAGGGGTTTCAGCAGAAGACAATTTGAAAAATCGAAAATTTGTGAACATGCATGGGACCTAGGCCATAAAATACAATTTGACAATTCAACTATACTTTACAAAGAACAACATAACACAAAAAGAAAAATAAAAGAGTCTGCCTTAATTCTTTTGAATGAAGATGATTTTATCGCTTCTACTTCTGTATCAATTCAATCGTATCTGGTTACCGATAATTAACGAAGAAATTATTAATAGCCATTTCGTTTTGAACAACCCAGTATCAGGATAGTTCATAAGGTTTTTTCCTAGGTTTTTTCTTATGACATTAATGTAATCACTGAAAAAGTCGTACTTAGGAACGCCACTTATAAATTCTAAATACAACTCTTTCAAATTCTTCTAACTTGAAAGCTGTTTAACTATAATAAATTATCTTTAGAATCCTTTGTGCTACCTATATATGTAAATACAACAAATTTTTCTTATGTCAACTTAAATGTCATAAATCAAACTTTCAATTTGCAATTTACATTTTCAATAAATATCTTAAAGCCATTGACAATGAAGTCCAAATGGACTTTGAAACGTTTGGTTTTTTATTTGGATTGTGGTGTTATTTCCCAAGAAACCATAAAAATAATCAGAAGACAGTGTTAATGGCTGAAGAATGTACTAGTCTAAGTTTGCAATTATTGCTAAGAATAGCAACAGAGTGTCATTTGCTGAAGTTGTAGCCAACCTTAAGAAGAAGAAAGTCTCAAAATTAGCCATGTGTGGAATTTGTGGAAGACATACCCATATAAAATTGATTATATCACTACAATTATTTGTGTATCACTACAATTATTTGTGTCTCAATGATTTTTTCACATGCTCACCATAAATAAGGCTAAGATCATTAACTGTGGAATCAATCACCTTTTAGTTGTCTAAATGTAATTTCTTATCAAAAATTTCAGATTTAACTATCAGAAAATTTATTACTATTAAAAGATAAAATATTACTAAATATCTATCATATTCCAAAATTTGATTAATATTCTATTAGATTTGAGAGAAAAAAAAACGGATTTATTTGCAGGATAATAAAAAATAAGATACTTAAACTAATTCTGTTGACCTATTGTATGTTGTATCTCCCATAGATTCCATTTGCAGATACATCACATAATATTCACGGTATCTAATTACAGATTACTACACCCTGTAGATTAAAAATATAAAAGACATTAAAAAAACAGTTTTTTGGTTTTGTAATTAAATAAACGGTCAAGGCATGTGCAAGCAATTTTTGTTAATAACAGGGTGATTAAGATATGTTAAATTATATAAGTAACAATTTGATAAATTGAATAATTTGCAGATTTAATGATATATTTAAGCTAATTCATTCTCTCATTCACTTTAGATTTCCTCAAGCACATTTAGCGACACCGCACAGAGCCTGAGGGACTTCAATGCACTCACACAATATCCTCTATTTCACAAGAAACAAAAATTAAGTTACAAGGCGATGGCCCTCGGATTATCACTGTCACAAACCGAGCGATGTTTTCCATACTCTATAGAATAGAGCACCTGCTGAATTTGAAAGGTCCTCGACCGTGAGAACCGATATACTTGTGAGTTTTTTTGCCTTTCGACTTGTCTTTCCGGATTTCTCTTACCAGCGTATAGAAAGCATCATCCACGCCCATTCTGGTTTTAGCTGAAGTTTCCACAAAAGGAATTCCATATTGCTTTGCCACCTGCAAATAGATATTTTACCTGAGCTTGTATTGCAGACTTTCATTGTCAAATTGTGCATACACATACATATAAATACATAAGGGAGGGACACCTTTAGGTCCCATTGTGAGGTCGATTGGGTCCCCCACCCAACAATTAGTGAAATACTTGGCCAGCACTCTTCAACCTCATGTTGAACAAATAACAGCATAGATCAAAAACTCCAGGTACAACATCTGAGGTATGCAGATCAGTGACGGACAGATTTGTCAGCTAAGACGTCGTTTAGTTAACCTTAACAGGCTAAGAACACCTAACAGTGAACTAAACACCCTCAAAGAGACCTGGAGTACCATAAAAAAGCTGTGAGAAACCTAACATTCAAAGTAAAACAGAAACAAACAAGAAAGCTTTATATATGAGGAACATCGGACAAAACTGGAAAACCTTGCGAAAACATAACATCCACACTGTTTTCACAAGACATAGAAAAATAAAAGGTTTGATTAATACTAATCCAAAAGATAAAATGAAATGATTCGAGAGATGAGCACATGAATGTCGTAAAACAGGAGGCAACCACATCTGCCCTAGCAGAATACACCTCAAATATCAGATTCAAAATTAACTTTGAAGAAACAAAAATTATAGCTAACATTGAGAATTATAAATTGAGGGAGGATATAGAAATTGAGATAAGAGGTCACCTTGCCACTTCAACCCCTCTCCCAATCCCAAATTCTTATAGGGGGATTGATTGAGTGGATGTGTACATTTTTTTAATACCCAATGAGAGTCGTTTTTCTCAATGGGACTGTTAATCGCCACAAATGTCGATACTGGTCTGACGAAAATCTACATCTATTCCACTCAACATTCTGAGAAAAGAAAGGTCTGGGTTTGAATTTATGGCAATTGTCAAAGAGTTGACATTTTAACAAGAGGGTGCATCTCCTCATTATACTCTTGCGTTTGTAAATATTTAAATCGGACATACCTTAGTAGATGAATCAGTTAAAGAGGACCAATAAAATGTCCTGCAAGATCACTTGACTTGACCCGCTTAGATTGTTTTCAATGCATTTACTTAAAAAGTAAGAGTTAAAAACCTCAGCAACAATTTATTAAATGAATTATGTCAACAGATCACCGATGAATGTCTGGTGATTAAACCAGAAATGCTTCGTAACGTTAGGGAGTCTTTTGAACAACATCTCTATTGTATAGATGCAGGAGGCCAATATGTTGTGGATTTATTACCATAAACAATAAGTAATCAAAATTTACATTATGGGTCACATCTTACTATGTAAACCTAATTATTTTATCCACAACAAGTTTATTAACGTAAAAATCGATATATTTTATCCGGGATGAGTTATTAACTACCTACTTATTTGTAAGTAGTTAATATGACCTTTCAATTGTGGTGTACACTGACCTTAAATCACATTTAATTATTTTAAGCGTTTACCACTGCGGGAGGCGAAGTGAAAGAATTAAAAATAAGCAAAATCATTCTTTTTACATAAAGAACAACAGATCTCTACATTTTTCCACCAAGAATTAAAAAAAATATATATCACTATTTTTCCATAAAGAGGTCCATTAAATTAGCAAAACTTGCATGTGTTGAACAGAGATTTTGATTACTTTTAAACTAAGGTAAAGTACCACTCGACCACGAACTCAACGGGTGCGAGCGTTTTTTTAAACGAGGAAGGATAAGGCTGTGTCCCGTCCCACGTGAACGCGGTTTGCGCGGTACAGCCGGTGCGATAGGTCAATGTGACAATTAAAAACTGCAACTGCAGGCGAAAACAAACCAACTGAGCGATGCGACAACTTGAAATTGCTGGGATCGTACGAATTTATTTTCCTGTAAGGACAAAATGAATTATTTGTATCTGTTTGATAGTTTGCGACTGTCAAATTGACCCAAAGCACAGCCCAAAACACGTATATAGCGTTTACATGGGACATAGCCTAAAAGAACCCAACCAAGTTAACAATAGGAAGAACACACATCAAATGGAATGAGAACGTGAATAAGTAGGATTCTACATCAATATAAAATTAATATAGGAAATATATTGAGGAAACATATTCAGGAAATAGCAAGAAGGGCGTGAAATAACTAGTAATCCACATCAACATGAAGCTAACAAGCGGGAAACTTATTGAGGAAACAGCTAGGAGGGCTAAAGAATGAATCAGCATTATCAACGCGATAATAGGACGGATAAATGAACTACAACTGAGGAGCAAGAAGATCATGACACATCAGTAGGCCCTGGATGACGTACGGAGCGAGCACATAGGGAAAAGTAGCTATCAAAAAAAAGAAAAGATTGAGCACAATGCCCTGAGGAGAATAAGGGATGCACCATAGTACATGAGAAACGAGGAACTGAGACTTAAGGATAAACATAATGTCAGAAATAATCAAGATGAAAAACAATAGCAAGAATTGAGAACTGTAGGAATCTGCTACCAAGAGAGGCAACAAATTATAATGAACACAGGAAACAGGATCAAAAGACCCAAGGAGGTGCTGCTTCAAGATGAAAAGAACATGATATGAAAACTGTATTTGAAAGATCTTAAGCATATGGATGCATTGTAATAGAGTATGGAAAAATTGAAATTAACTTTTGGAAATAAATTATGGAACAGTAACTCAGAATCTCGATGACTAGGCATTCATAATGTAAAAAAATAATAATTACACGATGGCACACAAAAACAACACAATAATCGTTAATACCACAACAATGACATTTTTTTAGAAGATGAATAAATTCTTATTAAAATGTCAAAAATGTGACTCTTGTCTTTGTCATACAAATATAAATAGCGGAAATGAGAAACTCTTTTATGACAAGAACTGAAACATTCAAAAACAAAGACCAAGAAGTAGTGTAGAATGATAGATGAGTTTACTGACCTAGGGAAAACCATAACTAAAAATGTAACACCAAATGGTGTTGGAGGACCCTAGCACAACAATTTGAAGAACATTAGGGAAAAGATACCAACTTTGTAAAACAAGTGTGGTGTTAATACTTAGTGAAGGAAAAATTCATAGGATATAGTTTTGTCAAAGGTTATCAACAAAATTAAAATTTCAGCAGTGCATTAGTTGCTGGTTTTATATCTTTCATGCTTTTGATATCTTGGTCTATTGCTGTGATTAAATTCTGGTATTTGCCATAATTTCTAAATATCTACCAAATAAACGATACTGAAATCTAAATTGCTTGCTTATGTAATTGTCGGGACACATCCAGACTCATGCTTCCAGAGGGGATTTCAGCATTGGGTAATCTCATACTAAATTTACTCAAATAGACAAGGGCTTCTCTCCATAGTTGTGGCTTTAAACCCACAAAGCTCTGCCAGACTGTTGAGCTCAAGATATTATTATTTAATTTTAGGCTCACTATAGTTCAGGTTCTCTGTTATTAATAATTTAACAAATTAAAATTGCCACCAGTAAAAATCTAAATGTTTTTTGTGGCATATTCTAGAATATTTTTATGTTTTCTTGGGAAATAACATCACAATCGAAATAAAAAGCTGTATATTGAAAGAAAAACCAAATGTTTCGAAGTCGATTCTGACTTTGCTGTCAATGGCTTTAACATATTTATTGAAAATGTAAATTGCAAATTGAAAGTTTGATTTATGATATTTATGTTGACAGAAAAATTTGTTGTGTTTAGATATAGAGGTAGCACAAAAAATTTAAAAATCATGTATTATAGTAAACAGCTTTCAAGTTAGAAGAATTTGAAAGAGTTGTCTTTAGAATTTATAAATGGCGTTCCGAGGTACGACTTTGTTATAAGATAGCGCATTCGCTAAAAATGCGAGGAAAGAATTCTGTTTCAGTGATCACATTAACGTTATAAGAAAAAACATAGGAAAAACCTTATGAACTATCCCAATACTGGGTTGTTCAAAAGGAGATGACTATTAATAATTTCTTCCTTAATTGTCGGTAACCAGATACGAATGAATTCTACAGTAGTAGAAGCGTCTTCATTCAAACGAATTAAGGCAGACTCTTTTATTTTTCGTTTTGTATTATGTTGTTCGTCATGAAGTATAGTTGAATTGTCAAATTGAATTTTATGGCCTAGGTCCCATGCATGTTCACAAATTTTCGATTTTTGAAATTGTTGTTCCTTTATGCAATTCTTGTGTTCATTTATTCAAAAGTTTAATGGTCTCAATGTTTCTCCAATATAAAATTTAATGCATTCACAAGGAATCCTGTATATGCAGTTTTTTGAGTTTTGTTGGTTGGTTTTGTTGTCAATATTAGTGATTTCAGTGTATTTATTGTTTCAAAAAAAAATAAACCAATTAACCATTAAATGCAAATAAATGAACACAAGAATTACATAAAGAACTGTTAATTTCAAAAATCAAACATTTGTAAACATGTATGGGACCTAGGCCATAAAATACAATTTGACAATTCAACTATACTTCACAAAGAACAAAATAACAGAAAACAAAAAATAAAAGAGTCTGCCTTAATTCTTTTGAATGAAGAATGTAGAATTCAATCGTATCTGGTTACCAACAATTAAGGAAGAAATTATTAATGGTCATCTCCTTTTGAACAACCCAGTATCAGGATAGTTGATAAAGTTTTTCCTTATGATGTTAATGTGATCACTGAAACAGCAGAATTCTTTGAACAAATTTTTCGCGAATGTGTTATAACAAAGTCATACCTAGGAATGCCACTTATAAATTCTACAGACAACTCTTTCAAATTCTTCCAACTTGAAAGCTGTTTAACTATATATAATACATGATCTTTAGAATTATTTGTGCTACCTCTATATCTAAAAACAAAAAAAAATTCTATTGTCAACTTAAATGGCATAAATCAAACTTTCAATTTGCAATTTACATTTTCAATACATATTTTTAAGCCATTAAAAACAAAGTCAGAATTGACTTTGAAAATTTGTTTTTTTTTTCAATATACAAATTTTTATTTCAATTGTGGTGTTATTTCCCAAGAAAACATAAAAATAAGTAAAACTGTAATTTTGTAAGTATCTTTAAACAGAACTATTATTATTTAATATTTTCTTGTGGTATTGTTTTCATACAGATTCCTTGTTAAAACATGTCTAATTTATTATAAAATGACGTAGATAATGACTTACCCCAAATAAGAATAGTAACTCTTAAACAGAATAATGACAACAGACACAGAAATTATATACAACTATAATTTCTATTTTAATAACTACATCAAATAATATTCTGTTATTGAGTAGGCTCTCACTTTTCTAGTCTATGAACATTCCCAAATTATATTTTAGTCCCACAAGTGAATATTTGACCTATATTACATTTTGGATAAATATACCTTTACTTTAATATTTTTAAATTGAGTTATAAATATGTACTATGTCTGACACTATAAATTATAACAAAAAATCTGCACAATATAAGAAACAATCCAAAACTATTAAACATTATTCTTTAATGCTAGAAAATTTATGGTGTACAAGTTTGCTCTATAGGCAGCAGAGTTAAAAATGTGAATATGAATCTGTAACACAAACATATTTACGAAAATACCTAGTAACAATCTGCAAATGTAAAATTCAATTTTATGAATCAAGGATTAATCACTGCAATTTTAATAATAAAATTAATACAATGACTCATCATAATAGACATGATATGAAATAGAATTTTTTTACCTCTCTTGCCTGGTTCATATCCACAGCCCAAGCTGACAAATCACACTTATTACCAACTAAAACCATGGGTACATCTTCTGCATCTTTCACCCTTTTAATCTGTTCTCGATATGTACCAATGTCTTCAAAACTCTTAGCAGAATTTACTGCAAACACTAATAGAAATCCTTCTCCAGTTCTCATATACTGATCTCTCATGGCACTGTATTCTTCTTGACCAGCAGTGTCCAGAATGTCTAGAAGACATGTGTCTCCATCAATAACAACTTGTTTTCTGTAAGAATCTTCTATGGTAGGATCATACTCATCAACAAAATGGTTTTGTATCAACTGTATGGTTAAAGCTGATTTCCCTACGCCACCAGCACCTACTACCACTAATTTGTATTCAGTCATATTTCTATATGTAAACTTTATTTAGAAATTAAAACTTCTAATTGGTTTCTAGTTTCAATAATGAATATTTCATTCAACCACTGTCAAAGCATATTAAGAAATGTTCGCAACAAAGATACGAAGCAATTAGAAACATTCATATACTCAATAACAGCTTCAATTATCGAGTTAATTATAACCAAGAATTAAAACAGTAATAAACGATTAACAATTAACATATAACTAAAGTCATCTGTCACTCTGTTAACGTCACAGTCATTACAGACCATAGACATAGGTATATGTTACCAAAGCTGACAGAGTCTCAAATAGAGCCTGACAGAATACGTACATTGTGCGATAATAGATCTCTTCATGATCAGTTACGCGCAAGCGCATCCGCCATGTTAAAAAGAAGCTAATATGAAATTTTGGGCACTCTATAAAGGACCCCGCAGAATCCTTATGGGAAATGACTTTCGCTATTTTTTTTCAAATTCAAGTATTTGATAGCTTTGAAGAGTAGATCAAAAGTGCGCATGGGCACAAAGCTCCAGAGCCAATAGTTTAAAATCTACCGCCCTCTAAAGTTGAAGCCATTTTCCAATAAGGATTCTGGACCACGTCAACTCTAGAGGGCTATGGATCCTATACTATTGGCTCTGGAGCTTTGTGCCCCTGAGAACTTTTGATTTACTCTTCAGGGGCTATCACATACTTGAATTTGAAAAAAATTAGCCGAAAGCCATTTCCCATAAGGATTCAGGACCACGTCAATTTTAGAGAGCTGTAGATCCTAAACTATTGGCTCTGGAGCTTTGTGCCCCTGACCACTTTAGATTTACTCTTTAAGCGCTATCACATACTTTAATTTGAAAAAAATTGGCAGAAAGCTATTTCCAATAAGTATTCTGGACCACGTCAATTTTAGAGGGCTGTAGATCCTAAACTATTGGCTCTATAGCTTTGTGCCCGTGAGCCCTCTGGATCTACTCTTTAAGAGCTATCACATACTTTAATTTGAAAACATTTGGCCGAAAGCCATTTCCCATAAGGATTCTGGACCACGTCAATTTTAGAGGACTGTAGATCCTAAACTATTGGCTCTGGAGCTTTGTGCCCATGAGAACTTTTGATCTACCCTTCAAGAGCTATCACATACTTTTAATTGACAAAAATGGCCGAAAGCTATTTCCTATAAGGATTTTGCAGGGTCCTTTAGCTGGGGAACAAGAATTATTAATTTATTTCGAGTGCAATAAAATGAAAAATTAATTGATTCATACAAAATAATTTGATAAATACAAAATTTAATAAATAGAATTTTATTAGACTCAATTTGCGTCAGTATATATATATATATATATATATATATATATATATATATATATATGTTAGGGATGTTAAGGATATGAAATTTCGGATATGAATACGGATACGGATATATGAATACAATTATATCGGTTTCAGTTACGGTTACGAATATGAAATTATTTCGGATTATCCGATAGTTTCGGATAGTTTCAGTTATGGATATTAGATTTTTTGTAATTGAATTTGAACTGTCAAACCACCGCTAACTCGTCCTCGCGCACTTCGGTAAGGGATTGTCAATCGGTTATTTTTCGGGCTAGAACAGCCTTATAAAGTGCCTATCTATTTTGATACAAATCCGTCCTTATCCGAAACTATTCGAAACTTTTATATCAGATTCGGTTACGGTTTCGGATAGATTTTTATTTCGGATATCCGATAGTTTCGGTTACGGTTACGGAGCTCCATAACATCCCTATATATATATATATATATATATATATATATATATATATATATATATAGAGGTTAGGCGTAAATATCATGCACGTGTATGATACGAAGTATCATATTTCGCTGACCAGTTTCCTGCTTCATTATGTAAACGTGGGAACGCATCGACTTGACCGTTCTTTTGATTAGTCGTCAGCTTTCTTAATGTTATAAATCAGAGCGACGCGGTCCCACGGTCGTCATTTATCGTTAGTATACTTGTACCATTTAGTTAGTTCATTTTAATTTTCAAATTAATGTTTTATTTAAATTTTTAATTTTTGTATTTCAATAAATATATTTTTTTAAAACTCAAAAGTGATTTACAAGATATAAAATTGGCGCAGTCAGTAGGATGGTCCAACACAGCTAGAACACGTGTACACTCACTAGTTATGTCGATTTCCAAATCCTTGTGGTCAAGAACTTCCAGACCGAGACAACAACTGTAGCAGCGAGAACCCGGAACACGCAACCTTACAGCTAACCAGTCCTTAGCTTCTCCAGAACAGTCTCATGCCAGGAGTATTAACGTATGTACTATTACAATCATCACGTTATTGATTTTTATTATTTTATTGATTTATTCGATACGAGTTTTATGTATCTTGAACATACAGTTCTATCATTTAATATTCACCCACATTCATCTCTATTATTTTAAAACAATTCTTGAAACACATACTCAAACACATAGAGGCCTTCTGTGCTTTTGTGTTCGATATTATTTTAATTGTTTCTAATACTGCAAATATACCTCATTTACTTTGCATTGCATTTACCTTCATTTTACTACATTTATATTGACCTGTTTATTAATTGCTGTAACAAATTTACCTACAAACATACCCATACACTGATTTTTCCTTTTAATATTTAATTTGATATATTTGTTTATATAAACTAGTTCACAATATTTCTAAATATGGTTGAAACACGCCAAGGTACGGTAGAACCTTACAAACTTGCGGAAATTTTCGCTATCATCCCTGAATACTTAAATACTTAAATGCTTTCATCAGCTCCTGTTCGACAGCACAAAATATGGCTGTCGCAAATCAAATAACTCTTTTAGTTTTGCACATTAAAAACAAGCTAAGAGGCCGTGCAGCCGAACTTGTTAATTCAAGAAATGCGTCGACTTGGGATGAAATAAAAACACTTTTAGAAAACCATTTCGGTGACTCACGCGACTTGTCCGCTTTAATTCAGGATTTACAAAGAATGCGACAACTACCAACTGAATCCCCACTAACTTTCTCAGCGAGACTACAAAGCCACGAGGCAAAAATGCACGCGGCTGTTAACAAACAGAATCTAACAACCAAAGAAAAAGACGCGCAAATTTGTCTTATAGATTCCATGGCTCTAAATAGTCTTTTGACCAGACTTGAACCAAAAATAGGCCAAATTATTCGCGCTAGTAACCCTCCCGATATAATTACTGCGGTTTCCCGAATAAAAAGAGAACTCCAACTTTGTCACTTGGAAAATCAAAAATTCTCAAATGTACGGAACCCTCAACAACATCAACCACAAAGACGACCACCTCCTCAAACTCTTGTAAAACAGTGTTCGTTTTGCAAACGCACCGGACATTTGTATAACGAATGTCTAACACGACAACGACAACAACAACCAAACCAACAACCACACCAAAACTTTAACAATAACAACTCGCAACAATTTAGACCGAATCCTCCTTATCAATCGGCTAATCAAACTAGGCCCAATATTGATCCCAATAGGTATCCCGCACAACAAAACCGACCTTCTGCCACTGGGCAATATCAAAGTCCTAATCAATCTCGACCAACTCCCAATTTTTACAGAAACCAACAACAAAGAACCCACCACTTCAACCAAGATGGGTTCTACAACCCTTTGAACAATTTCACAAACGATGACCCTTATACAAATTCATACTACCAAGACGATTGTTCTTATTCAGACCCCCAAAATACAGATTTCGAATACTCTCAAAATGACTATCCTGAAACTTTTGAAAGCAATTACCCTGAATTCCCTTCTGAATTACCCGAAGACCGACGACAAAATTTTCAAGAGATACTTACAGTGGACAAACCACCCGATACACAGATCTGCAATCTTCAAACCCAGTTCAAAACAATGAGTTTACTCGATGATTTCAACCCTAACCTGAATTTTCCGGAACAAGCTTTCCTATAAGCCCCTCACTTTCGGTAAATTCTAAGAACCTTTTCTACATCAACGACGGCACTAATACGTATAAACTGTTAATAGACACAGGTGCCGGTTTATCAATTTTTAAACCAAACACTTGTAAAAAATTTCTACACCGATACCCAGAAAACGTTGTGATACAAGGTATCACTAATCAAAAAATCCTGATTAACGAATCAACCTTAGTCCCATTTAATCTTAACGATCCACACAAAGTTTACATCTGTAACTTAGACATCCAATTCGATGGTCTACTAGATTCTGACTTTTTAGAACATTCCAATTGTGTGATTGACTTTAACAAAAAACTTCTTATAACCAACTTCAAAACTATTCCGCTTATGAAAGTAACAGACGAAACAAAATCTTCAAACAGGCAATCTCCAACAATTAACCCAACAATTTCAAACACGATTACTATTTAACCGTGAACAGAACGGATTTGCAAACTCAAATGTGACTTACGTAACACAGAAGCTATACTAACCACTACCGTCCTAGAAAATCTGAGACTTCCGAATGCTTTAGTCCAAGTTAACGACAAAGGCGAATTTTTGAGATCCATCTTAAACGCTAACGCCTGCCCAAAAACTGTAAATTTCGACACTATCAAATTAGAACCCATTCAAAATTACTCTGTAAATCACTGTGAAGAAATTTCGTTTGCAACTAATCCTAACTTCGACAGACAAACGGAAATTAACAATCAACTCCGACTCGAACACCTTAACGAGGAAGAGGCCGAACTAATACAACAACTTTGTCTTGACTTTTCCGACATTTTCTACTTAGAAGGTGACCATCTTAGTTTCACGAATGAAATTAAACATTCCATCGACACAAACAACGCCAAACCCATATACACTAAATCGTACCGCTATCCCCAAATTCACAAAGAGGAAGTCCGTAACCAAGTTTCGAAAATGTTAGAACAGGGCATCATTCGTCCCTCAAACTCTCCCTGGTCTTCCCCTGTATGGGTTGTCCCGAAAAAACTCGACGCCTCCAGGAAACAGAAATGGCGCGTAGTCGTGGACTATAGAAAATTTAACGAACTGACAATAAACGACAAATATCCGTTACCCAACATATCCGATCTGTTAGACCAACTTGGCAAATGCCAGTATTTTACCACCCTAGATCTAGCTTCTGGTTTCCACCAGATTGAAATTGAGTCCAAGGACATTCAAAAAACCGCTTTCACTGTAGAGAACGGTCATTTTGAATTTGTTCACATGCCTTTCGGGTTGAAAAATGCCTCTTCAACATTCCAAAGGATGATGGACAATATTCTGATAGGAATCCAGAACGAAAGATGTTTGGTGTACATGGACGATATAATCGTTTATTCGCCCACCATTCACGAACACTTAGCAAGACTAACTGACGTTTTTAAAAGACTTAGGAAGGCAAACCTCAAAATACAGCCTGACAAATGCGAGTTTCTCCGCAAGGAGGTCGCTTATTTGGGATACTTAATAACTAAAGACGGTGTAAAACCCAACCCGTCGAAAGTCGACTGTATCTTAAACTTTCCTCAACCGCAGAACCCCAAAGATATTAAGTCATTTTTGGGACTTGCTGGTTATTATCGGAGGTTTATTCCAAATTTCGCGAGAATATCGAAACCCCTAACTAAACTTTTACAAAAAGATGAACCGTTTAATTTCAACGCTGAATGCGTCACGTCCTTTAACGAACTCAAACGTGCTTTAACTTCGACACCAATACTGATCTATCCGAACTTCGAGGAACCATTCATACTAACCACTGACGCCAGTGCTTTTGCAATCGGCGCTGTACTATCCCAAGGGCCAATAGGTAAAGATTTACCCATTGGATATGCTTCCAGGACACTCTTTCAAGCCGAGACAAGGTATTCGACTATTGAGAGAGAACTGTTGGCTATTGTTTGGGCAGTGAAGCACTGGAGACCGATAATCTATGGCCGAAAGTTCCAACTTTTTACCGATCACCGCCCGTTGACGTGGCTGTTCTCGATAAAATACCCCGGAAGTCGATTAGCCCGATGGAGACTTAAACTCGAAAAATATGACTACGAGATCATTTACAAACCGGGTAAAATTAACAAAAACGCCGACGCCTTATCACGAATTAAAATCAACCACCTTGATGAGTGCGTATTATTCCAGGCTAAAACTAAACTAACACCCCACAAAATTTTACCCCTAAATGACGAACACGAACCTGAACAAAACGAAATAACTATCGAAACGATATCCCAGGAATTCAAAATTTTTGTTGAACGTTACTGTTTCCTTAATTGACTATAGTAAAATCGAATTTTCTAATTGCCAACTTCTAGACAAGCCAAATAAAAATATTCTAATCTTTCTCCAATCATCCAACCTTCAGGAATTCCATCACGACATATTCGAAGACATTTTCGAAGAAGTCGCTGATTTTGAAACATTTAAAATCAACGTATTCGCTAGCAAAACTGTTAGCAGTAGACAATACTTCATAGTCCCGCTTCCAAACGATCCCGAAATCGTAAATGAAGTCCTTTTCGCATCTATTTTCAAAAATCAAGACGTTCTCTCCCCCTCGAAAACATATTGTGTAGAAAACAACCTTGATCTTCCAATTCTGGAAATACTTTCCTTTATTTTCTCTGAAAAGGACATTAAGTGGAAAATTTGCCAAAACATCACAAAAACTCTTAAAAAAGACGAAATACCACTAATACTCGAGCAATATCATAACGGAAAAAAACAACATCGACATCTTAGAAATTCCTAATGGAAATCACATTTGACGATAAGAGACGAACTGACTAAATTCTCACAAGCCTATGCTTTGGCAGATAAATCCGCCAAATCTGCGACTATGGCAGAGAATTTGATATGCCATAATAAAAGATCTATGCAAACTTTATGACATCAAACTTACCTACTCTAGCGTAGGACACTCGCAAACAAACGGCTCCGTGGAACGATTTCATTCTACTCTACTAGAAATGATTCGCATTCACAAAGCTGAAAATCCCGACGAACACCCCTTAAACGTACTTCCGTATGCTATTATTGCCTATAACAATTCAACCAATAAGACCCATGGCTTCACCCCGTTCGAACTCGTTTTCGGACATACCTCCAGCAGCCCCCAGAGACTCTCTATAATCAAAAAGAACTAATTAGCAAATATGTACGAGACCTAAATAACCGAATTTCTTACTATTACAAAATTGCACGTGAAAAGACTAACTTACAGAAACAAAAAGCGAAAGAAAGATTTGACCAAAACGTTTCGAAAAACCCTCCTGATTACAAAATCGGTGACAAGGTATACGTTAAAGAGTCACAAATAAAAGACAAACTCCAGAACAAACTTAATGGCCCATTCCAAATTGTTGAGATCCATAAAAACTCTGCTACACTTCTAAACCTAAGAACTAACCAACGAACGAAAGTGAACTTTGACAGAATGAAACCATATTCTGAAAACTAACTTTCTTTTCAGGTTTCTTCTGCTGCTCGGATCAGTAGTTTCACAGTACGACGTCAAACCGATTAACAACACTCTCGGTATCTACTACCATGACGAAAGTCGAATAATTGTATCAAACTATAAATGGACTCTATTAGTTCACCGGAACTTGACAACCCTTAATCAACTATTTGAAAATAATAACAGAATCCTCAATACTTTAGAACGAACTGTCGATCCTATGCCTGGCTTCAAATTTCACGATACAGGTGCATTTCGTGTGGACGTCCAAACACACATTAGCCTTTTAACACAAATCTCCGACTCCATCAAAACAAAATTTTCAGAAGTATTTCTAGTCACTAAAAGACCCAAACGCGGATTAATAGACGGTGCTGGAACCATCTTTAAAGCAATAACCGGTAACCTAGACGCATCCGATGGCGAATTCTATACTAGCAGCATAAACAGACTTAACCAAGGACAACTACAAGTCGAAAATCTTTTAAAGAATCAAATGAGCGTTACAATCACTATTATTAAAAACTTTAATGAAACTATTCAAAAACTTCAAATAGACGAGAAAATCTTTAACGAAGACATTAACGAAATCAACCTCACGATACATGAACTAAATGACCGTATAGCCACTATTCAAGCCAAACAATCATTTCTTGAAATTTGTGAAAAACTAATGGCCAGTTATTTGTTTCTTGAAGATAACCTTAACGATATTTTAAATTCAATAACTTTTGCTCGTTCGAAAATTATTCACTCATCTATTATTACACCGGATCATTTGATTGCCGCATTACAGGAGATTTCTCAAAACCTTGTTAAAAATAATTTACCGTTACCAGTCAGATTTTCAAGTGTTGCACAGTATTTAGAAGTAATTGAACTACAAGCTTTTCAAACTCACTCAGATCTAGTATTCATTTTAAAAATCCCTCTAGTAGAGCAACAGCTTTATACAGCTTACCATTTATACCCTATTCCGATTTTAGATGATAGAACTGGTTTTCATCACATCCTTTCTTTTACTCAAAAATATGTAGCGCGAAATGATAATTCTCTTATGTACATACCAATCAATGACTTGAGTGCGTGCAAACAGCTGACTCCACTCCGAAAACTGTGCTCCGATTTACACGCGTATCCCATAGACTCAAATGCACCCTGTGAGGCGCAGCTCCTGAAAAACATTCGTAGTGTCCCCGAAACTTGTAAAAGTGCCATCGTTTTCAGTGAAGGGTACAATGTTCAAAAACTTGAAACAAATTCGTGGATTGTAATCATATCGGAACCCTTACATGTGACCATTAATTGTCCAGGAATTGACGCTAAAACTTTAGTGCTAACGAACAATTCTATCATTCGGTTACAAACGGAATGTAGTTCTTTTGTTGGGATTACGAAAATCCAAGCCGAACCACAAAAATTCATGAACATTTCGGACAATTCTCATCCAGTTTTAATTCCATTCAATTGTTGCAATTCTCATCCTGAGAAACTTGCGATTCCGGACCTTAAGCCCCTGAAGCTGGACGACTTATACATGGAAGAACTATCCATAGCCAACCACAAGCTGGACCAATATTCAAGGGATCTCGACGATCTCATCAACCAACCCTTTGTTAATAAAAACATTTCCTGGTTCACGTATGCTACAATAATTATCATTGTTGTTGTATACAGCACATTGAAAATCATAAGGCACGTTAAGAGACCTCCGAAAAACGACAACTCCAATCCAGAGAATCTGAGTACCCTGACAAAACCGTTCTCCAGGCTGATACCAAAACTGAGGCCCCAAATCGAAGAGGAACCTGAACATCCAGACTTATAGAAGTGAGTGATACATTTATATTCTTATTTGAGTTTTGTGTTTTGTATATTTTTCGTATTTTATGTAACCTATTTAAACTTAATCATTATGTTCACTTTAATTTTATTTTATTTCCATATTTGTATTGTTTTTGCTAATTTAGCTAGCGTCCAGTAAATTCCAAAAGTTGATGTTACAGCATCAACTTTTCTTGGTAAAGGGGAGTTGTTAGGCGTAAATATCATGCACGTGTATGATACAAAGTATCATATTTCGCTGACCAGTTTCCTGCTTCATTATGTAAACGTGGGAATGCATCGACTTGACAGTTCTTTTGATTAGTCAGCTTTCTTAATGTTATAAATCAGAGCGTCGAGGTCCCACGGTCGTCATCTATCGTTAGTAAACTTGTACCATTTTGTTAGTTCATTTTAATTTTCAAATTAATGTTTTATTTAAATTTTTAATTTTTGTATTTCAATAAATATTTTTTTTTAAAAACTCAAAAGTGATTTACAAGATATAATATATATATATATATATATATATATATATATATATATATGTTTTAGGTGGTTTTCGGGAATTCATCCGCGTAGTTGATAACTCCCCGCCGGGAGTCACATCTGCCCTCTTCAGGTCGGTTCGCATAATTCTCGTAGCCTTCTGCTTTCGCTTCTAGTTACTCGAATACTAAGATTTTCAGAAGCGCTCGCGCTGTTATATAGTCGCGGCTCGGCGCCTATTGGTTGGCACCGTGAACGGCTGCGTGTGATTGGCCCTGGGCGCTCAGTGCGTACGCCTCCCGCCTGCTGATTTGTTATTTCCGGTTGAGTTGTTATTGGACGGGTCCAGGCCGGTACGGTGTTTAATAGAATTTTCCAACAATTCGATAAGTTTGGACTGTGGGGCTTCTTCGCTATTTCAATTGCCTCTCTTACGAGTCTTGATTTCGGGTGTTCTATATTTGCCAGTACTTTGGTGTTCTCAAAGTCTATTCGGTGTGACAGCGTGGTGGCGTGTTCCGCAATGGATGTTGTTTTTTCCTGCTTTCTTACAGCGTTCTGGTGTTCATCACGTCTAGCTTGAATTCTTCTATTAGTTTGCCCCACATAGGTTTTAGGACAGTCTGCACATGGAATCTCGTACACTCCCTGTTGTTCTAAAGGGATCCTCGTCTTCGGAGTCCCCAACACCGTGCTTATTTTTCTGCCTGTATTGAAAATAGTATCGATATTGTGCCTCCGTAGAATTCTTGCAATACTGTCCGTGGTTCCCTTGACATACGATAAATAAGCCTTGATTATTGGTGTCTCATTCTCCTCGTCTGTTTGTCTCGGTTTTGACTCTAGGGCTCTTTGAATATTTCGGTCTGTAAATCCGTTTTGTCTCAGAACTGTTTTTAAACTGTCCATTTCCTGTTTGTCACGTAGTTGTTTTAATGTATGTCTTTCGTTGGAAGTTAAGTTTGATTTTGGTGGCTTTGATGTGCAGAGTACTCTAGCAATGTCTTGACGAGTATCTTCAGCCTCAATATCTGCTAGTTCAATCAAAGCTAATGTTTTAGGTGGTTTCCGGGAATTCATCCGCGTAGTTGATAACTGATCCCTGCCGGGATCGAAGGTAAAATGACGACGTTTCGGCAGAGTCACATCTGCCCTTTTCACGTCGGTTCGCTTAATTCTCGTAGCCTTCTGCTTTCGCTACTAGTTATTCGAGTAACTAGTTATAAATAGCGTGCCAAGGCTAGAAAGAAAGGGCAATAGAGAGGGTAAGAGACTATTTCACTCGAATAGGAGGTGCATCCAATGAGCTCATCGGCTGCACCTACCAATCGATTGAAATAGCGTCTTGCTCTCTCTATTGCCCTCTGTTTCTGTCGTTGGCACGACATTTGTGAATTGCAGGCTAACTCCAGAAGATGTATGATATGCTCTAAGCCTATAAACAGGTTACTATTTATCCATATGGAAAATCTCTGTGTTTTTAGTAGTTCAAGAGCAATGCTGTGTAATCACAGATCATTGTGTGTAATGTTCTGTGTCAAATATCTAAATACGTCAAAAAGATATACGTGATAAATGAAAATTTTATTTGTATTTATTGTAGTTACTGTTTTTGTTGAGGGTATAACAATTAGATATTCTCAAGTTAGATATTTTATTGGTTAATCAATATTAGGCCTTATTAATTTCATTGTGAATGAATTTTAGTGAAATGACAGTTTTTGTGCCAAGGTAAATATTCCCAAAATATATAATAAATAATTGACAAAAGTTTGTTAATTCTAGAACAGGATGGCTTCATATACAGACAATATCAAAGTAAAAATTTCTGAGAAATATAAACCCCCTCCCCGTATTAGTTTAGCAGTTACATATGCCCAAAGAATTAAAATTAATAATCAAATCCATGGTAATATTCCTGATTACAATTTTTCAACAGAAAAATCTGTTCTTCAAAGAATGAAAGAATGGAAAGAAAATAAATCATCATTTTTAAAAGAAAGACAATCTAAAATAGAACTGAAGAGGCATCAACATGAAGAAGCCAAAAAAATTGCCCTTGAAGAAGGTAAAGTTACATCTGGATGTGTGTCTCTATCATCAAGTGATTCTGTTTCGGATGGTATGACTATGGGAATCTCAACAAATGATATTCAACCAAACCTGGTTTACACAAAACCAAGTTGTTCTATTTTGATGCCAACTCAAGCTTCTGATAATTACTCTAACATTTTAAAACCAATGCAGCTTCCAAGTTTTAGTAAGCCACTGAGTAATAGAGAAGTTGACAAAAAAAGTACTTTCAACTTGTCAGATTTTGATTATGATACATCCAGTCCTTTTGATAATATGGAGCTTAAGTCAATTAATGATTTAGAAGAATTGGCTCAGGTACTTAATAAAGAAGATAGTGATCAAAGATCAAAAATGAATCCATCAATGTATCTCCCATCAACTGTTCAAAATTTTCAGACTGATATATCACAAATTTCACAACCTAATTATAATTATCTTCATAGTTACTCAGGAAATCAGTATTTATCAAACATTCCAAATACAGTATCTTGTGAAAGACCAAATAATGCTAATGTAATATATTCCAATGGATATCGGTACCCAACAGATTTCCCTCAGATTAATCAATATAATACTCCTTACACTTGGGGTAAGCTAAACAACGACTATAGGCCATACCAGCCATCAAATGTTGAGACAAAGAAATCTAATTGTAAAAGTATACCAGATATTGTTAATGCCTTAGAAATAGAATTAGAAAATTCACACATGTCAGGTCCAGCTTATAGCAAGCCTTTTGATAATAATAAAACAAATGTTGAAGAAACAAGCAAAACTATAGATGAAGTAAAGAAAACTCTGAATGAAGACAGATTAAATTTTTTGACAAAAGATGAACAAGACTTGTGCAAATCAATTAGTATTATGGGATTTCCTATTGAGAGGGTGGCAAGAGTTTACAGACTCCTAGGAAATGATGAAAAAAAGGTATATGAATGTATTTATAATTAAAATTTTGGCCATTTTATACTGTTATTTAATATAATTATTTAGTGTATTATTATAGATAACAGTACTTTAAATTTCTTTTCAATTTGACTCTATTATTAGTACCTATATGGTGTAAATTATTGACTATGCTTTTATTACCATTTCTTGGAAATTTCACTTTCAGCTAACATTCATACATCATTTATGTAAAGTCTGTTTTTCATTATAAACTAGTTATTTTAAAGATCATATAGGTAACTACATAATTCTTTGGTCTACAAGTACATGCCTTTAATTTATTGGAATATTTGCAATTTATCTTTCCCTTTATAGACATACTAAATCATGGAAGTAAAAAGGTCAGTTCTTAAAATTTTGTCACAAATTTCTATCCTGTGCTATTCCTTGGTACTCTTTATTAATTTTATTAAATCTGCCTTTCAAAACATTACATATTGCCTTTACCAAGAAATAGTTGGCATACATGTCTTTAGCTCAGTCATTCTAGGACAGGTTCAGTTTAGGCTCTAGGTTGATATTGATAAATGTTGTCTACAATGACATTAAGATGTTTGCAAATTAATTGTATTTGAATAATGTCATTCTAAGGGAAGGTGATTAGAGAATTTGACAAAAAAAAATGAGTCCAGTCTGTAACAAATAAGTGAATGCAGCACAGTTGTCTTATCAGCCAAATGTTAAATCTGCTTAGCATGGACTAATGGTCTTTAAACAATATGTAGAGAAAGGCAGGAGTTTAACATAAATGCACTCCTAGATGCACATCTGTATATATTGTGTGGCCATTTGAATTGGAACTGCTCCTGTAAATTCTTTATTTATACACAAACAGTTTTTTAGAGCAATGAGGAGTACACAAAGTTCTACCAAGTTTTATGACTGAAATTCCATTTCAAGGGGCATTATGTTTTTTTTTCAATGCTGAAAATAGCAAAAAAAATATTAGAAATCTAAGTATGCCATTGAATTTTTAAGTATTCAAAAAAACTTGCAGTAAATTTTGGTAACAGTGTTTATTATTAGAAAAGTTACTGTTCTTGTTCATGTCCCTTGTCAGTATCAAACATTTGTGATCACCTTAGTGAAGGCTTCACAGTCTTATGAAATGTGTAAGAGTTGTCCTGCATTTCATATTGCATTGCAGTCTCTAAGATAAAACATAGTTCCTATCATTGTTGATTGTTCTTAGCCCTTCTTCACTGGTTGTCTGTTCAAAGAATTCTAAGTGTTTGTCTAAATATCCACATTTCTAATGCTTCAATATGATTTATTGCTGACAATCCATACCACTCCATACAACAGAACTGACCAAACATAACACCTAACCATTCGTTATCTTAATTCTAAATTAAGATGGTTATTACATAGAAATGTTATTAATTTGGTAAAAGTTGTTTTTGTCGTTGCTATTCTGTGTTTAATTTCTATGACTGGGTCTAGTGGTTCATTATGATGACAAAAACTAATGAACTTAATGAACTCTTTCAATTGGAATTCCATTTAATTGAAGTGTAATACCCAGATGTTTGTTATCGCTACAGATTAAAAATTTCGTTTTATTGATGTTAATTATGATGCCCATTGCTTCTCCCACCTCATGAATATGATCAAGTATGATCTGAAGACGCTGTCTAATAGTATTACTGTATCATATTCATATCTTAGAACATTTAATATTTCGCCATTTATTTTAATCCCATATGTTTGATCTTGCACTGCTTTTTTAATAAATTAATCTGAATATATATTAAGTAATGTTGGGAACAGAATAGACCTTTGTCTTACCCCTTGTTCTGAGTGTGGCTCATAAGACTTGTTAACCTTTATTCTGAGCATTTTCTTGCCCTTTTTTATCTGAATAGAGGAATTTGGTCATCCCAATCATGCTGGTTATTGCTGACAATAGATGTTGTCCCAAGGTCCTGTTGAATCTTTTCACCATTCCGTCTGACGCCTTTGGTATGAATGTAACTCCAACAGGACACCAAATTTCTCCATCCACCTGGCCAGTTGTCTTTCTGGTGTCTTCATGTCCAATGGCCATAGAGGTATTTGTGGAACTGGTCTACAGCCCTGATTTTTGCAATAATTCCTTTTCGTTTTCGAGAATCCACGGCTGTAATACTCGATCACCCGTCCTTCACCATCTTGCACCTGGAATAGGACGGCCCCCAAACCTGTATTGTTGGCGTCGGTGTCGAAGATGAACTTGCCAGACTGTCTAGGAAACGCTAAGATTGGGCTGGAAGCTGGAATAGGGTGCCGCCTTCACTCCTCTGAACGATGTTTCACAATCCTGATTTCAAAGGAAGGTCTGTTTTTCAGTGGTCTGTGATGTAAAGGTGCGGCAATGATGGCAAATCCTGCAATAAATCGTCTGTAGTACGAACACAGACCCAAAAATCCTCGTACTTCATGTTTGTCCCTCGGAACCGGCCAATATTGTCTTCGTTTGTGCGGATTCCTGACTCAGAAACGACGTGGCCCAAAAACTCTACTTCATTTTAGATCATGGAACACGAAGAAGTGAGACTCAACCCAAAGAAGGGTTGAGTCTCAGGTTGGCATTCTTAATTCTGGAAAATACTTCAGATGGTCGTCGAATGTCTTTCTTCGTAACATCGTTCAATTTTCTGTAGTCAACGCAAAAACAGTTGGTTCCATCTTTTTTTTTAACTAACCCAACGGGAACAGACCATGGGCTGATGGATGGCTCAATAACTTCATTTTGTAACATGGACTCGATGATTTCCTTAACTGCCTGTTGTTGCCCCTATGGTAGTGGCCTAACTGGTATTGTGCTGGGTTGACCGTTCCTGGTATCTATTCGGTGCTGGATGATTTTTGTTCAACCGGTAGTACCATCTTGACTGTTTTTGCCAGTGTTCTGTGATAAATTGCTTGTCTTTCTTCTGTTCCTCTGATGTAAGGTGTGTCAAATGGTCAGCAAAGTGTTGTAAAAACTCTTTACTGGGCCCTGTCTCCTTCACCGATATTTGGTACACTTCTTCGCAGTTGATGATGGTGTCCACTGGCTCGAAACAAACTATTTCTTGACCATTGGCAATGCGGATGTCGTTGTTGGACATATTCAGGACTCTAATTGGTATTTCTTGTCCGGTTTTAACTATAGCCCATCCTACTAAGTAGTCATGAGCTGAATGTTCGGGCTCCACCATTCCAACGCCCGTGAATAATTTGTTCCGTTCGACCAGGAATTCTGGTTGAGGATTTTGCTACAATTTTTATGGAAGTCGCTGACATGTTGACGGACTGTGTCAATACAAATTCCTCATTTAGGTATCGAAGAAGCTGGATGTCAAAAGGTTTTTCCTAAGTTTTCCCTTATGATTTTAATGGGATCACTTCAACAAAGTTCTTTGGTCGCATTTTTGGCGAATGCACTTATAACAAAATCGCACCTAGGAGCACCACATAAAATTCTGAAGATCTCCCTTTCAAATTCTTCCAATTTGAATGTGCTACCCTGTATATTACAGATAAAATTCTCTTAGTTACGTCAAAAATCAAATAATACACATTGTCAAATATTTTAATTTACATCTTAGAATTGTGCCGTTTTAATTCGTAGTTTCTTAACCATTGACAACGGGGTCTGATCTAGACCCCGAAACGTTTGGAATATACAGCAATTTTCTTTAAACTGTGGTGTTATTTCCCAAGAAGCACTTAGACATTGAAAAATATGCCACAAGTATCATTCAGAAAAAAAATTTCTATTCATTTTCATAAGTTGATCTGTATCATTGACACAAATGGGTATACTCCTAATTAGAAAACAACACATGGGATATCTTCGTCAGTTGATTACCTATAATGTACTAGAACTGTTCAATGGCTGAAAGATCTTAGGGACAATACATGATACTATTGCTGAAAAGATATGCTACGTCGTTCTATGGGTGAAATGAGATTTTTTTAACTAAAACCTAATATCTTGAGAAAATAGAGAGATATCGAAACAATTTTTTTTATTGTTTTTGTCATCATCCACTATTATAGGGGTGGAAATGAGGGGTGAAACGGTGCACATTTCAAAATTGGATCTTCTTTTTTCTTTTGTTTATGGTATATCTCAGACAAATAGAGATATTTATACACGTTTTTTTTAATTGTAGAGTTATTAACAAATAGTGGGTGAGTGGGTAAAAACGTGAAAAATCGTGATTTATTGAACGCTGACCGCGGTTTTAAAAACCATTTCGTTATCATTTCCTACTGTGGAGATCGTTTATCGTTATCATTATTCACTATAGGAATGAAAACGGAGGTATGGGAGTGAAAAGAAATCGTTGATGAATCCCGTAAGTGAATTTTCAGTCAATTAATTAGAATATTTTTCGACAATGTTTAGTTACATGAATATTATTTTATTTTTGTCATTTTAAGGGTTTATTGTTTTCGAAGTATGCACTAAATGATTAGAGGCAATGCATCAAATTCAAACTTTTATCTTTCATCTTTTTTGATGATCCGACATTCTTTGGGTACCTATTAACAAAAACGTAGGTATATAACTATTGTTTTCGTGAAAGTACATTATTGTCTTGCATTTTGTGAGATATTAGAATGAATCAGACAACTATTTTTTGATGCATATAGGGGAAAATGATCTCCATAGTGAGAAATGATGTCGAAATGGTTTTTAGAACCGTTTTCAACCAATATTTTTGAGAAGATAGATTTGCAATAAGTATGTTTCTAATCCATGTTAATAACTACTATTTAAAGAAACATGTATATAAATATCTCTATTAATAAACAAAGATTAAAACATCGAATTTTTAAATGTGCAGCATTTGATCCCTCATTTCTACTTATATAACAGTGGATGATGACATTATAAATAATTTTCCCTTAATCTACATAACCCAAGGTTGAATTAAGAAAAAACTGTTTCGATATCTCTACTTTTGTCTAAATATTAGGTTTCCGTTAAAAAATGCCATTTGACCCATAATGCGTCCCATGCAAACTCGTTCGTTGGCAAGCTTGACTTCACTCACCCAATCAATCTCTGAATATTATTATAATGGTATAATAAATGTATTTTTTGAGATTTATATTCTAGTATATAATACTAGGGGAATATTATAAAACTGTACACTGATTTATATTTTGTAAATTAACACATAATGTACATGCGTTCAAACATTTTATGAAGCTCAGAAAACATTAATTAAGTCAAATTAATTAAATATACAAATCACCAAATTTTAACTTAATGTATGATTTTTAAGAGATTCCTCTTCTGCATAGCTTTTTCTTTGATATTAATGTTTAATGTTCAAATTTTAAAATATAGTTCACAAGAAACAAAAATAGATCCTTGGCATCAGTACTTAACTCTATATTTTCTGTTATATTCATTAGATTCTTTAATTAATATTTGGTTAGTTTTAGAGATTTTGCATTATAATAATTGAAAATGTCTAATTTATTACATTTAGTAAGACAATGTATTCTCTGTAACAATCTTGAAAAATATCTATAAAATAAACAAGTGCTGATGTCTGCAAAGTGAGTGGTACTAAATGAAGGTACTTAATGCAATACTCTTCAACTTCCTTTTTTTAGTATAATTTCCAAATTTACAATTTCAAGGAATAATCACTCTTTAAAAAATGATTTGAACATATTCTTGCTGTTTCTAAATTACATTGATGTTTTTGATAAGACAATAAAATACACCATTGTAAAAAATCATACAATTTCAATTAGAAATTCGTAAACAATACCGTAATTTTCGCTAAAAAGCAGAAATATTTTCATATATAAATGTACATAAATGGCTCATCAGTTGAAGGGTGTCACTGAGTGACGTCTGTCATCTGAGACAGGATCTCCCACACCTGAGTTTTCTGTTTTCAGTGATAGTATGGGAGCAAGACAACAAATGTATTGGACTTGTTTTGTTGAAATGACTGATTACAAAGAATCATCTACTGTCAATGTGCTGTTTCTTTAAGTATTACACTTAATTTGCCTGCTCTCTCTGCCATTCCAAATTCAATGGGGACTATATTACATTCCTTGTGATACTATATCCAGTCAAATTAATGGGATGAGAATTAACATGCAATTTTTCCCTTAAAATGAACATTTTTAAGGTGCATGGCATTTTGAATAGCATAAATGTATTCATTATACCCAATTATATTTGACAAATAAATGTTCTCTTTAGTTAATGTAGTTTATTTCACTTAAATTTAAGAAAACAGATATATTTGAGTAAAACTCAGGGTATAGATTCAAGATGTTTTATTTGTTCTACTGTTGACTGAGTTATAATCCATTAGCTTCTATAACTCTATTATTTAACATGTTTGTGGAAATAACTAATGTGAATATTTGTAAACCTTTGCAAACTATTTTATGTAAATATATTTATTTTCAGATAGTTGAACATTTGCTGGCAATGTCTGAGCTACTAGATTTAGGATTTCATGAGAAGGATATTTCAAATGCACTGTTTGAATGTGATAATGACCGAGATAAGGCTTTGGATAAATTGATTACCTAAAATCTTCAAAGGGCTGTGTATAAAGTTTAGGATAAACTTTTAACATGTATTTAT
This sequence comes from Octodonta nipae, assembly GCA_034190945.1. Lineage (NCBI taxonomy): Eukaryota > Metazoa > Arthropoda > Insecta > Coleoptera > Chrysomelidae > Octodonta > Octodonta nipae. The sequence goes on from CM067218.1 coordinate 108,554,471, forward strand.
ATTTATTTAAATCATGTATATAATATTTATAATCTCTGCAAAGTTTTAGTTTTAATAGCCCAATTCTTTCAGTAGTTTATAATAAAATAAAAGCATATTTTATAAATTCAAACAACTTTTTGTGAAATTTTGTTTGTGCTCCTTCATTAAGGAAAACTTTTTGTTCAGTATTTATAGGCAATGTGAATTTGTTGATTATGTTTCGATTTATAAAAATGTTTAAAAAATGTCCTTTCTCTTCAATCTTGAAACCCTCTTCTCACTAACGGAGCCTTAAAAAATACCACTTTTTCATTCACCTATAATTATTCAGATGAAGTAATGTTACAACTATATATCTGGAACTTTCTTTATTAACCCAACTAAAAAATATTCTTATTAACTGTCTATACAAACAGAAATTTGCTGTAGTTTAAAATTGTGTATCATTTCTGTGGTGCTATGGGTTTCAGACTTCATTTTTAGCAGCCTCATTAATTTGTATTATTTTGGCTAAACAAATTCAACTTATGTGGCCACATTGAATCTGACAAAAATTGCGTTGGATCAAAACTTCTACTACTTCATTCATTTTATAATTGTTATTGAAAAGATATATTTTTTTGAAGTGAAAGCTTCTTAACGGTAGCCCACACCTACACATTGCAAAAAACTTCATTTCGACCTACGCCACACTTCCAACCGACACCTTCATCTTTAAATACCCATAATTAGTTTTTTCAGTGTAAGAAACAGGAACCAGGTAATATAATGAAAGTCGCTTTCTTTGTTTATAGAAAATTTATAAGTTGTAGTAAAAAATATATATAACATCGGATTAATATAGAATATCTGCTCACAATTTGCCTTTCGTTATCATAAACAATCCAATTCTCTGTTTGCGATGTTTTAAATTAGAGACTTGACATATGTCAGAACAGTACAAAAAATGTCAAATTTATAGATGTTAGAGACAAGGATGACAAACTTATATGGGGATTAAACGGAAAAACTGCCCAGCTGAGGCCATTAAATAACAAGTTCAAGATGTAACCAGAATGGCGTTGGTGTAGAAAGAGGGTATGATTTGAATTGGTACATATAAAATAATAGATATCAACGTTAAGCCATCGGATTTGTCTTTTTTTAGCAAAGTATGTATATATATATATATATATATATATATATATATATATATATATATATATATATGAGATATAATAAAAACTTTTACCGTTCTGTTTGAAATTCACCCTCTTGCTGCATCATCGCCACCCTAATTTAAATTAAATATGGTCCTTTGCAGTTATATTTAAATTAAGAAATAAATTACACAGTATTAATACTTGAGTCGTAACAAAATAGTGACAATTATTTTAATCCTCCTGAAATTTATATTTATTAGTAAGGATGACACAAAGAAAGAGAAACAGGGACAGGGAGATAACGAGAAACGGGAAATGTTTTCGTAAGAAGCTTTCGCTTCCATCGTTCAGTCTGAAATGACTGCCGCTCATTTTGAACTGTCAAATATTTAACACCTAATATAGTCTATTCTGTAGCAACACTAGATATTCTGTGAAGGTGAACAGTAGTGTTTGTGATAAGATTAAGTTAAATCAAAATTAAACGTGGGAAAGCTCTGACCAAGACTGAATGGACATGAACAATTATATAGATGAAGGAGAGCCGAGAATTATTAACCATTTTGGTTTACTCTAAGATGATGACATCTTAAGAGTTGTGGAAACAGCGTTGAGTGTTTTAAGTAAAGGTTTGGCGATAGGGTGCAAAATTGTGATTTTTACATTTGTGACACACCAAAGGTTACACAGGTTTTCCTTTACAGAAAAAATACGGAGAAAATCTTAATATTAATTTTCGGGGCAAATTATATAATTAACCGGATAATCAAAAATTAAACTTTTTTCAAAACAATCATATTATGAAGAATACTAATATATATTTTTCATATTATCAAAAAGTAAATTGTTTAATAGATATTAACAAAAATATTTAAAAAATTACCCATCCCCCCTTTATTTCCGAAACTATAATACTTAAAATTTTCAAAAACAGGGCTATAGGACGACATTTGAACTTTACAAGAAAAATAAGAAGACCCTAATATTAATTTTGGGCAAATTACAGAATTAAATGAAAAATAAAAAAAATAATTTTCAAACGCATCATGTAATATATCTAATGAAAGGGCTCGTTCTGAGGAATACAAATGTTTTTTTCATATTTTTAAAATAATTTGTAAAAAAGTTAAATAACTTGGTCAAGTGCGAGTTGGACTCGCATACTCAGGATTCCGTACCACCTTCAAGATATATAGGTGAATCAAAGTATATCTTTTTTTAATATTCCAGTTTCAGACAAGCAGGGAATGAGTGCATTTTCTTATATTTACCCTAATATCTCTTAAAGGAAGGGTTTTAAATTTATAAAAAATATACACTTTTATTTTCTACACATAGATATTTTATCTTATCTGCTACATGATTCGCTTGATTTTTAAAAAATTATTTGTTTAATCTTCTAATTTGGCCCCCAAAATTAACATGAGATTTTTATTTTGCTAATAAACTTTCAGGGAAGTCTTTTATAATCTACTGTCTGAATTTTAGGCTCTGTAGATTGGAAGTAAAGGGGAAAATAGATGAAGTTTTAAATCATCTATATATAAATAGGCAAAGACAAAACAGTTAGGTACCATTTTCTCCTCTGTCTGTCCACCGATTTTCTTTAATTTTGTTTTGTTTAATAGCTATTGACGACCTTCAGTGCAGAAAAATTTATTTATAATATTGGTTGATTCATTAAATAAAGTATAATACACATTATTTACGTCCATACTGTCAATGCCAAACAGATAACAGTAACAGTGTCGCCATAATGCTTTGAGAGAAAATCGTATGATGGCTTGACTCGAATGTGAAAGACGAATTAAATTAAACTAAAGAGTAACAAATTTTGCCTACAGTTATTCTACATCGTCACGCTATTGAAATAGAACTCAGAAAAATGTATATTACATAATAATGGCCATTCATTGTGCTCTTGCAAGTTTGCGAGTTTGATTTGTAAATATAATTTGTCTACTAAATTAAGAATTATATTGCAATTGATTAATTTATTTCTGATAATATTTTATCAATTTTAATATTATTTTTTACCGTATAAATTTCATATAATTTGAATAAGATTACAAAAAATGTGAATTAATGAACTGATTGTAATATTCAAGACAAATAGTTAGATCTGGCAGCCCTGAATGCATGGCTAACTTTGATATAGCGCCTTTTTTGAATTTTGACATTTCAGAATATTGTTTGGCGTAAGATTATTATAGCACGATGGTAAAGGTAAAGTTTTTAACAAATCTGAGTACTTATTTATCATTAATTAGCTGCAGGCGCATTATATTTCTTTATACTTTCCATACAAAACAGAAATAGTCATTGCTTTGTATGTGTTTCATTTAAGTTAATGAAATTATATTGAATCTTCAGATTTTGGTTGTTGGTTTATTAATATGTACTTATGTTTTTTAGTTATTTGGAATACAATAGTAGGTACTAACGTTTGAGTTGGTTGATTTCATTTTCTGCGTACCAGCTGAAATCGTTAACTGTAAAATGCCAGAGTAAAGGTTCTATTTCTTTTATTTCTTATTTTAAGACTATTGAAATGTTTCAGTCTAAAATCAAAAAATATTTTTGAAAAATGTAGGTATTAACTAATGTTTTAGATATTACATTTAATACGAATTCATTATTTAATATATTATGTTAATATTTTTAAAGGGATTTATTTTTTTATGTTAAAAATTATAACTACATATTTGAGCATATTAAAGGCGGAATCTTTCAATTATTTTTTGTAGGTAATTTAATTACTGGTTTGTGTTCATGTATTTTATCTAATATACAATTTAGTTATTATTACATGGTTTCATTCCTGCAAAATTCTGGTTTTATTACAAGGTAACTGATTTTACCTAAAATAAACATGTCTTTAACATTTTAACGTTGTATTAAATATAAAGAAATAATTCAATGCATTTACTGATTTGTTATGGAGAGTTAGGTACATACGTCTATTTTACAAAGAAATATATTTTTATTGTACATATTTTTCCTTCGAAACGGTCAAACTATTGAGTAATTATATACGGAAGAAGCGTTACCTCCTGTTAAATCATGTGAAGATCATCTTTGATAGTTCAGCATCAAGCGTTGTTTATTGTTCAGTAGTGAAATAGTTAATGTAATAGATCAGTATTGATTTTTCGGACAAGTAGTAGTAACTTTCGTTATAATTATTCTGAAAGTTTTTCTTGTGAATTTAATTATTTTATTACTACATTATTTTCATAATCTTCCGAGGGTGTGGTGTAACAAATTGACATTCAGTGTACAACAGAAAATCTATTAAAGATTGTAGTTTTTATTAGGTTGTTGAACATATATATATTTTTTATTTTAAGAACTCGATTGTAACTGCAAATAACAAAAACTACAAACAAAGTTACAAAGTGCAATCCCTGCAAAAACTGGGGGGTCACGTATTTTTGAATATCATTTGGAATACCTTTATTTGATTAAATTCTCATATATATATATATATATATATATATATATATATATATATACATATTTGTTTTTAAGTTTTCGCGGGCACTAAATGTTTTAGGTGGTTTCCGGGAATTCATCCGCGTAGTTGATAACTGATCCCTGCCGGGATCGATGGTAAAATGATGACGTTTCGGCAGAGTCCCATCTGCCCTCTTCAGGTCGGTTCGCATAATTCTCGTAGCCTTCTGCTTTCGCTTCTAGTTACTCGAATACTGTATTCGAGTAACTAGAAAATAGGGTCGAATTAATTTCGACCACTTGGCGACCACTAGTAAATTATTAAATCTTTTATACAAATTATTTAAAAATACAAATAAAATTTAATTTTTTAAAATTTTAGATAGTGTAGTTTCTAAACTGGGAATTAAGTCGATGTTTAGTATTTTTGTTAATATATTTTAAACAAATGAATTAAAAATATTATATATTTGTAATTCACATAATGACCATTTTATTTGATAAATTACATGATGCGTTTGAAAATTAAATTTTTATTTTCCATTTAATTCTATAATTTGTCCCCAAAATTAATTGGGGTTCTCTACTAATTTTTCTTATAAATTTCAAGTGACCCCAGTACCATTGGTGGCTGGTGGGTTATGAAACTGGTGGTGCACTTTACTGGTCAAATATTGGGATTCAAAGATGCAACAAAACAAACCATCGCTTTGCTAATACTGTATTTACTTTTATTAATTAAAATAATCGTCGACTTTCTTCGAAAGCGAAATGTTCAATGACCTTTTTATTAAAGTCTGGCATTGATAGAACATATTTTTTTCAATACTAAGCACAGAAAGAGCATTTAGCCAGCCCTGAGACATCGTATTTCTAAGAAACGTTCACTCCAGTTTCCGTCCAAATTGGTTCGCCGCCATAAATAATGCAAGGAAAACAAAATAATGCATTGATGCGATCACATCCACACAACCATTTCTAAAAGTGAAATTTATACACTTTTAAAACTTCCTGTAAATACTTTATTTTTCATTTTGCACTCTTGTTTTCAATTAAGATATGGCCTAGGTGGACCAGCCAATTTTATATCTAATTTGTTTAGAAACGATTTATTATTGTTTTTAATATAGTCAATGTTAAAGTTGATACTCATTTTCACAGTTATGTAAACACACACACAAACTCTGTATTTTGTGTTGATTTTTAACTTTATTAAAAGCTTATTAAATTTGGTGGTTCAGCACATGAGTGCTCTTAAGGGACAGCCGCCCCTGTCCAGTAACCTTAATTATTTTCAAAATTTTAGGTAGTATAGTTTCGGAAATAAAGCGGGAAATGAGAATTTTTATATTTTTTGTTAATAGCTTGTAATCAATTAATTTTAAAAATATGAAAAATATAAAATTCAGGTGAGGCCCTATATCTCTAATTTTATTCAAAATTTTACAGCTTATAGTTTCGGAGATAAGGTAGGGGGAATGGGTAAATTTTTTAATATTTTTCTTAATATCTACAAAATAATTTATTTTAAAAATATGAAAAAAATATATTGTTACGAAATTTACCCAAAGCCGACCCTGTGTCATTTCAGCACGACAACAAACGCTTCAAGATAAAAAAATACGATTCTCGAAAAGGCTCGGCAGCGGAAGGAACGATGTTGATTTCTACTGGAGAATTCTACGCTGGTGATATAAAAGAAGAACGCCACGATCGCCAGGCAGTTATATCGCGACGACTAGCTTATATGAAAATGTATTGTGAATCAGCTGTTTTAAATGTAGATAAAGTTCTAGAAAAGTGAAAGTAAATATTAGTTGTTATACTTTTCAATTGAACCCACGAAGTACATTGCAATTTGGTGTCAGAAGTAAAGGATTAGTGCAGTTATGGAAACTCGAAGTATGGAAAAAACCGACGAAACTACCAGAAAAATTATCAAACAGGTTACAGAGGGACTAGACGAAAAAATAGCACAGATTCTAGAAAAACGTGACAAGGAGGAGAAACAACATCAAGAAGAAATTCAACAAAGGTTAGTGAAATCTTTTGATGATAAACTTAAAGTTGAATTAAGAAATCTTGTCACTAATATCGATGAAAAACAACAAAATCTGGTTTCCACGATGAAAAGTGAACAACATAATTTAATTGAGGGATTGTTCTCGAAATTTGAACAAAAACAAGATCAAATTGAATTAAATCGACACGAAACTGAACAGAAAAGACAACTGCAATTCGAACAATTAATGCAAATAGTAGGACAAGTTAATGAAACAGTTAATGAAAGAATGCAAATAGTTGAGTCAGATATAAAAGAGATAAATGATGACATTAAGACCATAAAAAATACCGTGGATACTCTTGAAACAAAAGTAGATGATCTTGATTCCATCCAAAGCCAGGTAAAATTTGAAATCAGTTCCATCAAGCAAACAGTACACACTGAAGTACAAGATAAAATCTGTGCCATCCAAAATAAACTAGAAACAGAAATTTAAAAAATGCAACAGGACTTACAGCGAGGAAAATACCAGAACACCGTGAGTACCAAAGGTTCCTTTAGTAAACCACCCACATTCGACGGCAGTTCATCTTGGCCCATGTATAAACGGCAATTTGAGGCCGTGGCTACAGCTAATGGATGGGATAATCATGAAAAATCCACATCTCTGGTAATTTCCTTAAGAGGTCCGGCCCTAGAACTCCTCCAGAGCATTCCAGTCGATGAACAAGGCAATTTCGACAAGATCATCGCTATCCTAGACAAACGTTACGACAATCAATCCTTGAGCCAGGTATACCAAGTCCAACTCAGTGGAAAAACGTAAAAATCCGGTGAAAGCCTCCAAGAATTCGAAGCGGAAATTAGACGGTTAGTTCACTTGTCCTACCCAGACCTGCCAGAGGAAACGAAAGACCAGTTGGCCACACAGAGTTTCATAAACGGCATCAGAGATGTGGAAGTACAAAGAAATTTAAGACTGAGTGGCGTCAAGAAAAGTAGTGAAGCTCTACTTCGGGCTTTGGAAGTAGAGGCCGTCATGAACATGTCCAAGCCGAGGGTCCGAGCAGTTTCCTTCAACCAGGAAGAGTCAGAGTCACCATTTCAAGCGCTGCTGGCTGGTCTGAAAAAAATACTAGAAAGGTCACAAAGAACTGGCACCAGAGGGGCATGTTACCGCTGCGGACGGACAGGGCACTTCCAACGTGATTGTCGAGTGAGGCCACCTGAACAATCACCGACCAGGGGTAACCAACAGAACAGCCACATGTCCAGGGACCGTCAGTCAGTCAGCATAGGGGGGCGAATGCTGACTGTCCCTCCACCAGCCCCCAAAACGTTATCCATCTGGGGATTCTGCAGAGATAGCGGCAGCCTAGTCATCAGAGGCACCATCAACGGGCGAGCAGTTACCATCACCATCGATACCGGCGCCGCTGTGTCCATTGCCAAGTCCAGGGTTTTGAGAGCATCAGAAATTCGGCCAGTTACCAATAACATCCAGCTCAGAACAGTCACCGGCGAGTCCATGTCCATACAGGGTGAGGCAGATGTCGTGCTACAGATAGGGGACAACATGATCCGGCATAGGGTCCTGGTAGCGAATATTGAGGACGATTTTATACTGGGAATGGACCTAATTAGCCAGCATGGATTTATGTTCGACCCGAGATATGATGTTCTTCGGTTCCTGAATGAGGAATTTGTATTGACACGGCCCGTCAACACATCATTCACGCCCATAAAAATTGTGGCAAAGTCTTCAGCTAGAATTCCCGGTCGAACGGAACAGATTATTCATGGGCAGTTAGACAGCAATCCTGGGAGCTGCGTTGGAATGGTGGAGCCCGTACAGTCAGCTCATGACTACTTAGTTGGACGGGCTATAGTTAAAACCGGACGAGATATACCAATCAGAGTCCTGAATTTGTCCAACAACGACATTAGAATTGCCAATGGTCAAGAGATAGCTTGTTTCGAGCCAGTAGAGACCATCATCAATTGCGAAGAAGAGTACCAGACGTCGGTGAAGGAGCCAGGGCCCGATAAAGAGTTCCTACAACAGTTTGCTGACCACTTGACACACTTGACACCAGAGAACCAGAAGAAAGCCAAGCAATTTATCACAAAACACTGGCAAATTTTTAACAGTAAAAATGGAACTACCGGTCGCACCAACATCATCCAGCATCGAATAGATACCGGAAAGGCTCAACCCATCAGAATACCACCTAGACGACTGCCATTGGGGCAACAACAGGCAGTCGAGGAAAACATCGAGTCCATGTTACAAAATGGAGTTATTGAGGCATCCATCAGTCCATGGTCTGCTCCCGTCGTGCTAGTTAAAAAGAAAGATGGAACCACCCGATTTTGCGTGGATTACAGAAAGCTGAATGATGTCACGAAGAAAGACAGCTATCCACTACCCCGAATCGATGACACTTTGACCACACTAGCAGGCTCCCGTTGGTTTTCCACACTAGACCTAAAAAGTGGATATTGGCAGGTTGGTCTACACGCAAACGACAGAGAAAAGACAGCGTTCTCCACCAGTAAAGGGCTGTTTCAGTTCACGGTCATGCCCTTTGGGTTATGTAATGCACCCGCTACATTTGAGAGACTAATGGAGTATGTACTGAGCGGGTTAACATGGAGGACGTGCTTAGTATACCTCGACGACATTCTAGTCATGGGCCAGACATTCGACGACCATCCGAAGAAGTGTTCCTTGTTTCAAAAAGAAGTAGAGTTTTTGGGCCACGTAGTGTCCGAGTCAGGAATCCGCACCAACGAAGACAAGATAGAAGCCATCCGTGATTGGCCAGTTCCAAGAGACAAACATGAACTCCGAAGCTTCTTGGGCCTTTGTTCATACTACCGGCGTTTTGTTGAGTGATTTGCCACCATCGCCGCCCCTCTACATCGGCAGACCACTGATAAAAGAGACCTTCCATTGGAATCAGGATTGCGAAACATCATTCAGGCGACTGAAGGCAGCACTATGTTCCAGCCCAATCCTAGCCTTTCCTACACAGTCCGGCAAGTTCATCTTAGACACAGACGCCAGCAACACAGGTTTGGGGGCCGTCCTATCCCAGGTGCAAGATGGTGAAGAGAGGGTGATCGAGTACTACAGCCGTGGATTCTCGAAGCCAGAAAGAAATTATTGCGTCACCAGAAAAGAACTTCTTGCAATAATAAGGGCTGTAGACCATTTCCACAAATACCTCTATGGTCGCCATTTCTTAATCCGAACAGATCATGCCGCACTCAAATGGCTGCTGGACATGAAGACACCGGAAGGACAACTGGCCAGGTGGATGGAGAAATTACAGCAATACGACTTCAAGGTGGAACACCGTGCCGGCCGTTTGCACAATAACGCCGATGCCCTATCCAGAAGACCCTGTAGAGCGGAATGTGGACATTGTCTGAGGACGGAACAGCGAGAGGGTATCCCCATCAGGCAGATCCGAGTGCAGGCCAATGAAGACTGGACAACGGAACAGTGCATCCAGGACCAAATGGCTGATCCATACATCGAACCAATCTTGTCACTCAAAATGAGAGGGGCACCCAGGCCACGATGGGACGAGGTAGCTAGATACTCCGGCGTGCTGAAATCGTTATGGGCTCAGTGGGACTCTCTAAGAGTAGACAATGGAATGCTCAAGCGAGTTTGGGAAAGCGCTGATGGACGAGAAACCAAGTCCCAACTGGTAGTTCCGAAGAAAAAGGTACCAGCCATCCTGACCGAAGTGCATGATGGAATTACTTGAGGCCACCTGGGCATGAATAAAACCCTAGACAAAGTTCGCCAGCGGTACTACTGGGTGAATTACTTCGAAGACGTCAGAGCTTGGTGCCGCAAATGTGCCACATGTGCCGCCAGTAAGGGCCCGAAGACCCGGACCAAGGGCAGAATGCAGCAGTACAATGTGGGCGTCCCATTTGAGAGAATTGCCATCGATGTCGCCGGTCCGTTTCCCGAGTCTGAGAGGGGGAACAAATACATTCTGGTCGCAATGGATTACTTCAGCAAATGGCCTGAGGCATATGCGATACCCAACCAAGAGGCAACCACGGTAGCGACGGTGCTAGTAGAACAACTATTCAGCAGGTTTGGCGTCCCGATGGAATTACATTCAGACCAGGGGCGTAACTTCTAATCGAATGTATTCCAGAAGGTCTGTACGATGTTGGGGATCAGGAAAACGAGAACAACACCATTACACCCACAGTCAGACGGAATGGTGGAAAGATTCAACCGGACCTTGGAACAACACCTATCCAAGGTCGTCAGCAATAACCAGCGTGATTGGGACGAGCATATTCCCCTATTCCTGTTGTCATATCGCTCTGCTGTACATAATAGTACAGGCCTGACCCCAGCCAGGGTCTTATTCGGAAAGGAGCTGCGATTACCATGCGACTTGGCATTTGGCTCCCCCGAAGAACCTCCCCAAGACATCGACGATTATGCCGACCAGCTCCGACATAACATGCTGGCAATACACGACTTAGCCCGAACGCAGATGTTGGCCACCAGTGACCGGATGAAGACGCGATACGACCTCAAGGCCAATTCAGCCGGGTTCCAGGAGAGGGACAAAGTCTGGCTGTACAACCCCCAACGGAGCAAGGGTAAATCCCCAAAGCTTACACCCGCCTGGGATGGTCCATACGAAGTGGTCAAGAGGCTGAATGATGTCGTCTACCGGATCCGTCGAAACCTTAAGGCTAAATTGAAGCTGGTTCACTTAGATCGACTCGCTCCCTACCATGGAGGGGATGTTTCTGATCGGGACGATCAGAATTAAAGGGGGGGCAGTGTTACGAAATTTACCCAAAGCCGACCCTGTGTCTTTTCAGCACGACCACAAACGCTTCAAGATAAAAAAATACGATTCTCGAAAAGGCTCGGCAGCGGAAGGAACGATGTTGATTTCTACTGGAGAATTCTACGCTGGTGATATAAAAGAAGAACGCCACGATCGCCAGGCAGTTATATCGCGACGACTAGCTTATATGAAAATGTATTGTGAATCAGCTGTTTTAAATGTAAATAAAGTTCTAGAAAAGTGAAAGTAAATATTAGTTGTTATACTTTTCAATTGAACCCACGAAGTACATTGCAATATTTGTTTTCGCCATAATGAGCATTTTCATTTGATATATTACATGATGTGTTAGAAACAATTTTAATTTTATATTTTCCATTTAATTCTGTAATGTGCCCCCCAAAATTAATAGTTGAGGTTTCTCCCTATTTTTTTCGGTAAAATTCAGGTGAGGCCCTATATCTCTAATTTTTTTCAAAATTTTACAGCTTATAGTTTCGGAGATAAGGTAGGGGGAATGGGTAAACTTTTTTATATTTTTGTTAATATCTTTAAAATAATTTATTTTAAAAATATGAAAAAAAATAAATATTTGTTTTCGCCATAATGAGCCCTTTCATTTGATATATTACATGATGTCTTAAAAACAATTTTAGTTTTATATTTTCCATTTAATTCAGTAATTTGCCCCCCCCCCAATTAATAGTAGAGGTTTCTCCTTATTTTTCCGGTAAAATTCAGGTGAGGCTCTATACCTTTAATATTTTTCAAAATCTTACTTCTTATAGTTTCGGAGATCAGGGGGGCGGTTTTTTAGTTTTTCTCCCCTGAAGTACCCCTAAAATCAAAATTTCTTCTTACGATATGTACTCCTGATCGGGTCACCAAATTAAACACCGATACCAAATTTCAACCTTTTTCGCCCAGTAGTTTAAGAGAAAATTGCTGTGATCTGTGATGTGAAAGAGGGAGAAATCCGGAGTGAGTTATAAGGGTATCCGTATATATTGTATATACGGAACCCTAAAAATAACCAAATTCGACCCATTCACCCCTATATTCTTGAACTACTAAAGCTAAACTTCGGAAAAAACTGAGAATATACGGTCTCATACCTACAAAATTTACAAAAAAGTAAAGCACAAATTGATTAATTTATAAGCTTAAATGGAAAATAAAATATTTTTTAAAAATGTATCAAATGTAAGAAATATATTTTATTTGTATTTTTAACATAATTTCTTTAAGATTTATTAATTTATTATTTAAAATTTAAGTCATTCTCCCCTTTATCTTCCAAACTACTGAGCTACTGAGCCTAAATGCAGGTAAAAGATTATATATAGCTTCACTGAAACTTTGTTGGTGAATTAAAGCGAAAATCCTAATCTTAATTTTGGGAACCAAATTAGAAAATTTAATAAATATTTTTATAAAAATCAATAAGGAAACTATAAGAAAATCTACTCATGAGCTGCTTGTATTCAACTGGAAAACTAGAAAAAAATATATTATAATTTACATAGATTATAACAAAATCCCAAAGGTACCAACTTTTAGTTTGCGAGTCCAACGCGCACTTGAACCAAATTATTTACAATTTAATTTTGGAAAATGGAGCTCTCCAATGCACCTTCAAAGCAAGTAGATTCACAAAGAAATTTGAATATTTGGGAATTAACCTCCAGAATTTTTAAGAGATTTTGTTAGAACAGCTATTGGATTAGACTTGCCAATGGTTATTTTTGAGGAATATACCAAAACTACGTTGAAAAGTCGGTTATTAAACGCTTACAAATTCTTCTGGTTGAGAAATCTAATTCTCGAACATATGGCATCGTAGCCATCTAAGGGACACAAACAGCTGATCGATCACTCGGATACAACATTCTTCTGGTGGCAAATTAGCGCCTTCTAGTCTCATATAATTGAGCTATTTCAACTATTGTTCTGTGTGGTTAAACGTACCTCTCAGTATTTAATAATCAATTAGCTATTTCATTATACTTCTCGTCTCTAATGAATTTAACAAATCATGTTAATGATTCTAACGTATTCTAGAATTATTTTTGGGCCCTGGAATATCCCGTTTGTCACATTAAATAGCTCCAAAGTGGCATTCCAAAAGCATTCACTCGTGTTTTCCAAAAGATGGATTGTATCGTTCCACACGATGTCAAGAGTTAGCAACTGCCTTTCCAAGTAAATTACCACAACTGGAACAAACATTGATAAACAATTTTTCTCCAAAATTAGAGCTTACATCCTTTGTATTTGCCTCTCACATTTCCAACCATATGGTATGACACTGGCCATGACAATCGTGAATGAAGTTTGATGATCGCCTAAAAATTGTAGTAAAGCGGTTGCTGTGGCTCCAATATATCGAACAATACGCAATTCATTGGGCGTAGAATCCACTAAACCCAATAATACTTTGATTTCTTACTATTGATGTTATTTTATTGTGGACTTTATCAACATGGAACTGATCAGCTCCACACAAATTGTGATTGATCACTTCTTTGTATATATGCTATTTCAAATGGGCTTCAAAAAGAGATTTATACTAGACTAGTATTTTCAAAATACCGATGAAATTTCTATTTTTCGGTGAATCAATTTCATCGTTACCTCGGTAAGCTAATCGCGTTCAGCAATGATTTTACTAGTATAGACGATAATCCTGAGTATTTGTCGCCAATATTGGATTTGTTGAACCTTCTGTAACATGAGCTTTTGTACTATCCGCCTTGTGACTTTACTCCGTTACAGTAAACTGATCATCAAAAGACTTTGAAATCTCATACTCGGATAGATGAAAGTCGTTTTGGAAAATTTAAATTAAAATGCTCTTTAGTTGTCAGAATTTGGAGTTTTTCTAAATAATATATCGAACAAAATGAAACATAACTTTTTATTCGATATTTGTTAGGAAATTATTCTGAACAATATCTACTGTGTCGGTCCTGGGGCCCGATTTTTGACCCATTCGACAGCTCTACTATACGACTTTCGACGTAAGTCACATGAAAAATTGAGGTAAATGAAGTTTAACCCGTATATTAAACTTCATTTATGTCAGATTTCATACGACATACGTCCGAAGTCGAGTGGTAGAGCCGTCGAATGGTTTCAAGAATCGGGTCCCAGGAGTTTCAGCGCCGGTTGCTCTGCGTTAAATCCGGCCCTGAATATATACAGTGAGATCCGAAAGTCAAGAATAAATTTATTTTCTAAATAATGTAATGTTTTTATTTTCTACATAATGTAATGTTTTTATTTTCACACTCGGATTCAGTTCTTGGATTTATTTAAAACAGAGTCCAACTCACTCTAATTTATTTCCACTACTTTAACACAATTTATATTCACTGAACTATTTACAATTTATATCTACTTAAATATACGGCTGCCGAATACTGAATGAATCTATCGCCAGCTGCCCGTATTTATATATTTCTCTGGGAATTATTCTGGCAAGTCAACGAACCATCGGGAAACTTCCCTCACGCACTCTGGAAGCTTCAAGGGAATACTGAGAATTCCCTCGAAGCCCCCAGAACACACGAAAGAAGCCCCCCGGCAGCGGTCGGTCTGTTGAGAGACAAAACATTTCGGATTCCCAGAAGTATCGGAGGAATGTCCATTCCACGAATTGGCTGATGGCTGATTGCACCAGCTATCGGATGACTTTTCGTAACATTGCCCCCTAGATAAGACCATTTCGTCCTGGAATGTCCCAGAATCCTTCCTGGTGTGACGATATTTGCAGGACTCTCCATTTCGACAACGGGAAGTTTGGTGGAAGTAACAGTCAACGGTCTTAGAATCTGGGCTGCGAATATTGATACAGCATACCAGGATGTCGATGTCACTGAATCGAAAGATTGTTTCCATCATACTTCTCACCACCTTCCAATTCAGTCCATCCAAGCCGCAGGCTATCTTTGGGACCGCCAATTTCATCAGGTTCTTCTCCATCATCACATTCCTCAATTCTAGTCTTCCAAAGATCGCTGTATGTTGGCTTGCCCCGCGAGAATGTTTTTGTTACCAAATAAAAGATGTCTCTGGTAGCCACTGGTTGTTTATCTTCGAGTTGAAGGACCTTCCCTATCACTGGATCTTGCTCCCTTAGCTTCTGGAATTGGCCGTACTTTTTGGCAAACACCTTAGCTATTCCTCTGAACATCCGGAGATCTCGAGCCACACAATGAGCGAGGGCATATTCCATGGGCACCTCAAACAGGTCTCGGGGTTCCTCACTTGTTACGTCGTGCTGCACTCTCTGCCCATCAGAATACAGTGCCATAAACTGTTCGAAGGTCATCTCGTCATCGGGTGGTTGGATGCTGTGGACTTGGGCTTGGTCAACTTCGTCGTCATGACTTCCGGCATAAGGGGCTAACCTGTTGAAATGTACTACCTTTGGTTTTCCTAGAGGTAGCTTCCTCATTTTGTAGACAACATCGTTGATTTTCTTTACAATTTGGTACGGCCCCTCCCAAGATCTTTGTAGCTTGGGCGAATATCCACGACGACGTTGCGGGTTATACAACCAAACAAGATCATCAGCTGAGAATTCCCCGCCCTTGGCTCTGATGCCATACGCTTCCTTCATTCGGGCACTGGCATTCTCGATATTTAACCGGATTCGTTGGTGGATGTCGTCCTTCTTTTGACGTAACTGGCTCACATAGTCTTCACCTGCAGTCTCTTCTCCTGGGGGACATCCAAACTTCAAATCGCATGGTAGTCGTAACTCTCGTCCCATAATAACGCTTGCCGGGATTTGACCCGTGAACTCGTGCAAAGATGAACGATATGCTATTAGAAACAAGTGACAATACTGGTCCCAGTCTCTTTGGTGGTCAGAGACTACCTTTGACAAATGGCGATTAATGGTTCTATTCATCCGTTCTACCATTCCATCGGATTGCGGGTGTAATACTGTCGTTCGTGTTTTATTGATCTTCAATAGTTTGCAGACGTCTTGGTCTGAGTGCAACTCCAAGGAAACACCAAAACGACTAATTCATTCTTTGAAAAGGACATCAGCAACGGTCAAGGCTTCATGATTCGGCAAGGCATACGCTTCTGCCCATTTACTGAAATAGTCCATCACCACCACAATGTACTTATTTCCAGAGTCGGATTCAGGAAATGGACCGGCAACATCAATGGCTACTCTTTCGAATGGACTGCCCACGGTATATTGCTTCATGGGAACTTTTGGTCGCTTCTCAGGCACATTACTTGCTGCCCAAACCGTACATTTCCGGCACCAATCTTTAACATCTGCTTGGCAGTTTACCCAATAGAAGCGTTCGCTCAACTTCCCCAGGGTTTTGGTCACTCCCAGATGTCTTCTATTTTTAGGGACTACAATCTGCTTTCTGTCCTTGCCTTCCTCTGAAGTTTCCAGGACGCGCTTCAGAAGTCCATTCTCCAGGATGAGGGAGTTCCACTGAGCCCAGTATAACTTAATGGTGGGCGAGAAACGGCAAATCTCCTGCCACATAGGTTTGCGGTTTTCTTCCTGCCACCGGATAACTTCTTTTAACTCCGGGTCCATTTTCTGGTCTTTCTGGATCTCCTCAGATTGCTAGTGGTCATCGACTGCGGTAGTTCTATAGAGAACAGCCCCCTTTTCTTCAGCTCGCTGACAATGTTTACAATCATCAGGGCATGGTCTCCTCGATAAGGCATCAACATTCTTATGGCTTGTTCCCGCGCGATGTTCAGTCTCGAAGTCGAATTTTTGGAACCGCTCAATCCACCTGGCCACTTGTGCTTCGGGGTTTTTAAACTGCAAGAGCCACTTCAGTGCTGCATGATCAGTCCTCAGGAGGAATCTTTTACCATAGAGGTACTTGTAGAAATGTTCTCCCTTTACCACAGCCAAGAGTTTCCTGCGAGTAACTCAGTAATTCCGTTCAGGCTTCCTCAAGGTCTTGCTGAAATAGCTGATGACTGGTACTGTACTCTCTGTAAGTGGCTTGGCGATGTTGGAAAATCAGGCTACGTACCGACGATAGTACGTGCAAAACCCCAGGAATCTTCTTAACTCGCGGATATCTTTAGGTATCGGCAACTCCTGTACAGCTTTGATTTTCTGTTTAACAACAGCTACTCCCACTGCGGAAACCACATGTCCAAGATATTGCACCTCTTCTTGGAACAGCTGACACTCCTTCGGGCTTAATTTTAGTCCTGAACTTCCAAGTCGCTGAAACACCTCCTCCAGGTTCTTCACGTGGTCTTCAAAGATACACCAGGCATGTTTTCCATGAAAGCCCGTTTAACACTGTTTCCATCAATCTTTCAAACGTTGCTGGAGCATTACCCAATCCAAAAGGCATCACCGTGAATTGGTCCTGAGCGAATGGTAAAAGCAGTCTTTTCGCGGTCTTTTTTGGCAAGTTCCACCTGCCAATAACCGCTCCTTAAGTCCAGGGTGGAAAACATCTTCGATCCAGCCAACGTATCTAGGGTATCGTCTATGCTTGGCTTTCTTTCTTTTTTTTTAACCAAGACAACTGGAGAAGCACAAGGGCTATTGGATGGTTCAATTACACCTTCCTCCATTTCGCGGACTATTCTGTCGGCTTCTTCTCTTTTAGCTAGAGGTAGTCTTCTCGCCGACTGTTGAATAGGTTGAGCATCCCCGGTATTAATTTTATGTTTAACCAGGTCAGTCCGTCCTCTTATTCCGTTTCCTGCATCGAAGATATTCTGGTAGTTTCTAATTCCCTCAATTTTGCTTTCTGGTTTGGTTTCAAATTCTTAGATGAATCGGTGATGAGTCTTTCCAGTTCCTCAGATAGTTTACTTGGTGGTATTTCTGCATGCTGTGTGCTTCTGACTACAGAGGAAACTGTTGAACAATGGTCCAAAGTTCTTACTTTCTTTAGCACAACCGAGTAATGATTCAGGTTCATTACTCTTACTGGCACAGTTTCCTGGGCACGAAACAAAGTCTTTTCCAGTGCGATACCTCTGCCTACATTTTCATCGTGAAGTTTGGGATCGAACATCATTACTGTTCCATCTTTAGCTTTCCCAACTAAGCAAGCGTCTACAATGATTTCAGCTCTTTCCGGAACATTGATATCTTCTGCTAAGATGGCTCGAAGCATTATGTCATCTTTTCCATGAAGCACCACTTCTTCGTCATTTACTCCCAGAATTCCATATTTGAAGTTTAACTTGGAGCTCATGACATCCATTCCAATGATGACTTCGTCTTCGATGTCTGCCACTAATGCCCGATGTAGGAAGGTTGTATTTCCTAAGACCATTTCAACCTCTATTTCACCATGGACTTTCGCTGCTTCTCCTGTCGCTGTTCGCAGTTGCCATTTTGTTGGTTTTATCATCGTCTCTAAAACGATGTTGGGCCTTATAAATGTTTTTGTCGCACCTGTATCCAGCAGCATTGCACATTGCTTCTTATTAATAAAGCCATCTACAAAGCCACTGTTAACGTGGTTGCGTAACGAAGCGACATATGCGTAGATAGTTGGGTCTTGTTAGCTACAGGCCGACAGTGGTCCCTTCCCATCGACCCTCTTTAGTTTTCCGACGAGGAAGTCGGGCCTCCGTTGCTCTGCTTGCAACGACTCCTTATGTGTCCTACCTTACCACACTTCCAACATCTCATTTGTCTTTTCTCGGTAAGGACTTTCTCTATTATCTTTCATTTCCGCCATCTTCTGATTCTCCGTCCATGCTTCGGCGCTCGAGCAAGTGCATCCACTAATTGAGTCTAACTAGTGTTAAAGCTTGTCTGGCTTCGTTGTCCCGCAGTCCATCCAAAAACGCTTGTACTGATAACCTTTCTATCACATTTTCCGGTGTGGCTGGATAGGCAAGGCGAACCAGACGGGCAATATTAGCTTCAAACTTTTGTAGGGATTCATTAGATTTCTGGTGGCGATTTTTCAGTTGGGAGTGATAAACGTGCTCCAAATGGGTTTGCCCCTCAGTTCTAAATGTTTGACCAGTTGTTCGTAGCCTTCTTGCTCCGAGGTATTCAACGTTTGTAAAATATCTGTAGCATCCCCTCTTAAGGCTAGGGTTAATGCTATTGCCTTCTCCTCTGCCGACAATCCGTTTAACTTTGCTGCAGCCTCGAATTGGCACCTATAATTAGTCCATGACGATTTCCCATCAAATTGTGGAGGTTTCATTTTGTATCTTGCTCCTTCGAGGCCAATTTTTGAATCCACTACTTCTGAACTGTTTCTGCTTACAGCTTTTGATTGAGTTTCTCCCCTTTGTATAGTGCCTACCTGTTCTTTTATTTTGCTGATCTCATCCTCTATTTTATTATATTATAGGCTTTAGCTCTTCTATCTGGGTTTCATTTTTGTTTAACTCTTCGAACATTGTTTGCTTTAGCTCTTCCATCCGAGCCTCATTCTCGAATACTTTCTCTTCCAGTACCATGCTTTTCAAATTTTCTTCTAAGGATTTAGAGTTTTCCAGTAATTTGTCTTCCAGGGTTTTAGAATTTTCTGCTAATTTATCTTCTAACGCCTCTTTCAAGTTTTTGGAATTTTCTAGCAATGTATCTTCTAGTGTTTTACAATTTTCTTGTAATGCTTGTAGTTTATCTTCTAAAGTCTGAGGATTTTCTAGTAACGCCTCTTTCAGGTTTTTAGAATTGTTCTCCATTTGTTTTAATAACATGCTCATCTCACCATTACCAGGAACTTCAAAAAATAAGTATCGGGATCGTTGCCTTCATTTATTAGGGCATCTCGAAGCCGTTGTATTAATTCACTTTTCTTCCCACTAATTTCTAAATCCCTTTCCTCAAGTTCTTTTTTAAGTCCGTCACTTTCAATTGGTCCAAATTCATTGTTTTAAACATTGTCCGTCTATTTATTTTCACTTCTAAAGTTCCACAAATACACCTACACCTGACACCACTGAAATGATTTTATTTTCACGCTCGAGTTCAGTTCTTGGATTTATTTAAAAACACAGTCCAACTCACTCTAATTTATTTCCACTACTTAACACAATTTACATTCACCGAACTATTTACAATTTATCTCTACTTAAATGTACGGCTGTCGAATACCGAATGAATCCCATAGCTAGCTGTCCGTATTTATATATTTCTCTCGGAATTGTCTGGTAAGTCAACGAACCGTCGGGAAACTTCTTTCATGTGTTCTGGAAGCTTCAAGAGAATTCGACGAATGCCTTTTAACGGCAGCCGCCAGCCTCGGGTTGAGAGACAAAACATTTCGGATTCTCAGAAGCATCGGAAGAATGTCGCACCAGCTATCGGATGAATTCTCGTAAAAGTAATTTAATTCAAAAAGTGTAGTTTCATAAATACAAATTTACCTGTTAGATTATTATTCATTTGCATTTATAATTACGTAGGAAATGAATTTATCCCTGACCTCACTGAATAATTTAGGGGCAAAAATCAATACAGATGTAATTGGTCATCTGCAAATGTATTTTAGAAATTAATCTAGTTGCGTACTTAAAAAACTACTGTTCTTAAAGTACTGGTACCCGTCTTATCTCAGATACGCTTTTTAAGTTTTCAGATGAAAACGGCTCGTTTATATTTGACAGTCGTATTAGTGTGCTCCAACACTGCAAATTTCCTCTTTCGCAACATAACTACAAATGTACTCAGGGCCGGATTTAAAGGTGTGGGCCCTGGGACAACAAAAGAGTGGAAGAACTGCTTTTCAGCTACGCTGTCAGAATATTTCTAAATAATGTTGCATATCCTCTGTATTTATTCATTATAGGAACATTTATCTAAAATGTAGAAATCTCTATTGTGGGGGTCCCTGGGCAGCAGCCCCTGTTGCCCTCCCTAAAATCCGACCCTGAAGGTACTAATGCGTATGGAATTTGCTACTAACATTGAGGTCACGCATTTTGATTCCTCCATCTGTACAGCAATTACAGTGCAGTTGAAACAAAATCTTCAAACAACAAAACGCATCACCAATTTTGGGAAATCTTTTAGGTATAAGAAATAATATAAATTCGGTTTCTTTAAATGTATTTATGTTCCTGTTGTGGCACACGGGGAATGCCACATTCCGGCAATCGACACTCATCTATGAAAATAATTTCTAAAAAATTGCAACAAAGTATATACAGTTTTTGGTTTTTGATTTTTGGAAAACATTTAAACTATTGTAGTACAATTATAAAATAATTTGAACTAAATAATTACAAAATTATTTGTAGCTTATATTAAATACCTAACTCAGTAATATTGTTTATATTAATAAACATTCTAAGAATGCATAATGGTTTCAGATCAGTCGCAACTATCCCAATCCAAATCGTCCTTATATCACAGTGCCTTTCGATGATATTCTGGCGAAGCATTTCCATAGACTTGTAAATTAAAGAACTGTGCACTATTCTTGATTAAATATTTTAAAAAATCTTGAATATTTTGTAAAAGAAGTTGAATACTCCTTTCATCTAAAGGAGTGTAGGCTAACATGGCACCTAACTTGACGAATAAACGTAAAAGATGTATGGCTCCATAAATTTCTGACATGGGTTTATCTGAATATGTTTGTAAGATTTCGGCATATTGTGGCCTTTCGAACTTGTATAGAAGTTGAGTGCCCAACATAACATTGAAGTATTCTTTGATACCTAAAAAATAACAAAATAAAAAGCATAAAAAACTAAATTGAAAAACCACTAAATTTTATGCAGTCATGATTTTACAAATATACACAATACTTTAAAACCATTTAAAGTATTATTATCAACTTCGTGGGAAGTTTAAGTACTATCCATCATACTAAATTTTGTTAAATAAACGTTTCTGGCTACTACCAGGGGCGTACGATAGGGCCAGTGACTGGTTGATCCTACCCAAATTCGACGGCTCTAGCGGAATTGGAATTTCAGCACAATTTCGCGATTCTTCAATACTTTCTATGTAAATATCGAACCTTTTGTTGTTAACGATACCGTAATTTTTTAAGATATATTTTAAGTTAATAATGAAGCTGCATAATTATTTTGATTTTTAACCGACTTCCAAAAAGGAGGAGTTATCAATTCGTATGCATTTTTTTTATGTATGTGGGGCGATTATTCAAAAACGGCTGGGGCAATTTTGATGATTTAAACTGCATTATATTAAGGAACATTACAGAAAGGTCCCATATAATTGTCTATAACATGAGATTTACGGTTTTCTAGAAAATCAGAAAAAAAAAGTAAAAAAGAGAATAGATTTCAGCGATTTTCAATGAATCTTCACTGTTTTCACTAATAGTGCTCACGCAATTTCAATATTATAAATTGTATTATACAAAGTTATGTTCCAGCTTGATTCCGTACATTTTTCTATAACGCAAAACATACGATTTTTCTGAAAATCGGAAAAATATATGCAAAAATACTGTAAACATCATGGTAAATGTCAAATTTTTATCATAAATATCAATATGTAAATAGGCAAAAACAAAACGATTAGGTACCATTTTCTCCTATGTCTCTCAACTGATTTTCTTCATTTTTGTTTTGTTTAGTAGCTACTGTCGACCTTCAGTGCAGAATGCTAATATTAATTTATAATATTGGTTCATTCATTAAATAAAATATAATAAAAATTCATTATTTACGTCCACACTGCCAACGCCAAACAACTGACAGTGCCGCCGCCAGACCGTCTAAACTCAAAACAATGAGTAATTATATATAGAGGGATCGATCGTTAGATGCGGTTATATACTTAGAGCATGTACTTCTGGAAGTGGCATGCAAGGGTTGTTATTGTTTAGTTTGTTGTGGTAAAATATTCAATGTAGTGTTGATTTTTCGGACGGTTGCAGGAACTTTCATAATAAATATTCTGTTTTTAATGTGAATTTAATTATTTGAATAATATATTATTATCACAACCTTCTCGAAGTTATTGTGTAAAAAATTGTCAGACAGCGGACAATAGAGAATGTATTTAAATTTAAGTTCTCCTAGGGTTGTTGGTCCTCTCTTTTCTTTAATATTCCTGAACTTGATTAAAACCGACAATGACGAAAACTTTTAGGTTCCAAAGAACAATCTTCCAATTATTATATCGAATATTTTGCCAGGAGCGGTTTCAGCCATTGTAAATTGGTGTTTTCGAAGAATTTTCATTTATTTACTTTTTATTTCAATAGATTTGTCAATATGATTGAACATTTTTGTCATTACATCCACTTCTCCGATTTCTCCACAACTGTTTCTTATAAAAACATACATTTACAATTTCATGAAATCGGGTCGAATTTCGACCACTGGGCGACCACTAGTCTAGTTTAAATGTCATGATATGCCATGAAAGTATATCGTACAGGGTGTTTTTAATGGTTTTCAATTTGATGCATTTGATACTCACTTTCTATTAGTTTTATTAAGTAATAGTCACGTGAAATGGCAGAAAATATTTCGTTAGTTTATCGAAACGAAAATTTGTTAGATATGTCGGCGAACTCTTCTATATGGTATACGGTTGTAGGTGTGTGCGTGCGTTCATGTGGTATTAGGTGGTACAAAAGCCGTTGTATACATAGGATGGTTGAAATATAAGTTGGAATTGAATTAGTTATACAGGGTGTTTCTAAAAATATTGTATTTGGTGGCACATAAGTAGTTGCGTATACAAGGTGGTTGAAATAAGAGTGGAGCAAAACTAGAGTTATACAGGGCGGATATTTGCATTATAGGAAAATAATTACAGTTATACAAAAGGCTTTAAAAATTGTCAGAAGTAGTTGAATATACAGGATGGTTGAAATATAAATTGGAGTACAATTATAGTTATACAGGGCGGTTTAAAATAGTTATATAGTTTGGAACATAAGTAGTTGCTTATACAAGGTGTTTGAAGTAAGGGTAAATATATTGTTATTCAGGGTGTATCAAAAATTTGTTATATAAGCACAAGCAGTTAGGATATTTGAATTATAGAATGTAGGACGGAGTATAATTATAGACATAGGTTCAAAAAATTTTAGAAGCAGTTGCATATACCGGGTGGTTGAAATAAATGGTAGAGTAAAATAGGTAGTCATAAAATGTGGCTCAAAAAGGTGAATTTTGTTATACAGGGTAGACCATGAGGAGTTGCATAAATGGAATACTAGACATATGGGGCGAAATAAAATCATTGGTATACAGGAATAATTTAAATAATAGAAAAATAGAAAGAGTCAATAGTGTGGAGAGGATTTATACTTATACAGGGTGGTTTTAAAGATTTCAGGACCGTTGTGATATTGTATTGAATTGAATGATAGTTGTTCAGGGTGATTTAGAAAATGATAGACCAATAAGTTATATATAATATATATTTATTAAACAAATAAAAAAGTTAAAATACATTTGGAAAATAGAGACAAAGAATACAAATTAGAGAGGGAGAAAGAGAAAGGAAGAAAGAGAGAGAGATATAAGAATACGCTAAAATTTTTAATTGAATTGTACCTTAAATCAGATAAAAAAGAAGACATGTGTGAAAATAGTGATTGATTGCACACATTTTCTAAACGGTTTTTATTTTAAGTCAGCTGAAGTCAAACAACAAAAAATAAATTTCATTAAGTGCGAGTTGGACTGGCATACTAAGGGTTCCATACCACTTCTGAGATTTGATGCAATTGTAAATAAATAATATTTTTCTAATTTTCCAGCTTCAGACGAGAAGGGTTTTTTTATTATAGCGTTATTTTACCAATAAACTTTCAGTGAAGCCCTATATATCTTATGTCTGAATTTTAGGCTCAAATATTTGGAAGATAAAGGGGACAATGGGACAAATTTTAAGTAATAAATTATTAAATCTTTTAAACATTATTTAAAAAATACAAATATATTTACTGGTGCACTTTAATAAAACAAAGTTTTATTTTCCATTAACAACTTTTTAATAATAATCTATTCAAAAAATATGAAAATATTATACTTGTATTCCTCATAATGAGCCCTTTGAACGTGATGCGTTTGAAAATATAAATATATTTTTTTATTTTTCATTTAATTCTGTAATTTGGCCCCCAAAGTTAATGTCAGGATTTTCTCCTTATTTTTCATGTGACCAAGTAAGGCCCTATTTTTTTTGCAAAATTTTAGGTAGTATAGTCTCTGGATAAAGAGTCGATATTTTATATTGTCATTAATACCTTTTAAACAAATCATTTTAAAAATATGAAAAATATATATTTGTATTCCTCATAATGAGCTCTTTCATTGGATATATTACATGATGCATTTGATTTTTTTTATTTTCCGTTTAATTATATAATCCCCCCCAACAAAACTAATATTAGGGCTTTCTTCTTATTTTTCCTCTCATGTTTAAGTGCGGCCCTATAGATACTCCTATTTTTTTTCAAAAATTTAAATCTGAAATAAAGGATGGAAATTGCTATTTTCTTATATTTTTGTTAATATTTTTTAAACTATTTTGAAAATATAAAAAAAATATATTTCCTCAGAATGACCCCTTTCATTTGATATATTACAAAATGCGTTTGAAAAATTTCCAACTTTTTATTTTTCATAATGTTATAAACTCCGTGGGTTCAATTAAAATTGTAAAAACTAATATTCACTCTCACTTTCTATAAACTTTTATGCACATCAAAAATTCACAACACCTGATTCGAATATCTAAATAATAACACGAAATACACTCTTCGCAATAACTAATTGCCTGCTGCATCGAATCCTCTAGTACAATCCAGTATCAATAGGCCTTTTCATCAGGTGATTGCGCAAGCGCTGCAGCCTTTTTGAAATAGCCGTAATTTAAAAGTTTCGTACTGTTTTAGTTAACAATGGCTGGGAATGCAATAATATCTCTGCCAAATAATAAATTACTTGAAGAATTAATTGATGGTGCTTCACTTATTTATAACTCTGTGGAAGCACATAGCTGTGAGCAATTAAAAAGATGGTTAAAATGTCACGGACGTTCACAGCAAGGAAAAAAAAGTGTGCTGGTTGAGAGGTTAGGTATCAATACTTGTATTTACTCTTGTAAAAAATCAGAAAAAATAAATAAAAATCATGATTTCATTCGAATTTGCATGTAAAAGCACCTTAATTAATATAAAAATTAACAAATATAACTAATGTCATAATAAAATATTTATAAAATCAACATGACATTTAAAAAGGAGTTGAAAATTCTAAGACTAAAATAATGTTCATATATGCAAGCTAAATTCAATAATTGTCATTAGTTATATCTTATAATTAATTAAATCGAAGATGTATTCAATAAAAAATAAGTATGTTGAATATAAAATATTAAATATTATTTTCAGGGTAAAAATTGGTATAAGAAATAATATACCTGTCGATCCAAATGTTGATAAAGGATCAGGATTTTGTTCACTTGGACCACTTTCTCCAGAAAAATGCAATGAACAAATATAAGTGTCCTTAGTAACATCATCAATAGATTTAAATCCTCTGTCACTTCGGCCACATTTTTTCACCCACGAATCACATTTAGAACATTTTTGACATGTTTTAATATGTAATTTTTTTGGATGACTTAATTACTTTCTTGCGATATTCCAGGCAAGGCTTTGGAAAGTTTATAAAATAATAGGTATTTGTTTTAAAAGATTTATACCGTGTATCACTTTTGCATACTCCATAACAACACCGCTTTGTTGTACCTTTTCGTACAGACAACATAATTATAGTTTACAGCAAAATTGCTGTATTGAATCCTGACACTTACTACTTTACTTTTATTACTTTTTTAAATCATAAACACATTTATAATAGTATTTATTAATTTTAAGTTTTAGTACGTGGGCACTTTAACACGTTTGTTTACAAATAACAGTACGAAAAAAATGGCTGATGCGAACGCATGCGCACTGAAAATGAAAAGGCCTATTCTACAGTTGCCGAGCTGTTCCGAGATTAATTTCTTTGTCCTCCCAGCGATCGATGTCGTATTGGAATGAAACCAGGGCCGGCTTAGGTAAATTTCGTAACAATAATAATTTGGTCCCAAAATTAATATTATGGGTTTCTCCCCAAAAACGTTGGGCAATATTTCAAAATTTTGGGCCAAATAGTTTTGGAGATAAGGGGGAATGGGTCGATTTTTGCAAATTTTCCCCCAACATTTTTTCTTTTACAATCTGTACTCCTGATCGGGTCACCAAACTATCACTGATACCAAGTTTCAACATTTTCCGTACAGTAGTTTCGGAGAAAATTGCTGAGATGTGAAAGACGAAGAAATCTGGATTTACAGAACCTAAAACAATGTTATTTATCGAAATTTTTTGAAACATTTTTTTTTTAATTCCTTATAATGAAACAAAGACGGCTTTATTTGGAATGAGTCGCAGTGAGCCTTCCCGTTAAGATTTTTGTCCTAAATTATCGCCCCATTATTAAAGACATATTCAAATTTTGATTATTCTGAGTCGTATGAAATCTCATATGTGTTGTTGTTGAGCTATTAAGACATAATGAAATGTTGCTGAACCAGATGATAGAATAAAAATAAAATAAGTTTAGGTTTCGTGAAGTACGATCTAGGTAACTGAAGATGCCACGACCAAGTAATTTTACTAATCTTGAATCCTGTGTTTATGCGAACGAAAATTATTCCTGTTTTACTGCTGCTCGAATGTAATCAGAATTAAATTCGCAATCGCAAGACTTTCAGTAATATTGTCAGTCGATTATGTGAGACTGGACAATTTCGACGACCGAAAATATTAACTGTTTTAGTGCGTGTTGCTGATAATCCAGAACTAAGCACTCGGCGATTAGTACATATGAGTGAAGTAGGCCATTCATCAGTTTTTTGAACACTGAAAAAAAATCACGTCCTTACCACTTTACACCGCTACGGAGTTTAATGCTTAAAGAATATAATTTAATGTCTTTATGAATGAATTTCACTAAGTAGGCCGTTATTTTCTTGAAAAAAATCTGTTTTTTCACGATGCCATATTTACAGGTATGGTAGTTCTCAAATCGAGAAACTGTCATAAATGGGATACTGAAAATCCCCATTTACCCCGAATCATGTTAACATGAATTTAAGATTAATTTGGAGATAGTAGGGTCCTTATGAATTACCACCAAATTTAAATGGTAACTCGTATATACAGTTTTCCACTTTTCGATTATCTAGAAAGAAAAGAAAGACATGTGGTTCATGGCATGGAGGACCCCTCCTTATCCTTTAATAGTGCGAAATTATCACATTCTTAAATTTCATTCGATTGACAGAGGTAATGAATTTCCGTGGCAGCAAAGAACTCCCGAAGGTAATCCCTTATATTTGTTTTTCTGGGGGCATATGAAATCAATGGTATACTCCCAAGCACGAGTATTTCGTTAGGTACGATAGCAGCGAATTATAAATGCCGCAAATTTTATTACCAATCAAACATTTTTAAAAGTTACCATCATTTAGCGAAAGAATGAAAACTTTTTTTTGTTATAAAAGGCTTTAAAGTTTTGTTTTACGCTTTAGATAATTTGTCATTTGAGTTGTTCTTTTATTTAAATTTCCATTATCAGAACCACATTTTGTTTAATGCATATATTTGTTTCAAGAAATTTTAATAAACACCATTGTTTTTGTTAATACGGATTAAAGTTTGATTTGTGAAATAAATGCAATCTGATGACCCCAAACACATAATTAATAAGCAATAAGATCAAAATAATGGTGTAAATTCATGTTGAATTTAGAATATCTCGAAAAATTATGACTTTATCGTTCTGAAGAAAAGGTGCGATAAAAAGATACGAGGGGAAGCAAAAATTATAAATGACATCATGTATTTCAGGCTGTTAATTATGGCCCATTTATATGTGAAATATGGCAACCAACTATAGTTCGTTATTTTATGTGTTGCAGAAGAACACAGGAAAAGAGAAATAGAATTTAATTATTTTACTCTTTACTTATCTTAATATGTATATATAAATGAATCCCTATAAATTGGAAAATTTCAGAAAATTTTAGGATTGTATAACCTTTGGGCGTATTTTTCTTTAACATTTAGAGGTTGGATTATGAAGAAACTGATTGTGTGAGTTTGAATGTGTCCCTAGAACTTTGTGTGTGTGTGTCTGTTTGAATGGCTTAGATGTACTAATTGACCCGCTATGGGCGCTGCAATCGGGTTGTAACATTTTTTTAACTCCCCAGGATCCACAACTGATATAAGTTATATGTAAGTTAAGAAAAAGACTAATGATATATTTTTTTAATTAACAGTAAATTCCATGATAGTTCCCCAAATACATACCTTTAATAATTTGAATTGTAGCTGATTCCTTACTAGAGTTATTTGATTTAACAGATTTTTTATAATTCAGGTAATTTTCCAGAATCTGATCTACAGTAATTTTAGCTGGCAAGTTCAGTAATTTTCTTTGCCGAGTGATGATATCCCAATCATCAACTAACCAAGGTTTCAGTTCATCTGGAATTTTCACTTTTATTTCAACTTTACTCAAAAATTGTTCTTCTGATTCCACAGATGGATCTAACCGAGCCCTTTTCTTTCTTGGAACATCAGAACTAGAATCCTGACCACTAGACGGTGTCCCTCCATCCTTTCTCTTTGATCCTGAAGCCAAATATCAGCGAAAAATGATAAAAATGTTTAATGTTTCTTACAACTAGAAATATTTGAATTGAATACATTTCAGGGATGTTCAGCTTAAAAATCATTCTATTCTACGCCTAAAAAATCGGAGCTGTATTCACAAATTACCAAATTAACCAGTTGAATGCACACTATACAACTCATAGACTTTTCAAGGAATCAAGATATCTCAAGCAATTTACAGTAAAAATTATGTTTGTTGTTTGCCCTAGTGTATGTAATTACTATTCTGAGGGGTATGTTAGGGATAATTATCAGAGTCAACTTGAAAATTTCAGACCAACTGTTAATGGAATAGTATGGAATGGTAATTTGAATCGCAAACACTATCTATCTATTTAATAATGATAGCGCACGAAAACACATTTGGCATTTAAGAAAGTCAATTTTAATATTTTCAATCAATACAACAGAATGGCTTAAACCTGCTGGACGTTACAGCACATTCCAATGATAGTCCCAGAATTAAATATTTACATAGTCTCTTTTAAGCTTGATACACATTTCAATAGGTTTGATACTCTTTAGTGAAAATTGTTTATCATTTCAAAATAACTATCATTTCTAAACACACCCCTTCATGATTGGAAAATCTTTTAACACTACGCCATTTTTCAAGTTTGTGGAAAGAGATACTTATCCAAGGGTGCTACCTCTAGCAAAGAGTGTGTGACGTAGTAATTTGATCTTAAACTCATTAATTTTGACCATAGCGATAAAGGATGTCTGAACTGATTCACAGATTTTATCCCTGGATGCTGCAATAAGTTAGCCACTGATTGTTTTTCAGTTCAGAAGAAAATAAACGAAAATTATTCCACAATATCTAAAAAAAAAGGACACTGTGACTTTACCCCTTCAGTCAGTTTCTAACTTGATCCTCATTTGGTAGCGACTGCTATGTTCGTCTTGGAGTTGGTACGGCTTCGTTAAATTCTGCCATCTTATATTTTAATGTTGTAAACAAACTCCCTCAGCCTGATATTGGTTGACCTGAGGTCTCTTAAATGAAACCTTGGTATGAAATAATGACAAATTTTTTGGTTGGTACTTTATTCAATAGGTCATTAATTTCAAAAGCGAACACCATCTACATCATTCCATATACTCATATGTACTCAATTCACTTTGAAAATAATTTTATATTAGACTCAAGTATTGAGCACTTTTAACAATGTTTTATATAATTCGTGAGTAAGATGTTTTTAATTTGGCTATAGAATGAATATGTTTGGGTCACAGTTGAATGTTTTTGTAGTGTCTGACTGAAACCAGTTTGTTCAATACAAAGTAAAATAGAAACTGAATTTCTATCGTAGTTTCGACCAAAACTCTAAATCATTATTTTCTGTTAAATTTACCTAATTGCAGATATGTATTAACAGTTGAAGACACGAGATGTAAAAACCGACATCTAGGATTTTCGTACAAAAGAATGACACCTTGAAGAGAGTATATGTATAAACATGTTAATACTTAACCTTGATTGTTAAGTTAATTAGGTAGGGATCAAATAAAACTCACAACCCGATCAATTAAGGAAAAAAAAACTTGAAACTGCTTATATCATGATTAAAGGACAGCCAATAGTTGAGTAAAAAACAAAATTTCAACTCTAACAAAGCACTGAAATTTAATTAAACGATAAAAATGCTTAAAAACTGACATTTAATTTTTGCATGTGTCATGGAAAATGCTAAATTGATATTACTTTCAGTTGGCAGTAGGTAGAGAAGTAAAAAAATGCTTAAAATTGTAGTTTTTGAAATAATTAATATTTTGGGCAAATATCAGTCATAGTTTCAAAGTTTTTCTGCCAAAACCAAAACTTCCTGAAACCGAAAGTTGTTTTAGGTTGAATATCCCAGAAACTCTTTAATGTATATATATATATATATATATATATATATATATATATATATATATACGGGTCAAAATATTACTTTTTTCCCAAACCATCCACAGTGAGTCCTCAATTTTTTTTGCAAAAAAATATGTTGATGTACTCTGTAAAAATAGAGCTTCCGGAAAGTTTGAGGCTTTAAAATATTTTTTAAATTTTTTACAAGCCTTTTAACCGTCAAAAGCAGGTATTTCTTAGCTATTTTTGGCTCATATTGATACGCTTGCCAAGAAGAGCCCATTTAATATTTCTTAACATATGAAAAACAGAATGAAAGTTTTTTCATGAGTAACTAAAAAGAATATTATATAAAGAAAAAATATTGATAATCTAAGATGTTTCTCGCATTTTCCAAGATTTTATAGTGGATAAATTTATATAAAAATATGTTTTTTAATGTCAATATCTTTTTTCCTATTTTTCTAAACTATGTAAACAGACCTTTTATTTTTGTTTATGTAAGTCCAAACCGATTAAAAATCGCCGAAGATACAGCGCTTTTAATTTTAGCTAAATTACAAAAATTGCGGTTTTGGAAATTTTGGCAAGCATTTTTGGGCATGTTCTATTTTTTTTGGCTCATTTTTTTCAGGTACAGTCTTTATAAACCTAAATAAGCTCCAACTGGTCCGATGTGTCTTTTATTTTTTTGTTTACATTAACGAGGCCTTCAAACTTAGCGTATATTTTGAAAATAATTCGCGCTTTAGGAGCTAACGTGAGGGCTAATTCTGACTCATTTAGATATTACTAGCCGTTACCCGCGGTTTCACCCGCGTACGGAATGTTCAAGCTTTCGCAAAAAGAAATAACTTATGAGACATATGGATTACCTTAAATAAAAAAAATTCTAACTTGTTTAAACCCTACTTAACTATAAATCCACCAATCCCGAATATATTTCACCCAAACTGCAAGTTTATTCGATTTTTTTTTTAAATCTCCTTGAATAACTGTAACCCTACTTCACCCTATATTGCTATCCTGTATATGCTGCTGTTTATTTGTCACCCAATATAACTTTTTGAACACCTGACTATAACTCTTGTCTACCCTATATTTCAGCTATGCAACCGCTTATGGTCTACGCTGTATAACAATTTTTTCTGATATTTTTTGAACCAACTTATAAGGTACAATTTTTGCCCTATAATTTAACCACCACTTATATGCAGATTTTTCTAACATTATGTTAAACACACTCTAATACAATCTTGCTTCTCCCCATATTTCAGATATTCCATACAACTGTTCATGGTCTACCCTATCTAACAATTATTTTTTAACTTTTTTACATACAACTTGATGGAAATACCGGTTTAACCCTTGGTGTGTCACAAATTTAAAAACACAGTTTTCCACCCTTAACACCAAATTTTTATTTAAGCACTCACCCAAACTGCAACTGCTTATTAGCCATCCTATATACTAATTTTATTCAACTTTTTTTTTAACTGCTTTGTATAATTAAGTCTACTTCCATCTACATTAAAACCATCCTGTATACACTGCTGCCAATTTGTCAAACATTACAACTTATTTTTGAACGACCCTGCATAACCATAAATTTACTCTACAAAATATTTCAACCACCCTGTTGTGCATTTGCTTCGGGGCCACCAAATATAATATAACATTTTTTAAACACTTAACTATAACTCTGGTCCACTCACTATTTAATATATACAACTGCGTATGGAATACTATTTTTGAACCACCCTTGAAAGTATAATTTGTCTCCACCCTGTATTTAATAATAATAATAATAATAAACCCGTGTGGTGTCCGGGTTAGAATAGCACCATGGTGTCTACCGCCTGTCGTATGAGGCGACTAAAGGGGCAGCTGTCCGCTGACCTACTACCTAGCCTTCCTCCCTTCCCCAAAACCCGCACGGGATGATCTGGTTTAAATCATTTCATCTGGGAACTGACAACCCCACGGTTCCGAGTTACCCGGGTCACCAGGGTCAATTGGTGGCACCACCCATGAAAATGGAGCTACGGAGTAGAGGCCTCGGAAAAGAGCCGCTGCCTGGGGATCGCCATGGCATGTCTGGAGACGGCGCTGGACATGACAGCATGCGGGACGTCGGTGGCAGGGTGCTGAGGTCGTCCAAAGAGCTACAGCCCAAGAACCACAACAACATTCACCAATACAGTCACAGCAACAACGTGACCATCACCAACGGAGTCAAACGAGAACTCCACCCGCAGAAAGTGTTGCGCAGGATCAACAGCCAGCGCTCACTCAAGCGGGACTGATAAGACAGCGCATGAAATGGACTAGCGCCATGAATAAATTTATAATGCGCACGTTTTACAGAGTGACTAACCTTGGCCAGGACAAGACTGGATATCGCCAAATACTGTATCAAGAGTTCTGTCGTGAGTACCCAGAGCTTCAAGTTACCGAACAGAGAGTCGCAGATCAATATCGTGTCATCTTGTGAAATGGCCTTATTTCGCCTGATCAACTGGACGAAATAAAGAGCGAAGTTGAGCGCGAATTATTTGGTCGAAATACAACAGATCCAGAGCCTGAAACACCTTTGGCGCAAAGAGCGGACGAGATTCAAAAACTTCAACAAGAACAGCCAGCCAACGCTGACCTGCTTGAGAAAATCCAAGCAGAAATGGAAAGAGCTCTTATAGAGTATAGTGGAACAGATCCACTGACTAGACCAGCTCTTCCCAAACTAAGATCTTCTAAGAAATTGGGTATCGTCTTGCAGGCTATGAACAAATTTATCTTGCCAAACTATGTTTTAGGTGCTAATACGTCATTAATGACATAATTATCCATCCACACAAGATGTATAGTTTCCTTACACATGGTGCTACATACCTCTTACCAAAGGATAACCTATGTACACAGGACCCAGCAAAGTACAGACCAATCACTTGCCTCCCAACCTTATACAAACTTATAACGTCGTGCATTAATCATCGCCTTTTCAGACATTGTGAGCTAAACAACATAATTACCGAACAACAAAAGGGATGCGCGAAAAACTCGATGGGATGCAAAGAACAACTAATAATTGAATCCGTTGTCTGCAATCAAGCCCACGCCAAACGACGAAATCTCTATATGGCATATGTGGACTACAAAAAGGCCTTTGATTCAGTTAACTTTTTAGAATATGTCATGACTACCTGGCAAACCAAAATCTTTCTGAATGAAGCCAACGTTTCGATACAAACCGACTCTATCCCAATCAGAAGGGGTATATTCCAGGGATATTCTCTTAGCCCGCTGTGGTTCTGCCTTGCCATGAACCCACTCTCACACAAACTGAACGCGACTAACTTTGGATTCAGTCTCAAACACAACAACGTACAAGCAGTAAAGATAAACCATTTGTTATACATGGACGACTTAAAGTTGATGGCAGCTACGAAAAAACAGCTGCATGATATGCTTAAAATAGTAGAAGGGTTCTCTAATGACATCCATATGCAATTTGGCCTAGACAAATGCCGGATTATCAATATAGTGAAAGGCAAAATACAGCAGGGGCCCTACGAAATGAGAGATGGCACCTCAATTGAATCCATGGAGGAAGGCCATATTTACAAATACCTTGGAATAAAGCAGGCTCAACGAATTGATCACTCCACCATGAAAAAGGACCTATCAACAGAGTTCTATAGAAGGGTAAGACGACTGTTGAAAACTAAGCTTAACAGTAAAAATCTGTTTCAGGCTATTAACACTTACGCATGCTCAGTACTCAGTTACTCATTCGGAATAGTTAAATGGTGCAAGACGGACATTGAACAACTACAACGGAAAGTACGAGTTCTACTAACAAAAGCTCAAAATCACCATCCAAAGAGCTCCGTCGAACGTACAACGTTGCCACGGTATGAAGGAGGAAGAGGATTGGCAGATATATATACGTGATCAACAAATTTCCAATTTGCGTAATCATTTCCAGAAACTCGCAGAATTTTCTGATCTACACAGAGTCATATGTCAGGTTGATGACTCAACACCTCTGCGACTGACAGAACAACAAGTACAAGTATAACACCAGACAACTGATCAGAAACTGCTGAAATGGAAAGAGAAGCCGCTTCATGGAAGGCATATAAATGACGTCAACCAAGATTATGTCGACAGTTCAGCGTCGAACTACTGGTAGATCTCTGGTCATATGTTTCCTGAAACGGAAGGCTTTATATTGGCAATCCAAGATCAAGTAATTCCAACTAAGAACTATCTAAAGTACATCGTCAAAGACCCTTTTATCAACAACGACAGATGCAGATATGGTTGCCAAACATCTGAATCTATCCAGCATATCACAGGAGGTTGCCAAGCGTTCGCTGCAACTGAATACAAATACGACACGATGCTGTGGCAAAAATACTGCACCAGGAACTAGCGCTGAAACTCGAGCTATCACAGTCGGTAAGAACACCCTACTATATAATCTCTTCGAGGTGTCATTCCTTTGTACGCAAGACAATATATATTATATATAAATATAATATATATTGTTTCTGGTCGGGAACCTTCATCAGTTGCGCTTCCCACAATTGAATGTCCTCTCGAACACTTCTTTATGCATATGATGCATTTCGTTAAATTTGAAGACGCGAGATGTACAAAGGAATGACACCTCGAAGAGATTATTTGATATCTCTGACAGGTGAAGTAATCTGAAAATTTTATCGTGACATTCTGTCCTAGGAGTTAAGGGAGAACAGCAATTGCACGGAACGGCTCCAGATTCGGAACCTCTGTGTACTGATTCTCTTGAAAATCCTAGATGTCGGTCTTACATCTCACCCTACTATATATACAAACCAGAATATATTTTAGAAAATAACAACTACAAACTGTACTGGGACCGGACGATATTGACCGATCGGACTGTTGCTCACAATAGACCAGATATAGTTTTGGTAGATAAAGTCTCTAGAAAAACAACCTTAATTGACATAGCAATCCCTAACAACAACAATATAAATATTAAGCAGGCTGAAAAAATAGCCAAATACAGGGATTTAGAATTTCAAATACAGAGACAGTGGGACATGAACAACACTCGAACAATACCAATTGTTATGTCAACAACAGGAGTAGTCCCAAAACATCTATTAAACAATTTGAAATACCTCGGTCTGGACGAACATCTTTACCAACTGATGCAAAAAGCCGTCCTGTTAGGAACAGCCCGGACGGTTAGAAAATTCATGGGGAACTGCAGCCACGACGCCAACCACGGGCCTGATAACCTGGCAAGGGCTCCCACAGAGCTAAACCCTTTTGATATGTAGTATATCTGGGGTTTAGTGAATTTTCCCCTAAGGGCACACTATGTGTGCCTTAGAGGGAGTGTAATGCCATACATTGTATGGTCAAGTCGGATAATAATCTTTATTTACCCAATAATAATAATACCCCGTGTGGTGTCCGGGTTAGAATAGCACCATGGTTTCTACCGCCTGTCGTATGAGGCGACTAAAGGGGCAGCTGTCCGCTTACCTACTACCTAGCCTTCCTTCCTTCCCCAAAACCCGCACGGGATGATCTGGTTTAAATCATTTCATCTGGGAACTGACAACCCCACGCTTCCGAGTTACCCGGGTCACCAGGGTCACCAGGGTCAATTGGTGGCACCACCCATGAAAATGGAGCTACGGAGTAGAGGCCTCGGAAAAGAGCCGCTGCCTGGGGATCGCCAGGGCATGTCTGGAGCCGGCGCTGGACATGACAGCATGCGGGACGTCGGTGGCAGGGTGCTGAGGAGGCGGGCCCTTGTCGTCCAAAGAGCTACAGCCCAAGAACCACAACAACATTCACCAATACAGTCACAGCAACAACGTGACCATCACCAACGGAGTCAAACGAGAACTCCACCCGCAGAAAGTGTTGCGCAGGATCAACAGCCAGCGCTCACTCAAGCGGGACTGATAAGACAGCGCATGAAATGGACTAGCGCCATGAATAAATTTATAATGCGCACGTTTTACAGAGTGACTAACCTTGGCCAGGACAAGACTGGATATCGCCAAATACTGCATCAAGAGTTCTGTCGTGAGTACCCAGAGCTTCAAGTTACCGAACAGAGAGTCGCAGATCAATATCGTGTCATCTTGAGAAATGGCCTTATTTCGCCTGATCAACTGGACGAAATAAAGAGCGAAGTTGAGCGCGAATTATTTGGTCGAAATACAACAGATCCAGAGCCTGAAACACCTTTGGCGCAAAGAGCGGACGAGATTCAAAAACTTCAACAAGAACAGCCAGCCAACGCTGACCTGCTTGAGAAAATCCAAGCAGAAATGGAAAGAGCTCTTATAGAGTATAGTGGAACAGATCTATTGATTAGACCAACTCTTCCCAAACTAAGATCTTCTAAGAAACTGGGAATCGTCTTGCAGGCTATGAACATATTTATCTTGCCACACTATGTTTTAGGTGTTAATACATTAGAGTCGCTACACACAATCATCTACTGTGCTGCAATTTCCATCTGCAGAACAATTGGGGTCGCAATAACACCAAAGCAAGACCCTCCCCAATTTAGACAAACACCTCGAATACCACCTTGGCAAAGAAGGCTAGAAGGGAAAATTAATTCTCTTCGGAAAGATATTGGAAGACTGACCGAGTACCAACGAGGGGTCAGAAACAACAGAATAGAAAGACTTGTCAAGACGATCATGGACAATAACCGAATACACTCCCAGTGGGATGGAGAAAACATCACATCTCAGCAGTGTCTGGATAGTCTACGACAAAAGCTCTCCGTATACACAAGTCGATTGAGAAGGTACAAAACCAGTAACCAACGGAAACTAGACAACGCACTATTCCGAAAATCAGAAAAAGGGTTTTATAGAAAACTCAACAACATCAATAATAATGAAACACCTAGTTATCCCAGTAAAACGGCGATCGAGCAGTTCTGGAAAACACAACATTCCACAACAGTTTCCCATAACTCCAGAGCGAGCTGGATTAAGGAGGAGGAGGCTGCATTTCAGAATTGTGATAAGATGCAACACTAACCATTTACAACGGAAGACACGTCCAACATAATGAAACACCTCCATAACTGGAAAGCACCAGGACCAGATGGTGTGCAGAATTACTGGATAAAGAAACTTTACGCCACCCACGATAAATTAACAGTACTCATTAATGACATAATTATCCATCCACACAAGATGCCTAGTTTCCTTACACATGGTGCTACATACCTCTTACCAAAGGATAACCTATGTACACAGGACCCAGCAAAGTACAGACCAATCACTTGCCTCCCAACCTTATACAAACTTATAACGTCGTGCATTAATCATCGCCTTTTCAGACATTGTGAGCTAAACAACATAATTAGCGAACAACAAAAGGGATGCGCG
This sequence comes from Octodonta nipae, assembly GCA_034190945.1. NCBI lineage: Eukaryota > Metazoa > Arthropoda > Insecta > Coleoptera > Chrysomelidae > Octodonta > Octodonta nipae. The sequence goes on from CM067218.1 coordinate 108,593,859, forward strand.
AAAAACTCGATGGGGTGGAAAGAACAACTAATAATTGATTCCGTTGTCTGCAATCAAGCTCACGCCAAACGACGAAATCTCTACATGGCATATGTGGACTACAAAAAGGCCTTTGATTCTGTTCCACATGATTGGCTCATTCAGGTGCTGAAACTCTATAAAGTAAATAATCGTATTGTTAACTTTTTAGAACATGTCATGACTACTTGGCATACCAAAATCTTTCTGAATGAAGCCGACTGTTCGATACAAACCGACTCTATCCCAATCAGAAGGGGTATATTCCAGGGAGACTCTCTTAGCCCGCTGTGGTTCTGCCTTGCCATGAACACACTCTCACACAAACTGAACGCGACTAACTTTGGATTCAGTCTCAAACACAAAAACGTACAAGCACTAAAGATAAACCATTTGTTATACATGGACGACTTAAAGTTGATGGCAGCTACGAAAAAACAGCTGCATGATATGCTTAAAATAGTAGAAGGGTTCTCTAATGACATCCATATGCAATTTGGCCTAGACAAATGCCGGATTATCAATATAGTGAAAGGCAAAATACAGCAGGGGCCCTACGAAATGAGAGATGGCACCCAAATTGAATCCATGGAAGAAGGCCATACTTACAAATACCTTGGAATAAAGCAGGCTCAACGAACTGATCACCCCACCATGAAAAAGGACTTATCGACAGAGTTCTATAGAAGGGTAAGACGACTGTTGAAAACTAAGCTTAACAGTAAAAATCTGTCTCAGGCTATTAACACTTACGCGTGCTCAGTACTCAGTTACTCATTCGGAATAGTTAAATGGTGCAAGACTGACATTGAACAACTACAACGGAAAGTTCGAGTTCTACTAACAAAAGCTCAAAATCACCATCCAAAGAGCTCCGTCGAACGTACAACGTTGCCACGGTATGAAGGAGGAAGAGGATTGGCAGATATATATACGTGATCAACAAATTTCCAATTTGCGTAATCATTTCCAGAAACTCGCAGAATTTTCTGATCTACACAGAGTCATATGTCAGGTTGATGACTCAACACCTCTGCGACTGACAGAACAACAAGTACAAGTATACCACCAGACAACTGATCAGAAACTGCGCAAATGGAAAGAGAAGCCGCTTCATGGAAGGCATATAAATGACGTCAACCAAGATTATGTCGACAGTTCAGCGTCGAACTACTGGTTGATCTCTGGTCATATGTTTCCTGAAACGGAAGGCTTTATATTGGCAATCCAAGATCAAGTAATTCCAACTAAGAACTATCTAAAGTACATCGTCAAAGACCCATTTATCAACAACGACAGATGCAGATATTGTTGCCAAACATCTGAATCTATCCAGCATATCACAGGAGGTTGCCAAGCGTTCGCTGCAACTGAATACAAAGAACGACACGATGCTGTGGCAAAAATACTGCACCAGGAACTAGCGCTGAAACTCGAGCTATCACAGTCGGTAAGAACACCCTACTATATATACAAACCAGAATCTATTTTAGAAAATAACAACTACAAACTGTACTGGGACCGGACGATATTGACCTATCTGACTGTTGCTCACAATAGACCAGATATAGTTTTGGTAGATAAAGTCTCTAGAAAAACAACTTTAATTGACACAGCAATCCCTAACAACAACAATATAAATATTAAGCAGGCTGAAAAAATAGCCAAATACAGGGATTTAGAATTTCAAATACAGAGACAATGGGACATGAACAACACTCGAACAGTACCAACTGTTATGTCAACAACAGGAGTAGTCCCAAAACATCTATTAAACAATTTGAAATACCTCGGTCTGGACGAACATCTTTACCAACTGATGCAAAAAGCCGTCCTGTTAGGGACAGCCCGGACGGTTAGAAAATTCATGGAGAACTGCAGCCACGACGATAACCACAGGCCTGATAACCTGGCAAGGGCTCCCACAGAGCGAAACCCTTTTGATATGTAGTATATGTGGGGTTTAGTGAATTTTCCCCTAAGAGCACACTATGTGTGCCTTAGAGGGAGTGTGATGCCATACATTGTATGGTCAAGTCATAATATACGACTTTATTGCACATTAAAAAGTACAAAGGCGAAGTTTAGCCATACCCTTTTTCTAATATTGTTTTAATCACACTGTATAAAGTATAATTTTACTTCGATATGGTTCAGATATTATATATATGCAACAGCTCATATTCTATCCTACAAAAAAATATATCCAACCTGTTTAACTATAATTCTACTCCACCCGCTATTTCAACAACCTTATATATGCAACTACTTATCGAGCACCGACTATAACATTTTATGTACCACTCTTTATAACTATAAACCCATCAATGCCCCATATATGTCAGCAACTGCTTATTGGGCACCGTATATAACAATTTTGTACAGCATGTTTTTGAATCACCTTGTATGTATTACAACTGCCCTGTAAACGCTACTGCATATTGGTTAACCAATATAACATTTTTTAAATAATTAACCATAAGATTTCTCCACCCTATATTTCAATTATCTTATCTTTGCAACTTATTATGAACTACGCTATTTCACATTTTTTCCTCATATTTTTTCAACGGCAATATAAAGTACAAGCCGTCACCTGGGGTTTCACCCGCGTATTGAATGATTTTTTATTCGACATTTTTTAAAACATCTTGAATAACTGTAACCCGACTTCACCCTATATTGCAACCATCCTGTATATGCTGCTGTTTATTTGTCACCCAATATAACTTTTTGAACACCCGACTATAACTCTTCTGTACCCTATATTTCAGCTATGCAACTGCTTATGGTCTACGCTGTATAACAATTATTTCTGATATTTTTTGAACCAACTTTTAAAGTACAATTTCTCTTTACCCTATATTTTAATCACCTTTTATAGGCAGCTTTTTCTAACATTATGTTAAACACACTTTAATCTATAATCTTGCTTCTCCCCATATTTCACATATTCCATATAGTAGAATACAACTCTTCATGGTCTACCCTATATAACAATTATTTTTTAACATTTTTACATCCACCTTGATGGAAATACCGGTAGAACCCTTGGTGTGTCACAAATTTAAAAACACATTTTTGCACCCTACCACCAAACTTTTATTTAAACACTCATCATCCAAACTGCAACTGCTTATTGGCCACCTTATATAACAATTTTATTCAAAATTTTTTTTAACCAATTTGTATAACTAACTCTATTTCTATCTACATTAAAACCACCCTGTATACACCGTTGCCAATGTGTCAAACATAACAACTTCCCGGGGTGGTTGCTGGTCCACCACCGGGCGCCTCCCCAGGTGGCGGATAGGGGACGCTCTCCAGCAATGGGGAGTACTGAGGACTTCCTCAGGGCGGACCAAAATCAGATAGGGGAAGGAACCCCGAAAATAAACCATTCATGGATATGGGTGATAAGGTCAACTTAATACCCCAGGTGGGTACCTCTGCAGAGGATAATCCCACCACCGGTTCCGATCGAGTGAAAGCCTCGGTGGCCGGTGCACGCTCCACGGATTCTGGGGGGAGCGAATTATCACTGGTTCCGTCACATGGTGACAAGAAGAATAAGAACACTGCTAATGGTACAACATCGACCATTAAAACTAGAGCTGGCAGCAAGACACTATTCAGCCAAGTCCTCCAAAAGGCGGATAGTGCAGTTGACGGCTCCCAAAGGGAGAGTGGCGCTCCAAACAAATTAGGAGCAAAGATCGATGAGCTCTTGAAGTTCATTGGGCCTAGGCACAATGTACATCATGAGATCAAGAAACTGGCACACGCCATTAAGTCAGAATATGACAAATATCAGACGTCAACGACGCGGCCACCTCCTGTAGCGAAACCTGCTACAACACAGACATCGCCAGTAAAGGTGTCAAACACTCAGACACAAGGTGAAAAGCAAAAGGAGGTCCCAAAAGCGGCTGCCTCAAAAGCAGCCAACTCAAAACCGACTGCATCAACACCGGCGGCCCCAAAGCAGGCGGCTTCAATAAAAGTAGCCTCAGTAGCAAGGACCTCGCCACCGAAGGCCTCGCCTTCAGTAGCCCCATCAAGTAAGGCACCACTAGTTAAAACTCTTAAACCGGTGCTACCTAGCAAGCTAAAGCCCGGTAAAGAAGGTTGCCAGAACATCGGGCAAACCACCCAGGCAACAACAAGTAGGGTGGTCAATTCAGAAGCGGAGAGAAACAATGTATTAAAACCCAAGTTTAAACCGCAGACCAAAAAACAACCTTCAAACCAGTCGACTGACTGGCAAGTGGTAAAGAGGAAAAAGACCCCGAGGACAAATAAGCAAAAACCAGCCCAACATTGTACGCTGCTTATAAAGAAAGGCGAGAAGAGCTCCCATGCAGATATCTTGCGAGGTATCAAGAATGATCCCACCTTGCAGGATATAGGCAAAAAAGTCAATAAGATCCGACGAACAGCTAAGGGAGATCTACTTTTGTTATTCGCCAAGGCAGACGCTCAGGAGATGGAGCGCTATTGTAACGCCATCAAGAATAAGCTCCCAAGCGGGGCCACTGTACAATCTCGAATACCCCAAATCGAGATTGAAATTAAAGACCTGGACGAGATCAGTACCAAGGAAGAGGTAGTAAACCTACTCAAAGATAATATCGACGGCCTGGCAGAGATCACTGAGGAGGCAGTGAAATCACTTCGACGGGCATATAGATCAACACAAACGGCAGTTGTTTGTCTCCCAGAGGTCCAGGCCAAGAAAGCCATCGCACTTGGAAAGCTGAAACTTGCGTGGGGCACAGTACGTGTTCGCGAGAGGATCAGCCTTCGACGGTGCTTCAAATGCTGGCACTTTGGGCACAACGCCCAGGCGTGCAGAGGCAAGACTGACCGAAGCAGTTGTTGTCACAGATGCGGAGGCGCTGGTCACAATGCCTCGGCTTGTCAACAACCTGCCAAGTGCTTACTCTGCAAAGAGAAAGATAGTAGGTCAGACTGCCGGCACGTTGCGGGTAGTTGGAAATGTCCGATCTACCAACAGGCGATGAGAGCAGCACAAGCCCGTAAATGAAAGTACTGCAACTCAACCTCAACCATTGCGAAGCAGCCCAAGACCTACTGGTACAGCGGGTGCGGGAATTGGATTGCGACGTAGCCATAATCTGCGAGCAGTACAAAAACTTCGACACCCGGTCCTGGGAAAATGACACAACGGACAGAGCAGCGATATGGGCTTGCGGTAAACTTCCGTTCCAACAACTCCCAAATACCCCCGAACCATGGCTTGTGAGAGCCAAAGTGGGAGGGGTCCACTTTTATAGCTGCTATGCACCTCCTAGTGCACAGCTCGAGGAGTTCGAGTTATTCTTGGACAGCTTGGCGGAGGATGTACGGAAGCGTGAATCGGTCGCCATCGCAGGAGATTTCAACGCCTGGGCAATTGACTGGGGATGTCGGGAAACGAGCGCGAGAGGACGAGCTCTCCTTGAGACCATGTCTTCGCTCAACCTGGTACTCCTCAACACAGGAGCCGTAAGCACATATCGCAAAGGCACAGCCAGCTCCATTATCGACGTAACATTCGTTAGCAGCAACCTAATTAAAGGGGGCTGTGAGTGGCGGGTCGATGAGGAGTTTACTAATAGCGACCACCAAGCTATTATTTGGGAAATCAACACCACTCCCAAACGAAGATTGTGTGTCAGTCGTGCGAGGTCACAGCCAGTCGGCTGGAACAAAAATGCTTTCGATGCTGATTCATTCGCCTTGGTTATGGAGCAGGAACCATTGTCAATAGCAACAAGCGCAGAAGCCACTGCCAAAGAGGTAATGACAAGCGTTGTCAAGTCCTGCGATGCTTCCATGCCAAGGAGACGGCAGAACAACAGCCGCCCACCAGTTTACTGGTGGAACGACACGATCTCACAACACCGACGAGAGTGTCTCAAAGCACGAAGGCTGCATCAACGAGCACGGAGACGCGACAGGGTCACAACAGAAGAACTAAGGCTCGACTATGAGATCAAAAGACAACAACTACGAAGAGCCATTCTCTCAAGCAAGAGATCCTACTGGAAGGAGTTGTGTGACGAAGTTAATCAAGATCCATGGGGAAAACCGTATAAAATCGTGATGCATAAAATTAAGGCCCCTCCCATGACATCAACGAACTGCCCCGAATCATTGCACCGCATTGTCACTCACTTGTTTCCTGCAAAGCCTGAGCTACCCGCTAATCCTTCGTGGCAGGTGAGGGGCGAAGATATACCATCAGTGACTATGACTGAGCTGATGGGCGCGTGCAACCGGCTCCAAAACGGTAAGGCTCCCGGTCCAGATGGCATACCTAACATCGCGCTAAAATGCGCCATAGCCAATAGGCCTGACATGTTTCTACACATGTATGAGACCTGCCTAAAGCAGGGGGTTTTCCCGAGTAAGTGGAAAAAGCAGAGGCTTGTGCTCCTCCCTAAAGGGGGAAAGAAACCTCCCGACGAACCGTCATCATATCGTCCCCTCTGTATGTTGGACTCTGCGGGAAAACTCCTTGAAAGGATAATAGCAGATAGGCTGGAGCCCTACGTTGAGCCGAAACTTTCCACCAACCAATTCGGGTTCAGAAAGGGGAGATCAACCATCGATGCCGTGACACTCGTTACCAACATCGCCAGAGAGGCTATCTCGGGAAAGAGATGGAGAAGAGGTGGAAAAAAGTACTGTCTAATAGCCACTCTGGATATCAAGAACGCCTTTAACTCGGCCCGCTGGGACCGCATTTTGGAGGCTCTTGTCAGGATGGAAGTTCCGCAGTACTTGCGCAGAATGGTTTCAGCCTATTTCAAGGACCGCATCTTGTTGTACCAAACTGAAAATGGGCAAGTAGACTATAAGATCACAGGAGGTGTACCTCAGGGCTCTGTTCTTGGCCCCCTCTTATGGAACGTAATGTACAACGACCTGCTCCTGCTCGGTCTGCCTGAGGGCGTCAGGCTAGTGGCATTCGCCGATGATGTGGCATTGATCATAGTGCGCAAGCACATAGAGGAGATACAAACAACCTTCTCATTCGCTATAGCCACAATTCAGCATTGGATGCTCGCAGCGGACTTGAGTTTAGCAGAGCAAAAGACCGAAACACTTCTTGTTAGCAGTCGGAAGGCAAGGGAAACCATCACCCTCAAAATAGGCGACACCTATATACAGTCGCAGCCCTTCATCAGCTATTTGGGGGTGCTCCTGGACACACGGCTCAACTTCAAAGAGCACATAATCGCGGCCAGCAAGAAAGCAGCTGGGGTACAGGGTGCATTATCTAGAATAATGCCGAATGTCGGAGGCCCTAGACAGATAAGAAGACAGCTACTGGCAACAGTAACTACTTCTGTTTTGTTGTACGGGGCACCGGTATGGGAGAAATCGCTCGAGCTACCATCGTACCGCCGGAAAATGAAATCAGTCCAGCGGCTCTCAGCGATTCGAGTGGCATCATCCTACCGCACTGTGTCTTACGAGGCGGTGAGTGTGATTGCCTCTACCCTACCAATCGACATCCTGGCTGCAGAAAGGGGACGGCTTTATCGCAGAAAGTTAGAGAAAGACCAACCGACAGGAAACAGCGATGAAAGAGCCATGAGTCTAAGGCAATGGCAGGAGAGGTGGGACAGCTCTACTAAAGGAAGGTGGACATATCGATTGATACCTAACATCAGTCGTTGGGTCAACCGCCAGCATGGGGAGGTTGGGTTCTACATCACTCAACTCCTGACTGGACATGGATGCTTTCGAGCATACCTGCACAGGTTCAGGAGGGCAAACTCCCCAAACTGCCCACACTGTACGGACGTGATAGAGGACGCGGAACACGTGTTCTTCTCCTGCCCCCGGTTTCAGGATCAACGTGCTGAAGTGGAGAGGATTCTGGAGACTAATATCGTTCCAGAACAATTAGTAGAAGCCATGCTGAAGGGCCCCCAAGCCTGGAACTTGGTATCAGATTACGCGGAGACTATCCTCAAAGAACTCCGCAATACGTTCGAGGAGTAGGCTTTAGAGGCTTTCAATGTAAGAGCAGTTAACATCTGCAATGAACCACCCTTGCGAAGTAGTATTGACAAAGAGTGCCGCAGGGGACCATGGTTGTAGGAGAAAGAGGTTAGGGTTTTAGCGGGTATACGGTGTACTGGTTTCAATGCAACGATTTACTCTTGCTTTGAAGTCATTGCATCGGGAGTCCCGCACGACGGCTAGCACGTGCTAGTTAAGTACGCAATGTATTTCCCCCCTCTTCGGATAAAAAAAAAAAAAAAAAAAAAAAAAAAAAAAAAAAAAAAAAAAAAAAAAAAAAAAAAAAAAAAACATAACAACTTATTTTTGAACCACCCTGTATAACCATAATTTTACTCTACAAAATATTTCAACCTCCCTGTATGTCCATCTGCTTAGGGGCAACCAAATATAATTTTTTTAAATACTTCTAATCACTCTACTTCTATCTACATTAAGACCACCCTGTATACACCGCTGCCAATGTGTCAAACATAATAACTTATTTTTTAATCACCCTGTATAACCATAATTTTACTCTATAAAATATTTCAACCTCCCTGTATGTGTATCTGCTTAGGGGCAACCAAATGTAATTTTTTAAATACTTCTAATCACACTGCATGAACTATAATTTTACTTCGATCCATTTATTGCAGATATCAAACAGCTCATGTTCTATCCTACAAACAATATATATCCAATCTGTTTGACATAAATCTACTTAACTCACTATTACAACCACCTTGTATTTGCAACTACTTATCGGCCACCCAGTCTAACATTTTTTCTACCACCCTGTATATCTATAAATCCATCAATCTCAAAAATAACAATTTTGTTCAACATGTTTGTATGTCTTACAACTACCCTGTATACGCTACTGCTTATTGGTCAACCAATACAACATTTTTTAAATAATTATCATACCACTTCTTCACCCTATATTTCAACTATCCTATCTTTGCAACTTATTGTGAACTACGCTATTTCACATTTGTTCCTTATATTTGTTCAAGATATATTAATGTATAAATTTTCTCCACACTTCATTTAAACCACCCTACATTTACAACTTTTTCTAACCTTGTTTGAATGACACTGTGTAACTATAACTTTACTGGGCACCATACTTCAGGAACTCTATATATGCAAATGCTATTGAACAAAATGTTTCTAGCATTTTTTACCCCCTGTATAATTCTAAGTGTAAGCCACCCTATATTTCAACAACCTTTTATATGCAACTACTTATTTGTACGACCCTGTATCCTTGGAATGCTACCCCACCCTATATTTCAACCATCCGGTAAATGGAACAGCTTGTAGATCATACCATTACTATAAAATATGTTTAAACCTATCTGTATAACTGTAATTATATTCCGCTACATATTTCAACCATCCTATATATGTAACTACTTGTGGATATAAAACAAGTTTTTAACCACAACATAAACTATAATTCCACTCCATCTTATATTTCACAAACCCTGTATAAACAACTGCTTCCAACATTTCTTTAAGCCATTTCATAACTATAGTATCTTATGAACATAATTTAAAGATCCTAATTGCTTACCTAACACATTTTTTTTATTCACTGTATAAATATTCTACCCTTTTTCAACCACTTGGTATATGGAATTGTTTACGGCGAACTCAATATAACTTTTTTGGACCACCCCATATAACTAATTCCACACCTCCATATTTCCACCATATCGCATATATCCAGCTGCTTATAGGACACCTAATATAACCCTATATTTCAACCATCCGGTAAATGGAACAGCATTACTTTATAATATTTTTTAAACCGACCTGTAATTATTCTCCGCTACATATTTCAACCATCCAATATATGCAACTACTGGTGGATACAAAACAAGTTTTTAACAACATACATAATATCATTCTATCTTATATTTCAAACACCCTGTATAAACAACTGCTTCTAACATGTCTTCAACCCATTTCATAACTATTCTAATCTTATGAACATAATTCAAAGATCCTAACAGCTTACCTAACACATTTTTTTAGATTTTTCATTCAAACTGTATAAATTTTCTACCCTTTATCAATCACTTCGTATATGGAACTGTTTATGACCCACTCAATCTAAATCACCTGGTATAACTAATTCCACTCCCCCTTATTTCCACCACATTGTATATATACAGCTGCTTATAGGACACAAAATATAACTTTTTTTAGATTTTTTAAATCCATCTAATTCTACTCCGTTGTAAGTTTCCTATATACAGAACACCCTGTAAAATTACGCTTGACATATGTTGATTTTTGTTAAATCGAAACATGTCACATTTGCACATTCCGAATTTTGAATAAAAGCTAAGCTGATGCCAGTATTTAAGATGGTAGAAGTTTTTTCGCTATATCTACCGTTTCTGTTAATTTAGAGAGATAAAAAGTCTACCAGATTTTAAGTCAAACTATAGGCTTCGCTACAAAAAAAGATTCAGCAAAATCAGTTAAGTAGTTCTTACGTGATGCCCGAACAAACAGACAACTACAATTTTATAATAGTATAGAACATATAGATATGGGCTGAAAAATCGGTCACCAATCTCAAAAAAGTGAAATGTATTACTTGTTGGAGAATCTTCTCACAAAGAAAAATGAAGAAAAAACGTTGAAAGCATGGGTCCCAAATTTTTAATTGTTTATACCTCATAGAAAAGAATTATAAGTTTGCTTCTAACGTCTTTGTAGCACATAATTTTTTTTATATAATTTTTGGTAGATGATATACTTCTGTGTGCTATTGGAAGATCGAACTCAGTGAAAGAAAACTGCAACGGGACGAATCCGTAGACATTACGTATATGGACCTGTCTTTGTGCAATTTTGTTTCACTCAGTGTCTATCATTCGCATACAAATCAAAATTTCATAAATTTTTTAATCTCAAATTAATCGAAATGCCATTTTTAAAAGCAATATTTGAACTGAAAAGACCACGTTTAGTTATTATATCACAGCGTCCAATAAAGAAGTAGTATGTATTTTTTAAAACTAGTTGTCAGCTCAGTGCAACATGTGCCTAAGTACAATAAATAAGTAGTATGTATATACTACTTATTTATTGTAGTATATACATACTACTTATTTATTGTACACCTTGGTATTCAAGAACTTAACTTATCTGTATTTTTCAGAAATCATTGCGAGGAGAGAAAATCCCAGTAATTCTATAAAAATGTTATTTTTAAAGAATTATTTAGTTACATCTTACATTAATTTTACCAAAAATACAGATAGAAAGAGTAGACAAAGTTATTGCAATAGATACTGTGGGTTCAAATCAAAGGTACAAAAATATTCACTTTCACTTTCGTCCTTTTTTTTCCAAATAAATTCACTGTTTATAAACAAAGAGTAATACTACAGCAGACTTCTTTTGTTTCAATCACACGAATATAGACTGAAACTAAACTAAACTACTCAACTTGGCCTTTTAAAGCGAGCGTAGACGATACCCGAATGTCATGATTATTTCTTTGTTGTTGGAGCGTTTTCAAGAACCTCGAGGCCGCCGCTTTTTTATATACCCATCGAAATTTCGCGATAGCCATTGTTGATTTTTTATTATTTCGGCCGGTTTTATGTTTACGTTGTTTTTATCGAAACGATTAATTTAGAATGTTTCTTAATTTTTCTATTTAGTGGCATTATCCATGGTAAAATGGTAGCCGATCCAAATGAACAATTTTCATCTAAGTTCTTGGATTCCGGCGAATAAGATAAACATTGTTGATTCTCTTGACTACCTCGTATGGACCAACCCAGGCTCGGGTGACCTTTGGAGATTTGCCTTTGCTTCTCTGATCGTTGACTTCTTGAGAGTTGGTCGGCATAATCGTTGACTTTTTGGGGCGGTTCTTCTGGTGAGCCAAAAGCCAAATCACAAGGTAATCTCAGGTTCTTTCCGAACAGTACACTGGCTGGAGTCAGTGCTGTGGTGTTATGTACAGCTGAACGATAGGCCAACAGCCATAGGGGAATATGCTTATCCCATACTGACGACCTTGGATAGATTTTGTTCCGTCTGACTGTTGATGCAAAGGTGTGGCTCTTGTTTTCTTGATTCCCATACATTGGATTCAAAGTTAGGCCAGCACTGTCGCCACAGTGGTTGCCTCCTGTTTGAGTAGGGTATATGCCTCAGACCATTTGCTGTAGTAATCCATTGCGACCAGAATGTAATTGTTCCCCCTCTCAGACTCGAGAAATGGAGCGACGACATCACTGACAATTCTCTCAAATGGGACGCCCACATTGTATTGCTGCAGTCTGTCCTTGGTGGTGGTGGTTTTCGTTTTCTTACTGGCTGAACATGTGTCACATTTCATGCACCCTGACGTCTTCGAAGTAATTTATCCAGTATATCCAGTAGTACCGTTGGCGAATTTTATCCAAGGTTTTATTCATGCCCAGATGACTCCTGGGAATCCCAATATGTACTTCGCTCAGGACTGCGGGTACATTTTTCTTTGGGACCACCTCGGGTTTCTCGACCGACATTGCTTTCCCAAATTCTCTTTAACAATTCTCTGCTCTTAGTTCCATTGGGCCCATAACGATTCAGGACGCCCGAGTATTTAGCTACTGCGTCCCATCGTGGCCTGGATGCCCCTTTATTCTTGAGTGACAGGATTGGTTCAATTTTTGGGTCAGCCATTTGGTTCTCGATACTTTGTTCCGGTACGCTGTTCAACCTTGCAATCGTATTGCAGTAATTTCTCCATCCACCTGCCCAGTTGTCCTTCCGGTGTCTGCATGTACAACTGCCATTTCAGAGCAGCCTGATCCGTGCAGATTAGAAAATGACGACCATCGAGATATTTGTGGTAACGGTCTGCAGCCCTGCTTATTGCAAGATGTTCTTTTCTGCTTAAGCAATAAATCCTTTCCCATTTCGAGAATCCACGCCTGTAATACTCGATCACCCGCTCTTAACCATCTTGCACTTGGGAAAGGACGGCCCGAAACCTGTGTTGCTGGCGTCGGCGTCTAAGATGATCTTGCCAGACTGTGTAGGAAAAGCTAGGATTGGGCTGGAAAAGAGTGCCGCCTTCAGTGGTCTGAACGACATTTCATAATCCTGATTCCGGAAGGTCTCTTTTTCAGTGGTCTGTGATGTAGCCGTGCGGCAATGGTGGCAAATCTTTCAACAAATCGCCTTAAGTACGAACAGAAACCCAAAAAGCTTCTTAGTTAATCCTTGTCTCCCGGGATCGGTCAATCACGAATGACTTCTATATTGTCTTCGTTTGTGCGGATTTCTGCCTCAGAAACGACGTGTGTGACCCATGACCAGAATGTCGTCGAGGTATGCTAAGCATGTTCTCCATGTCAACCCGCTCAATACATACTCCATTAGCCCCTCAAATGTAGCGGGAGCATTACATAACCCAGAAGACATGGACGTGAACTGACACAGCATTTTACTGGTGGGAAACGGTGCCATTTCTCTATCGTTTTCATGTAATCCAGCCTGCCAATATCCACTCTCTAGGTCTATTGTGGAGAACCAACGGGACCTTGCTAGTGTGCTCAGTCAGTATGTCTTCGATTCGGGGGAGTGGATAGCTGTCTTTCTTCTTAACATCCTTCAATCTTTTGTAGTAAACGCAAAAACGGTTGGTTCCATCTAGGGATGTTATGGAGCTCCGTAACCGTAACCGAAACTATCGTCGGATATCCGAAATAACAATCTATCCGAAACCGTAACCGAATCTGATATAAAAGTTTCGAATAATTTCGGATAAAGTCAGATTTTTATCGAAATGAGACACTTTACAAGACTGTTCGAAATTCGAACCCGACAAACGATTGACAAACCGTTCTCGAAGTGAGCGCTGACGAATTACCGTTTACAATAAAGGGTTGTGTCTGGTTGTTCATCAGTTATTTATGTCGTTGGAACAAACCTTATTTATGCCTGGTTTTGGTCCGGCCGAGCTGGTACAGTAGCTGCGTCCCTTACATTGTTGAAAGTTTTAATATTTCTATTGCATCCGGTATCCATATTAGTGAGTGGTCCCATATTAGTGAGTGGTCCATTCTTCTGATATTCTAATTCCTTGAGAAATCGACTTTCCGGTGATAAAGCTGCAAAGTTGCTTTTTGTTAAGTATAATTTACCATTGCTCAGTTTTGACTATTTTAAATTTAAAAAATTTACAAAATTGTACCTCGTAAATATTATAAAACCGTTTCTTTTCTAACAATCACTAATTAAGAAGAAAATTATGGCTTATTTCAAAGATGGATAGTATGGACCAATTCCAATGTAATTTACTTTTTGTATCTACTATTTAATAAAGAGTAACGCTGTTACAATACAGATTAATAGGATGCTGACTTTCATTATATCAACTATTTTTGTCTTCTTATAACCCAGAATTAGTTGAGATTTTTATTACATGGTAGGAACTAATATCCTTATTTTGTTTATTATAATTTGAAGACTGATTTTTTTATTATCTGATTGTAGCACCAAATAATCTAGAAATAAAGTAAAATCCTCGCCTTGTTTTTATTTGTATTTTCCTTTCTCAATTCAAAATAAACCAATATCCGTAACTGAAACTATCCGAAACTATCGGATAATCCGAAATAATTTCATATCCGTAACCATAACTGAAACCGATATAATATTATTCTTATATCCGTATCCACATACAGATCCGAAATTACATATCCATATCATCCCTAGTTCCATCCTTCTTTTTCACTAAAACAACGGGAGCAACATGGACTCAATGTTTTCCTCGACTGCCTGTTGTTGCCCCAAGGATAGTCGCCTTGGTGGTATGCCTTCCCAGTATCTATACGGTGCTTTATTATGTTTGTACGACAAGTAGTACCATCTTGACTATCAAAAATTTGCCAGTAATTTGAGATAAATTGCTTAGCTTTCTGCTGTTCTTCTGGGGTAAGGTGTATCAAATGGTGGGTGAATTGTTTTAGAAACTCTTTACTGGGCCCTGTCTCCTTCACCGATCTCGGATACGCTTCTTCGCAGTTGATGATGGTGCCTGCTGGCTCGAAACAAGCTATTTCTTGCCCATTGGCAATTCGGATGTCGTTGTTGGACATATTCAGGAATCTAATTGGTGTGACTCGTCCTGTTTTAACTATAGGTCATCCAACTAAGTAGTCATGAGCAGAATGTAAGGGCTCCACCATTCCTACGCAACTTCCAGGATTGCTTTCTAGCTGCCCAAGAAAAATTTGTTCCGTTGGACAGGGAATTCTGGTCGAGGACTTTGCTATAATTTTTATGGAAGTCGCTGAGCTGTTGACGGGCCGTGTCAACTCAA
This sequence comes from Octodonta nipae, assembly GCA_034190945.1. NCBI lineage: Eukaryota > Metazoa > Arthropoda > Insecta > Coleoptera > Chrysomelidae > Octodonta > Octodonta nipae. The sequence goes on from CM067218.1 coordinate 108,609,253, forward strand.
ATTCCTTATTAAGGAATCGAAGAACATCATATCTTGAGTTGAACATGGACCCATGCTGGCTGATTAGGTCCATACCCAGTATAAAATCGTATAAAATCTCAGTATAAAATCTCTGCTACTGGGAGCCTATGCCAGATTCTGTTGTTCCCTATCTGTAGCACCAAATCTACCTCACCCTGTATTGACACGGACTCGCCGGTGACTGTTCTTAAATGGATGTGGTTGTTAGCTGACCGAATTTCGAATGACCTCAAAACTCTGGACCTGGCAATGGACACAGCGGCTCCATTGTCAAAGGTGATGATGATTTCTCGGCCATTGATAGTGCTATCTCGGCATTCGCTCCCTTCTGCAGACAGATCGGAGTTTCCCTGATTGGTGAGGTTGTTTTGTTGGCTACCCCAACGCGACGCTGATTCCTCCTGGTTGAAGTCAGCAACAGCAGTTGCTAGTACCCTCGGCTTGGACATGTTTATGACGGCCTCTACCTAGAAAGCCCGGAGCAAAGCTTCATTACTTTTCTTGATGCCACTAAGTCTTAGATTTCTTTGTTCTTCAACATCTCGGATACCGTTTATGAAACTCTATGTGGCAAATTGATCTTTAGTTTGTTCTGGTAGGTCTGGATACGACAAGTGAACTAAATGTTTAATCTCTGCTTTGGAGTCTTGAAGACTCTCTCCAGATTTTTGTGTTTTTTACCACTAAGTTGCACTTGGTATACTTGACTCAAGGATTGATTGTCGTATCTTTTGTCTAGGATTGCGATGATCTTGTCGAAGTTACTTTGTTCATCCGCTGGAATGCTTAGGAAGAGCTCTAACGCCGGACCTCTGAAAGAAATTACCAGAGAGGTAGATTTTTCTTGGTTGTCAAATTGCAGTTTGTACATGGGTGGTTTGATAAAGGAATCTTTGGTACACACTGTTGCAAGTCTTGTTGCATTTTTTAATTTCCACTTTGTTTTGGGTGGTATTGATTTGATCTTGAACTTCACTTTGAACTGTTTTATTTAATTGAACTTATTTCAACTTTTACCTGGTTTGGATGGAATCGATGTCTACTACTTTGGTTCCAAGAGTATCCAGGGTATTTTTTAGGATATTATCATCGTCATCGTTTATCCCTTTTAAGTCTGACTCCACTATTTGCATTCTCTGACTAACTGGTTTATTGACCTTCGTTATGATTGGCATTAATTGTTCAAATTGCTGTTGTCCTTTTAATCCATCCGTCTATCTCTTTAATTCAGTTGTTTTTTGTTTTTCTGCAAATATTTCAAACTCATTCTGTTTCTTCAATTTAGTATGTTCTTGTTTTTGCTGAATTACTTTAAATTCGTTCTGTCTCCTCAATTCAGTGTGTTCTTGTTTTCTTCAAATTTTGAATATAACCTCAATTAAATTCTGTTGTTCACTTTTCATCATAGAAACAAGGTTTTGTTGGTTATCATCTATATTAGTTACAAGGTTCTCTAATTCTGTTTTACGTTTTTCATCAAAAGATTTCACTAATCTTTGTGGGATTTCCTCTTGAAGTAGCTTCTCCTCTTTGTCACGTTTTTCCAGGATGTGAGTTATTTTTTCGTTTAGTTGATCAGTAACCAGTTTGAAGATTTTTTGCTAGTCTTGTCCATTTCCGCTATACTTCCAGTTGTAGCCATAAATCAATTTAGGATATTAACTTCAGTTAATCCTACATGCTGGCATCAAACTGCAATAGATTATGTGGGTTCAAAACAAATGTACACAAATATTCACTTTCACTTTCGACGTCTTTATTTACCAAATAAATTCACTGTTTACAAACAATGAGTAATACTACAGCTGACTTCTTCTGTCGATTGAATCACATGAATATAAACTAACTAAACTATTTAACTTGTCCTTTTAAATAGCGAGCGCAGAACATAAATGAATGCCATGATTATTTCTTTGTTGTCGGAGCGTTTACAAGACCCTTCTCGAGCCTCTTTTTTTAGATACCCATTGAAATATAAGGTCAGACATTGTTGCTCTTTTATTATTCCAGCCAGTTTTATGTTTACCTTGTTTTTATCAAAACGATTAATTTAGAAGGTGTCTTAATTTTACTCTTTAGCGGCGCAAAATAAATTTTATAACACTATCATAGATTTGGATAAAGTTCCCTTTAAGGCTTCCGTTTTTTTTTAGATGCGCTAATATTTTTTTGAGAGGCTAAGCCTCCTTGTCTTCCCATAGCAGCGTCTATAATAACGAAGGGCTTTAAATGGTCTATTTCAGTTCAGTCATACAAAATATGCCTTCAAAATATAAATTTCTTTGTTTTGTTTTTGTTTTCAAGTAACAAGGTTAGAGGCGTTGCTATAGTTGGAAATAAGAAATCATATGTTTAACCAACAAGTTATTTAACCTTCGATCTGGCAACACTGCGGACGCCGAAAACATGTAATCTCGTAAAAAAATATACTTCTAGACACAGAAAATATAGGGAAATGGATATGTATACTGGACGCTCAATTATTATAAAAATGAAAGGATGCAGAATCATAGCAAAATGTAAAAACGTTATTTCACAGACAATATGAGGTTCACAAATTATTTACTCTTTAGTTTCAGATATAAAAATGTGTCCTTTATGCTAGCATGATCTAATCGTTGGATATACTAGTGTGGACACAGAACTGTAGAAAAATGAAAAGATGCAGAAAACATAGTAAGATGTAAATATATATATATATATATATATATATATATATATATATATATATAAGTTCTGAGCAGCTTCTGCAGTTATTATTATGAAGTATGAAGTGGGCTAGGTTCCAGGAGAGAACCACATCTAAATTTATGAAATAGTCAACATTTCAACTCCTGCTTATCCTGCTTAAGAGCTATTATTAAGAGACAAAATGAAAAAAAGAGTTTCAGAATCTGGATCAAACTGGGGATCTCAATCTGCCTACATCCCAACTGTCACTAGTTAACTGAACTGAGTATCTAAAGTGACACTATGAGAACTCCTGCCTTCCTACAGCATAGAAACCTAAATAACCAAATTAAACAAACCAGAGGTGCCCACCAAAACCCAACCAATCATCACCCAGTCCCCTCATCACATGACATCCCCTTCCAATTGACCAATAACTATAAATACAAGATGTTTCTTGTAGCAGAGCAGCAGCTTCACACTTGGTGTAGTTACCTAGTGATACTTGGGAAGTAGGCAGATTGAGACTCCAAGTTTGATCTAGACTCTGAAACTCCTTTTCATTTTGTCTCTTGATAATCACTAAAAAGCAGGAGTTGAAATGTCCCAAACAGTAAACATATTAAATAGACCTTGATGACATAATTTTAATATTGGTATTTGGAGATTTAACATGTTATTTAAAAATGCTTATGAACATCAACACTTACAATTGGGAACAAACCACCAGTAACAGTGGAATATAAAATCTAAATTTACCTCTAATAACTTCTGTGACAGGTGTACTTGCTCTAGAATCACCATCTTTAACTGATTCAGCTTTTGCTGATGCAGCTTTTTTAGTAGACTTTTTAGCTTTTGTAGGTTGGGCTGAATGTGCTTTTTGCACCTCTTTCTGTCTAGCCACATTAGCCTCATTATATTTCAGTACTCTGCTTTCAGGAACCCACTCATCCCAACTGAAATTGAATGTTTAATAAAATTATTTTAAAGTTACAAGAACCAACTTTTTATTCCATCCTGCATAGTGTATCAGATATTTAACTTGTTTTTCTTTTGTAATAGTAGACTTTAAACATTTCGCCTCATAGATAAGAGGTCCATGAAAGCATAACACTTTTTCCCCTAAGAAAAAAAATTAATGTTAGTTGTAATATCAAATAATATCAAATGCACATTACCTTCTGAAAATTTTAGTTTTGGAGGCATTTTCAGGGTTTACAATAATTAATTCTTCAGAAACAATATTTTGCACATAAAGTTAAAATCAATAAGTTTTCAGTAAGAATTTATTTATTATTAAAATGTCTTCTTGTTAAATAATTTTATAAACTAATTTAAAATATTATTTTTAAAATGTCAAGCTTCTTCAAAACTGAATTTTGACAGATGTAGGCACAAAACTAGTGCCATATCACTGCACAAAACTCACAAGATGCTCACAAGTACTATCTATTCAAGGATGTACACAAAGGAATGCTTGATCAATGTTAAAAAAATTTCGAATAAAACCGGATACGTTATGACGTATTACCGTGTCTTGGTTCCTTCCACGAGATGCTGTGATACTTTGTCTGTTGACAGTTGAAGTGTTTTCCACGTTTTATTTCATCCCATTAATGTGATATTTGTAACAACTTAATTAAAAAAGGGTCGGTGCAAATATCAACAGCTTGCTTTTATCTACTTCAGCCCAGAGTGCGTATAAAGAGAGTGGTGCCAAGCCCGGAAGCACGGACATGTCCCCCTCATTTTCTACCAATAAGAATAAACTTTAAAATCGATAACACGAAGCCTTGTGTGTTATGCAACCTTTCAGGCCGATATAGTTAATTATACGGCAGGCAGGGTTGCCAGATTGCTTGAAGAAAAAATTCTGAAAAACAATAATATTCTTTTACGCATTTGCATTTAAGAAAAATATCATTCAACAGATCAGAGATTGATAATAAAAGTTGATATTAAAATTCATTACATTCAAAGCAAAAAATGAGGTAATTATGAAATTCATATACATACCAATTTTATCTGAACTTAATTAGGGTGCATAGTTTAATTTCTTAAATTCCTCCAGTATGGTAAGTAAGCACCAGCAACTCTCAATACTTTGTAATATAAAGTTTGTCAACTAAAATTAGGTTGATGCTGCAATCGACATATTTTCTTCTGATAATTGTAATATTGTTAGCGTTTTATAATTCAGGTACTTTATATTTTTAAGGTTTAAACGTAATAAAATTTAACTAAAAATAGCAAATGATGAAATTATATACATACCGTGAGATTTACTTTAAATCGTCACATCTGGCAACAATGCGATAAACTAAACCGGAAATCAGTGCAAGAAATGGCGGATCCAATTAGCACTTTAGCCTATACCTTGCTACTTTGGTAACACGATATACTTCAGCCGTTCCACATGACGACTGCGGTCGTTGTGAGCGCAGCGAAAACGTCACTAATGACAACTCCCTATATAATTCCTTTATCTATGTAACAGCAGGATGCGTATAAGAAGAGTGTTGCCTATCTATTTAATATTAAGGGTGCGTTCCACATAGCGATCACAACGCCCAAAATACTTCTTCAGCCGTTCCACATGACGACTGCGGTCGTTGTGAGCGCGGCGAAAACGTCACTAATGACGTAATTATTTTCGCTCACACCACGCTCGGCACGCTCACAACGACCCATCTGTAGATATGGGTTGAAGTGGACGTTGAGAAGTTTCGCGCAATTTTTAAACTTTTAAAGATGGCGACAACTAAAATAGTATTATATGATTCGGAAAGAGATACTGCTGTGGAAGCTTATGTTTCTCAAGCTGATGCAGAACGTGTGAAGACAGATAAATGTAATTATGTTAAGTTTAATAAAATTAATTTTAGTTCATATTCAACATTCATTTATACATTTGTCCACATTTATCAATAACAAACCTAACTTGGTAAATAAACAATGTTCATTATCGTTGTGAAAACATTTCTTTCATGAAACATTTTTTTTTGTTTATAGATATGTTGTTTGCTAAATGACTTTTGAATTCTTCATCTGCATAAAGATTAATTACATTCTCGTAATCAATAATACGTGGCCTAAGTTTTCGCTTTTCACGATTATTATTTTGTAAAATTGCATTCCACTCTTCATCTGAACTAGATGAAGTAGTTTCTGGAGCATTATTGGGACGCATCAACAAATATCCAACTGCCATAAAAGACATTTCGATTATATTCAAACTCGAATTGTTTAAAAGCTCCACTAAAATGAAATATAAAAAATTAAATTGTATATTTTTTAATATAAATCAAGTTAACCTATTTAAATGAACGCTCAAAACGCTTCCTACACCGTTCCACTTGAAGCATAAGGCTACGTTCCACTTAGCGACCACAAGGACCATGCTCACGGAAGAGGTTTTTCCCATTCCACTTGCTTATGAGTGGTTAAATCATAAATTCAAGTGGAAGGGTGTATATAATTCCATCGATGACCGTAGCTCCGGATTCTTCTTGAGAGTGCTAATAAATTTCGACTTTCCAATGTTATAAAAAGACAATGTCGTTAAAGATCGTAATTTTTGTCATAAAATAATTTGGCCAAGTGCGAGTTGGACTCGCATACTTAGGGTTCCGTACCACCTTCAAGATTCTTATATTCCAGTTTCAGAGAAGCAGGGAATGAGGGCATTTTCTTATATTTACCCTTATATATTTTAAACGAAGCGTTTTAAATTTATAAAAAATATACACTTTCATTTTCCCCACATAGACTTTTTATTTTATCTGCTTCAGGATTCGCTTGATTTTTATCAGAATAAATATGTATTTAATTTTCTAATTTGACCCCCAAAATGTAACATTAGAGTTTTATTTTACTAATAAACTTTCAGAGAAATCTCTTATAATCTACTGTCTGAGTTTTGAGGCTCTGTGGATTGGATCTGTTATTCAAATGATTAAAAAATACAAATAATATATATTTTTCAAAATTTAAATAGTGTAGTTTCTAAAGTGGGAATTAAGTCGATGTTTAATATTTTTGTTAATATCTTTTCAACAAATGATTTAAAAATATGATATATTTGTAATTCACATAATGAGCCTTTTATCTGATATATTACATGATGCTTTTGAAAATTGAATCTTTATTTTCCATTTAATTTTATAATTTGTCCCTAAAATTACTATGGGGGGTTTTCTAATAATTTATTTTCCGTTTAATTCTATTATTTGGGGGCCAAATAATAAAATTAGGGATTTTTTTATATTCTTCCAATAAACAAAAAAAATTAAGGTCTTTTTTAATATATTTTAAAATATTCATTAATATATATATATATATATATATATATATATATATATATATATATTTGTATTTGTCATAATGAGCCCTGTGATTTGATATATTACATGACCCGTTAGAAACAATTATAATATTTTATTTTCCATTTAATTCTATAATTTGCAACCCAAAATGAATATTAGGGGTTTCTCCTTATTTTTCCAGTAGAGTTCAAGTGAGGGACTATACTTCAATTTTTTTCGAAATTTTTCAGATTGTTTTCGGAGATAAGGGGGAATGGGTAATTTTTTAAATATTTTTGTTAATATCTTTTAATTAATTTATTTTAAAAATATGAAAAAAATATATTTGTTTTCGTCATAATGAGCCCTTTCATTTGATATATAACATGATGGGTTAGAAACAATTTTAATTTTTTGTTTTCCATTTATCTATAATTTGCCCCCCAAAATGAATATTAGGAGTTTTTCCTTATTTTTCTAGTAAATTTCAGGTGAGGGGCTATACCTCCACTTTTTTTCAAAATTTTCCAGCTTATGGTTTCGGAGATGGGGAGTAAATTTTTTTATATATTTGTTAATATCTTTTAATTAATTTATTTTAAAAATTTGAAAAAAATATATTTGTTTTCGTCATAATGAGTCCTTTCATTTGATATATAACATGATGGGTTAGAAATAATTTTAATTTTATATTTTCCATTTAATTTTATAATTTGCCCCCAAAATTAAAAGTAGAGGTTTCCCCTTATTTTTCCAGTAAACTTCAGGTCAGAACCTATACCTCTATTTTTTTCCAAATTTTTAGGTTTTATAGTTTCGGAGATAAGGGCGGGGGGGATGGGTAAATTTTGGTATATTTTCGTTAATATCTTTTTAAATAATTTTTTTAAACATGAAAAAATATATATTGTGTTCCTCAGAATGAGACCCTTCATTTGACATATTACATGATGCGTTTGATTTTTTTTTATTTTTAAATTTTTATTTAATTCTATAATTTGCCCCCCAAAATTAATATTAATGATTTCTCCTTATTTTTCCTGTAAAGTTCGGGCAACGTTCTATATTTTCTATTTTTTTCAAAATTTTAGGCTCAGTAGTTTCGGAGATCAGGGGGGGGGACGGTCGATTTTTTTTTAGTTTTTCCCCCAGATGTACCCCTAAAATCAAAATTTCTTCTTTTGCGATATGTACTGCTGATCGGGTCATTGATACCAAATTTCAGCCTCTTCCGTCCAGTAGTTTAGGAGAAAATTGCTGTGATGTCACAGAGGCAGAAATCCCGAGTGATATTATAAGGGTATCCGTATATTGTATATACGGAACCCTAAAAACGAAACAGTAGGACTGAATACGCTCTATAAGTGTCATCCCGGCAATTTTTTCGATATTTATCACCAGAAAAAAGATAACAGCGAAAAACAAATTTCATGTTCTAAATTTTTTTATTTTTTCTCGATTATGATGCATGATACGCGAAAAATGCAGAGTATTTTTCCAAAAAGGAGGAGGTTATGAATTCGTCGTCACGTTTTTTTATGATTATATTATATATTTATAATTTGATGATATAACGGCATTGTATTAAGGAATATTACCAAACGGTCCCATATAATTTTCTATAACGTGAAAAAATCAAAAGAAACAATAATTAAGAGACTACGTTTCAGTGAATATTAATAAATCTACACTGTTTTCTATCAAACGGCTCAACCAATTTGAATATTTTAAATTTGATATCTACAAAGAGATATTCCAGCTTGATTTCCTATAATTATCTATAACGTAAAACATTCCGTTTTTCTAAAACGCGTAAAAATATTTACAAAAACACGGTAAACATAATTGTAAATGTCACATTTTCATGATAAATATCTAGCTTAAATGTCAAGATATGCCACAAAATTATATCGTACAGGGTGTTTGTAACGGTTTTCATTGCAGTAAAATGGCATAAAATATTCTGTTAGTGTATCGAAATGATAATTTGTTTTCTATATGGTATACCGGTATACGGTAGTAGGTGTATGCGTGCATCGAAATTCAAGCAGCAAGCAATGTGTGCAGTTGAAATATTGGGCGAAGTAAAATTACAGTTAGACAGGTGAGTTCAAAAAATCTTTCAAATAAATGTGATATTGGGTGGTACATAAGCAGTTCCATATATAGGATGGTTGAAATATAAGTAGAAATAGAATTAAAGTTATACAGGGTGGTTCAAAAAATGTTATATTGGGTGACACATAAGTATAGTTGCGTATACAAGCTGGTTGAAATAAGAGTCATACAGAGTGGATAAAAAACTTTAAAAAATTGTTAAATGAGCGCAAGCAGTAAGGATATTCGAGTTATAGGGCGGAGGTTCAAAAAATGTTAGAACCAGTTGCATATACAGGATGATTGAATTATAAGGTGGAGTGGAATTATAGTTATACAGGGTGGTTAAAAAAATCTTATATAGTGTGGAACATAAGTAGTTGCTTATACTTGGCATATTGGGCGAAATAAAATTACAGGTATACATTGTGATTTAAACAAAACAAAAATAGAAACCGTCAATAGGGTGGAGAGGATTAATACTTATACAGGACCGTTACAACATTGTGTACAGTTGAATTATAGTTGTGTAGGGTGATTCAGAAAATGATAGACAAACAATTTATATTGGGTGACCAATACACAGAAACATATACAGGGTGGTTGCAATAATGGGTGAATTAGAGTTACACTTAATAGAAAGTGGTCCAAATAATAAAACAAATAAAAAAGTTAAAAAATATGTGGATAATATAGAAAAAAAATCAAATTAGAAAAATAGAGATAAGAATACGCTAAAATAATCAATAGAATTTGTACACACGGTTTCTAAATGGTTGTTATTTTAAGCTAGTTGAAGTCGGTTCTTTTTTAAATATCAATTATCACAATCAAATTATAACACACTGTCCAACACGTTTCAATACTTAAAATTTTTGTTTATGTGATTTAATTAATGATTGCTTTGTTTTTGTATTCGTAGTCTATGAAAGGATATTGTTATAAATTACGTGGGTTCAATTAATGAAAAACTAATATTCACTACCACTTTCTAGAAACTTTTATTTACATCAAATATTCACAACAGCTGATTCGAATATCAAAATAATGACACGAAATAAGCTCTTCGCAATAACTAACTAACTCTCCGATGCTGGGCCGCTCGTTTTAAAATCCGCATCGAATGCCTCAAGCAAAATCGAGTGTCAACGTTACAGTGTCGAGTTATTTTGAGATTAAGTTTGTGTCCTCATTAGAAGATTCCAGTCCTCGTTTTTTTCCTCCTAGCGATTGATGTCCTATTGGAATTAAATGTTATACGTTACTCGCCAGGGGCGGAATGGATAGTTTATAACACTGCCCTCCCTTTAATTCTGATATACCGATCAGAAACATCCTCTCCATGGTAAGGAGCGAGTCGATCTATATGGACCACCTTCAACTTAGCCCTGGGGTTTTAACGGATACGGTAGACGACGTCATTAATCCTCTTGACCACCTCGTATGGACCATCCCAGGCGGGAGTAAGCTTTGGAAATTTACCCTTGATCCGTTGGGGGTTGTATAGCCAGACTTTGTGCCCCTCTTGGAACTCGACTGCATTGGCCTTGAGGTCATATCATGTCTTCATCTGGTCACTGGTGGCCAACATCTGCGTTCGGGCTAATTCGTGTATTGCCAGCATGTTATGTTGGAGCTGTTCGGCATAATCGTTGATGTCTTGGGAAGATTCTTCGGAGGAGCCAAAAGCCAAATCGCAGGGTAATCGCAGCTCTTTTCCGAATAGGACCCTGGTTGAGTCAGGCCTGTACTATTATGTACGGCTGAGCGATATGCCAACAGGAATACGGGAATATGCTCATCCCAATCACGCTGGTTATTGCTGACGACCTTGGATAGGTTTTGCTCCAAGGTCCTGTCGAATCTTTCCACCATTCCGTCTGACTATGAGTGCAATGGTGTTGTTCTCGTTTTCCTGATCCCCAACATCGTACAGACCTTCTAGAATACATTCGATTCGAAGTTACGTCCCTGATCTGAATATAGTTCCAACGGGACGCCAAATCTGCTGAATAGCTGTTCTACCAGCACCGGCGCTACCGTGGCTGCTTCTTGGTTGGGAATCGTATATGCCTCTGGCCATTTACTGAATCCATTGCGATCAAAATATATTTGTTCCACATCTCACTCTCTGGAAATGGACCAGTGACAGCGATGGCTCTTACTGGCTGCACAGGTGTCACATTTCCGGCACCAAGCTCTGACGTCTTCGAAGTAATTTATCCAGTAATACCTCTGGCGAACTTTCTCTAGGGTTTTATTCATGCCCAGATAACCCCCGGTAATCCCATTATGTACTTCGGTCAGGATGGCTGGTACCTTTTTCTTTGGAATTACTAGTTGGGACTTGGTTTCTTGATCGTCAGTGCTTTCCCAAATTCGCTTGAGCGTACCATTCTCTACTCTTAGAGGCCGTTGGGCCCATAACGATTTCAGGACGCCCGAGTATCTAGCTACTTCATCCCATCGTGGCCTGGGTGCCCTTCTCTTTTTGAATGACAAGATTGGTTCGATATCTGGATCAGCCATTTGGTCCAGGATGCACTGTTCCGTTGTCCAGTCTTCATTGGCCTGCTCTCGGATCTGTCTGATGGAGATACCCTCTCGCTGTTCCGTCTTCAGACAATGTCCGCATTCTGCTCTACAGAGTCTTCTGGATATGGCATCGGCATTATTGTGCAAACGGCCGGCACGGTGTTCCTGGCCAGTTGTCCTTCCGGTGTCTTCATGTCCAGCAGCCATGGCGGCTTGATCTGTTCGGATTAAGAAATGACGATCATAGAGGTATTTGTGGAAATGGTCTAGAGCCCAAACCTGTGTTGCTGGCGTCGGTGTCTAAAATGAACTTGCCGGACTGTGCAGGAAAGGCTAGGATTGGGCTGGAACATAGTGCTGTCTTCAGTCGTCTGAATGATGTTTCGCAATCCTGATTCCAACGGAAGGTCTCTTTCTCAGTGGTCTGCCGATGTAGAGGCGCGGCAATGGTGGCAAATCTTTCAACAAATCGAATGTAGTAGGAACAGAGACCCAAGAAGCTTCGGAGTTCATATTTGTTTCTTGGGACTGGCCAATCACGGATGGCTTTAATCTTTTCCTCGTTGGTGCGGGTTCCAGACTCGGAAACGACGTGGCACAAAAACTCTACTTCTTTTTGGAACGTGGAACACTTCTTCTGGTTGAGTCTCAGGTTGGCGTTATTAATTTTGGAGAATACTTCGCCCAGTTTCTTCAGATGGTCGTCGAATGTCTGACCACCCATGATCAGAATGGTGTCGAGGTATACTAAGCACGTCCTCCATGTTAACCCGCTCAGGACATACTCCATTAGCCCCTCGAATGTTGGTGGAGCATTATATAAATCAAAGGGCCTGAACCCTGAATTGAAACAGCTTTACAAGTGGAGAACGCTGTCTTCTGTCTGTCGTTTTCGTGTAGATAAACCTGCCAATATCCACTCTTTAGGTTTAGTGTGGAGAACCAACGGGAGCCTGCTAGTGTGGTCAGAGTGTCATCAATTCGGGGTAGTGGATAGCTCTCTTTCTTCCTGACGTCATTCCGCTTTCTGTAATCCCCGCAAAATCGGGTGGTTCCATCCTTCTTTTTAACTAGCACGACGGATGGCTCAATAACTCCATTTTGTAACATGGACTCGATGTTTTCCTTGACTGTTTGTTGTTGCACCAATGGTAGTCGTCTAGGTGGTATTCTGATGGGTTGAGCCTTTCCGGTGTCTAATCGGTGCTGAATGATCTTGTCTGTTAAAAATTTGCCAATGCTTTGCGATAAATTGCTTGGCTTTCTTCTGTTCCTCTGGTGTAAGGTGAGTCAAATGGTCAGCAAACTGTTGTAGGAACTCTTTACTCGGACCTGTCTCCTTCACTGATGTCTGGTACACTTCTTCGCAATTGATGATAGTCTCTACTGGCTCGAAACAAGCTATCTCTATACCGTTGGCAATTCTAATGTTATTATTGGACAAATTCAGGACTCTAATTGGTATATCTCGTCCGGTTTTAACTATAGCTCGTCCAACTAAGTAGTAATGAGCTGAGTGTACGGGCTCCACCATTCCAACGCAGCTCCCAGGATTGCTTTCTAGCTGCCCATGAATAATCTGTTTCGTTCGACCGGGAAATCTGGCTGAGGATTTTGCCACAATTTTTATGGAGCTGGCTGAACTGTTGACGGGCCGTGTCAATACAAATTCCTCATTTAGGAACCGAAGAACATTATATCTCGGGTCGAACATAAATCCATGCTGGCTGATTAGGTCCATACCCAGTATGAAATAGTCCTCAATATTCGCTACCAGGACCCTATGACGGATTCGGTTGTCTCCTAACTGTAGTACTACATCGACCTCACCCTGTATTGACATGGACTCACCGATGACTGTTTTGAGCTGGATGTTAACTGGCCGGATTTCTGATGCCCTTAAAAATCAGGACTTGGCAATGGACACAGAGGAGCTGATATCGATGATGATGGTAATTGCTCGGCCATTGATGGTGCCCCTGATGACTAGGCTGCTGCTATCTCGGCAAAACCCCCGGATGGATAGTGTCCTGGGGGCTGGTGGAGGGTTAGTCAGCATTCGCCCCCTTATGCTGACTGGCTGACGGTCCCTGGACATGTGGTTGTTTGTTGGTTACCCCTGTGTGATCGTTTAGGTAGCCTCACTCTGCAGTCACGTTGAAAGTGTCCTGTCCGTCCACACCGGTAGCATGCTCCTTTGTGGTCAATTCTTTGTGATCGTTCTAGAAGTTTATGGATTCCGGACAACACTGTCTGAAGGGATGGTTGTGGTTCATCCTGGCTGAAGGAAACTGCTCATGACTGCCTCTACTTCCAAGGCCCGAAGTAAAGCTTTATTACTTTGCTTGATGCCATTAAGTCTTAGATTTCTTTGTACTTCCACATCCCTGATACCGTTTATGAAATTGTGTGCGGCCAATTGGTCTTTCGTTTCCTCGGGCAGGTCTGGGTAGGACAAGTGGTACTAACCGTCTGATCTCTGCTTCGAATTATTGAAGGCTCTCTCCGGATTTTTGCGTTTTCCCACTTAATTCCACCTGGTATATTTGGCTCAGGGATTGATTGTCGTATCACTTGTCCAGGATGGACAGGCGATGATCTTGTCGAAATTGCCTTGTTCATCAACTGGAATGCTTTGGAGGAGTTCTAAGGCCGGACCTCTTAAGGAAATTACAAGAGATGTAGATTTTTCTTGGTTATCCCATCCATTAGCTGTAGCCACGGCTTCAAATCGCCGTTAATACATGGGCCAAGATGAACTGCCATCAAATGTGGGTGGTTTGTTAACGGAACCTTTGGTACTCATGGTGTTCTGGCATTTTCTTCGCTGTAAGTCCTGTTGCATTTTTTAAATTTCCGTTTCTACTTTGTTCTGGATAGCAATGATTTCAAATTTCACCTGGTTCTGGATGGAATCGATGTCATCTACTTTGGTTTCAAGAGTATCCACGGTATTTTTTAGGACCTTTATGTCGACTTTTATTTCTTTTATGTCGGATTCCACTATTTGCATTCTTTCATTAACTGTTTCATTAACTTGCGATACTATTTGCATTAATTGTTCAAACTGAAGTTGTCTTTTTTCTTCTAATATTTCAGATTCGTTTTTTTCTGGATAATTCAACTTGTTGTTGTTTCTCTTCAAACACTTTAAAATCATTTTGTCTTTTTAATTCAATATGTTCTTGTTTTTCTTCATATTTCGGGAATAATCCCTCAATTAAATTCTGTTGTTCACTTTTCATCGTGGAAACAAGATTCTCTAATTCTATTTTTATTTGTTTTTCATCAAAATATTTCACTAACCTTTGTTGAATTTCCTCTTGATGTTGTTTCTCTTTTTTGTCACCTTTTTCCAGGATCTGCATTATTTCAACAGGTTAGCCCTTTATGCCGGAATTCATGACGGCGAAGTTGACCAAGACCAAGTCCGGAGCATCCTACCACTCGATGACGAGATGACATTCGAACAGTTTATGGCCCTGTATTCTGAGACCTGTTTGATGTGCCCATAGAATAATATTTCCTGGCTCATTGTGTGGCTCGAGATCTTCGAATGTCCTGAGGAATAGCCAAGGTGTTTGCAAAGAAGTACAGCCAGTTCCAGAAGCTAAAAGAACAAGATCCAGTGATAGGGAAGGTCCTTCATCTCAAATATTAACAACCAATCGGTACCAGAGATATTTGGTAAAGAAAACATATGGCGATCTTTGGAAGACTCTGGTAGAATTGAGAAATGTGATGATGGAGAAGAACCTGATGAAATTTGCGGTCCCAAAGATAGCCTGTGGGTTGGATGGATTGAATTGGAGGGTGGTGAGAAGTTTGGTGGAAACTGTCTTTCGACCGTTGACTGTTACTTCCACCAAACTTCCCGTTGTCGAAATGGAGAGTCCTGCAAATATCGCCACACCAGGAAGGATCTGGGATATTTCGGGACGAAATGGTCTTAATGAGGGGGCAATGTGACGGGAATTCATCCGATAATCCGTGGAAGCGGCATTTATCCGATATTTCGGGGAATCCGGAATATTGTTCGTCTGGTGTATGGAGGTCGGCGGCTTGCTTTGATGTACTTCTCGAAGAATTCTACCCTAGTCTTGGCGGCTCTTTGACGTTTTGGAGAATTCCGAGAAGAAATATATAAATGCGGAGACTAACGGAGAGCTGAAGAAGCATTTATTCAGTATTCGACAGTCGTATAGTAAAAGCAGGTGTTAAATATAAATTGTAAATAGTTGTGTGTACATAAAATTCGTGGAACTAAATTAGAGGGTGTTCGAGTGTGTTTTTAAATAAATCCAAGAACCCGTTTGTGAAAATAAAAACATTACAATATAAATTTAATTTAATTTAATTTATTTTTCTGTTTTTCAATAGGCTTTTCTCTACACACTTCTTTTATGTATTAAATATTTGTAATGTAGGCAACGTATAACATAATTTCGAAAAATTGCCTGGAATGCTAATTGTCTCCTGCAGCTCTTCTTCACAGATGTACTGAGGGAAACGAAGCTACGCAATAGATCAACCAGTCTCCCTGCATACAAAAGTATGTATTGTATAGTGTGCACACATTTTTGTACTTGCCTAATAAAAGTGAGAATGACATTTTGGCTTTGCGATCCCTTGAGACACACCTTGGGTTTGAGGCCACTGACTTGAGACTGAGGGTACCGATATAAAACAAAGTATTTTATCGCCATAATTTTCGATTGATTGTGAACATTTTGTTAATTTTTGTTATTGGATTTTGGCTTTAGTTATTAGGTCAGCAATAATTGCTTTATCTACATCTTCATGTGTATGTATGCTAGGTTCTGGATAAGAGCCAAGCGCGTAAATTATTGGAACGTAAATTCGACTCCGGCTTTGAAGATACTCATATGAAAAAAGAAGAATTGAAAACAACAAATATTGAGTGTTGCGAAATATACATCGAATCAATCTGCCTACTCCGAAACCGTCACTAGAAAAATGAACTAACTGTGAAAGTCAACAGGATGTCATCTATTACATGTGAAGGTTAGTTGTTTCATTTTATGCATTCAAATGTAAAAATGCAACATCTTTATTGAGTAATATTTTTAATCATATTTACCCTTTCTTTTAGAGAGGTGTCAAAAATATTGCCATGACAACGTTCAGTGTCGGTATAATTAAATTATTAATATTCATTTTATTTATAGAAAAAATAATAACCAAGTGTTTGAAAATAAGGTATCCTTACTTTACTATGTTATATTAGCCGAAAAAAACAAGTACATAATTAATATTGGTCAAATTGTTAAGTAAACAGATGTTACTAATACTAATTGTAGAGATTAGAACGTTAGGTGGAAGTAACAGTAGACGGTCTTCGACTCTTGGCGAATATTGATACAACATATAAGGATCTCGATGCCACTGAATCGAAAGATAGTTTCCATCATACTTCTCACTACCCTCCAATTCAATCCATCCAACCCACAGGCTATCTTTGGGACAGACAATTTCATTAGGTTCTTCTCTATCATCTCCATCCTTAACTCTACCAGAGTCTTCCTGCGAGAATGTTTTCGTTACCAAGTAGAGATGTCTCTGGTAGTCACTGGTGTTTATCTTCCAGGTGAAGAACTTTCCCCACCACTGGATGTTGCTCCCTTGGCTTCTGGAACTGGCTGTACTTCTTTGCAAACACCTTCGCTATTCCTCTGGACATCGGGAGATCATGAGCCACACAATGAGCCAGGGAATATTCTATAGGCACCTAAACGGGTCACGGGATTCTTTGCTGGTCGCGTCGTGCTGCACTTTCTGGCCATCAGAGTACAGTACCATTAACTGTTCGAATGTCATCTCGTTATCGGGTTCGATGATGCGAACTTGGGCTTAGGCAACTTCTCCGTCATGACTCCAGGCATAAGGGGCTAACCTGTTGAAATGTACCACCTTTGGTTTTCCTCGAGGAAGCCTTCTTTCTGTAGACTGCATCGTTGATCCTCTTTAAAACTTTGTAACTTGGGCGAATATCCACGACGACGTTGCGGGTTATATAACCAAACAGGATCATCAACTTGAAAGTTCCCGCCTCCGGCTTTGATGTCATATGCTTCCTTCATTCGGGCACCCGCATTTTCTATATTTAACCGGACTCGCTGGTGGATGTCGTTCATCCTTTGACGTAACTGGTTGACATAGTCTTCACCTGCAGTCTCTTCTCTTAAGGGACATCCAAACTTCAAATCGCATGGTACTCGTAACTCTCGTCCCATAATAACACTGGCCGGGGTCTGACCCGTAGACTCGTGCAGAGACGAACTATAAGCCATTACAAACAAGTGCAGATACTGGTCTCAGTCTCTTTGGTGGTCAGAGACTACCTTTGATAAGTGGCGGTTAATGGTCCAATTCATCCGTTCTACCATTCCATCGGGTTCCAGGTGTAATGCTGTAGGTTTTATTGATCTTCAAAAGGTTGCAGACGTCTTGGAAAAGAGTAGACTCGAAATTTCTACCTTGGTCTGAGTGCAACTCTAAGGGAACACCAAAATAGCTTATCTATTCTTTGTCAAAGATATCAGAAATGGTCAAGGCCTCTTGATTCGGCAAGCTTCTGCCCATTTACTGAAATAGTCCATCACCACCACAATGTATTATTTCCAGAGTCAGATTGAGGAAATAGACCGGCAACATCAATGGCTACTCTTTCAAATGGACTGCCCATGTTATATTGCTTCATGGGAGCTTTTGCTCGCTTCTGAGGCCCATTACTTTCTGCACAAACCGTACCATTTCCGGCACCAATCCTTGACATCTGCTTGGAAGCTTACCCAATAGAAGCATTCTCTTAATTTTTTCAGGGTTTTCATCACCCCTAGATGTCCTTCGGTTATACCATCATATAGTTTCCGCAAGACCTTCGGTCTTCTATTTCTGAGGACTACAATCAGCTTTCTGTCCATGCCCTTTTCTGGAGTTTCCAGTTCGCTCTTGAGAAGTCGGTTCTCCAGGATGAGAGAGTCCCACTGAGCTCATTATGACTTTATGGTGGGTGAGTAGTGAGTATTGGGAAATCTCCTGCCACGTAGTTTTGCGGTCTTCTTCCTTCCATCGGATAACCTCTTTTAACTCCGGATCTAAATTCTCGTCTTATTTGTCTCCTCAGATTGTCAATGGTCATCGATGGCCGTAGTTCTACAGAGAACATCCCCTTTTTTTTTTCAAGTCGCTGACAAGGTTTGCAATTTTCAGGTCATGGTCTCTTCGATAAGGCATCAGCTTTCTTATGACTTGTTCCATCGCGATGCTCCGTCTAGGACGAATTTTTGCAACCTCTCAATACACCTTACTACTTGTCCGAGATTTTTAAACTGCAGGAGCTACTTCAGTGCTGCATGATCAGTCCTTAGGAGAAATCTTTTACCATAGAGGTACTTGTAGAAATGTTCCACCCCCTTTGCCATAGCCAAGAGTTCCTTGCGAGTAACGCAGTAATTCCGATCTGGCTTGCTCAGTCTTGTTGAAATATCCGATGATTTTCTCCTGCCCATCTTGGATCTGCGAAAGAACCGCACCAATTCTGACATTGCTTGCGTCTGTATCTAAGATGAAGTTTCCATCTGGTAAAGGACAACTTAAAATCGGGGCACTCGTCAATGCTCTTTTCAGTGTCTCGAATGATTGCTGGCATTCCTCATCCCACTGGTACCGCACCTTTCCATCTGTGAGTCTAGTAACTGGCTTGCCGATATTGTCCTGCTACATACCGACGATAGTACGAGCATAACCGCAGGAAACTTCTTAACTGGGGTGGATATCTTTAGGTATCGGCCATTCCTGGACAGTTTTGATTTTCTGTTTATCAACAACGGAAACCACATGCCCAAGATATTGCACCTCTTCTTGGAACAATTGACACTTCTTCGGGCTTAACTTTAGTCCGGAACTTCGAAGTTGCCGAAATACCTCCTCCAGGTTCTTCGACGTGATTCTCAAAGGATTTTTCAACGACGATAATGTCGTCAAGATACACTAGGCATGTTTTCCGTTTCCGTCAATTTTTCAAACGTCGCTGGAGCATTATACAGTCCAAACGGCTAGTAAAGTTCACAGGCGATGGTAAAAGCAGTTTTTTCTCGGCCTTCCTTAGCTATTTCCACCTGCCAATAACAGCTCAAGTCCAGGGTGGAAAACATCTTCGATCCAGCCAACTTATCTAGAGTATCGTCAATTCTTGGTAGATGATAGCTATCTTTCTTTAGTCATTGTGGATTTTCCATCAAATTGGGGAATTTTCATTTTGTGTCTTGTCCCCTCGAGGTGACTGTTTCTGCTTTCGGTTTTCGATTGAGTTGCTCCCCTTTGTATTGTGACTACCTGTTCTTTTATTTTGCTGATCTCACCCTCCATCATCTGTCTTAGCTCTTTTATCCGTGTTTCATTTTTGACTGACTCTTCGACCATTGTTTGCTTTAGCTCCTCCACCTGAGCCTCATTTTCTAATATTTTCTCTTCGAGCATTTCCGAATTTTTCTGTATCATGCTTTTCTAATTTTCTTCTATTGGTTTAGAATTTTCCAGTAATTTGTCTTCCAGGGTTTTAGAATTTTCTAGTAACTTGTATCCCAATGTTTTAGGTTTTCTGCTAATTTATCTTCTAAGGCCTCCTTCAAGTTTTTAGAATTTTCTAGCAATATGTCTTCCATGGATTTAGCATTTTCTTGAAATGTTTCTTTAAAATTTTTCATTTGTTTTAATACCATATTAATGTCCATTGCCAGAAACTTCAAACAAATAAGTATCGGGATCGTTACTTTCATTTACAAGGACATCTCGTAGCCGTTGTATTAATTCCCTTTTCTTCCTATTAATTTCTAAATCCTTTTCTTCCAGTTCTTTTTTTAAGAATTCTTCGAGAACTACATCAAAGCAAGCCGCCAACCTCGATGCGTCAGACCAAGAATATTTCAGATTCTCCGAAATAACGGATGAATGTCGCTTCCACAAATTATCGGATGAATTCCCGTCACATTATGATATAAAAGCTTGTCGCAACATTTACTTATATAAATGTATTTAACTGTTTAGCCGGGCAATAGTACACCACCTCCTCGAAGGGCTGAACGCAGACGTGATTGTATTCGTATTCTTCTCAACAAACCCCAAACCCTTTCGTTTGATATCCATATCATGAGTGCACAAAAAATAACTAGTCCGACATATTGGATTTAGAATGACGTCACTTAGCTAACTATACATTGTCATCTAAATGTGTATGCAAAATTTCATCTCAGTCGGTTGAGGATAACTCCTTTAAAATTCCGTTTCAAGATTTGACACGAACATACATACAAACCTTGCAAGTTAAATAAAAACTTGCAATAAATTGTATCGGCTTCAAATTTAGAAATTTCGTAGGTGCAGGCCGTTACTTCTGTGTGGTTTCTCCTTCTTTCTATGTACCTGAACCACTTGTGCATTTCCACAGGCGTTTATATTGGCCTGAATATTTCACGCTAGTTTATAATTAGCTTCTCTAACAATTTTTGTATTTTATAAAAGCAATCATATGAAATTGTTATGCTTGATGTTTAGTGAAGCGACGCCCAAAACTCTCAATGCACAAATAACACTTATAAGGCTAACACTGAACCACAGAATAATCAAACCCAGAAGCGAAACTCTCCGTTGCCGCCAGATACAAATTTCTTTGCACATGTGCGACAAAGCCATTCATTTGAAGTTCAAAAATGTACCCTATCCTCAGAGTAAAAGCTAAGTAATCCTATTATTCACAAAGAATCTGTTAAATACATGTTACTTGCTTATACAGAATATTCATCTATATCAATTATCAAACATATTCTAACTTTGAAGTGAAATTCATCGAGTTTAAAACAAAACAGTCCAAGGATCGCCTTATTAGCACTAAATATTATAAAACTTATTTATTATTCACAATTGCATCAAACGCGGTATACAAGTGAGGTCAGTTTGTCAAAAAAAAAATAGAACTAAAATATACTTTAAACAGATGGTGAGTTGGACCTATTACTTCCACAGCATTTAAAGTGGAACTTTTGGTGTATATATAAACACACACCTTTATTTTCACACGACTCTGATTATTTTTTTTATTCAAATCTTTCTAAAAATTACATTTTTCAAATATGTTGTTCCTCTTTTAATACAAATATGTCCTTATATTTAATTTAAAGTTACCGCCTGGATAATGTTACTTTCAAAGTAATTGCCGATTGTGTTCAAGGTCACGAAATCTTGACCCCCAAAACATCAATGGTTCCGACAAGAGTTTCGCTTCTGGGTTTGATTATTCTGTGACTGAACTTAGTTTAATTATTGAAAACGGACAGTCTTATATGTGAAGAATTAGAAACATTTCTATAAAATACTTGTTAAAATACTTCACACAAGTAGTTAACATTTAAAATCAACTGAAAAATGAGTATTTGGTTACGAGAAAAACACAAGCGAGGTAGTCTTACAATAAAAATAGGAGAGAAATTTGTAGGCGGTCCTTTCAAAACCACAACAATAAGATCAAAAATCAAAGAACAGGAGACACCATATCCATAGCTTATATACCATATGTTAACGCCACCATTGAATATTGCAAGAAAAACATTAGCAAATATGTATAGAATATCAAGATTGATATTGGTTAGACCAGTGGTTCCCAAACTTATCTGTTTTGTAATTTGTCATGACGCTTAGTCGTGTTCAACCATAAGAAGAGCGTTGTTGTTGGTCTCCTACGCAACGCACGATTTATGCAGTGCACAGGATTTGAAGTTGGATTCCAAAAAAAAGAAAACAAGAGCGCCTCGCCGCGCCCCTGTTCGCTCTTCACGGCTCTCCAGGGCACACTTGTGTACCCCTCCCTGGGTTAGTCAATAGGATCAGAAATTGCTACAACACTGTATGATTTTATTAGCTGCCAATGAAAAGCCCTTATTACCTTATGCATGAATCATCAAGTAGAAATTAAGAATAACGGACAAATTATTTTGAGTACCTATTTTTGATTACCTTATTACAGGAAAATAAATCAAAGACCTCCTCAAAAATCTTTCCGAAATTACTTATTTTGATTTATTTTCCTAATGCTTATTTTTATTTCGAGAGTATTGTGATTTGTAAGATTTGGGGGGCAATGACCCCTACGGGGGCTCATAGGTGACCGCCACTGGAGTGGATCAAAGCAGGCTGGTTGCCGAGAGTGACAGTTGGTGGGACACAATTAATGAAGCAAAAAAGGAAATTTAAACACAAAACAGAAAGAGCAGTTAACTCAAATGTAAGTTGAATTTCTACGAGTACATTGTGTTATGTAAGATCTCTGCAATATAGTCTAATATTGGGCCAGAGGTTGATCCAGACACGTGCTTCCGGGGGGTGTGGGAGCGAATTCATGTTTCGGTGGGAGGGGGATCTTGTACTAAATTTATCTAAATATAATTTTAAAGCCAGATTGCTTGGGCGATTACATTAAAATAGTCGTTCTGAGGTTTATACCCATAAAGGATTCCTTCTTCCAGGCTCTTGGAGTTAAGATTCTCTCGTTTTAATATTAAAATTTTAACTTTGAGGGTCTCGGTGGGATCGCTCGCATCACCCCCCCCCCCCTCGGATCCGCGCATGTATTGGGCGGTCAATTGCAAAGAAACAATTTGCTGTGCGTTTATCTCCAAACCCACACATCAAATACAATCAAGTAGTAGAAATGAGTTCAAGTATAAGTGATAGAGAAATGGGAACATCCAGTAAAAATCAGTTTAGTATAGTAAATTGTTGTACATATATGCATTACATTAAATGCTTCCAAAGAGGTGATCGATATTGTACTAAGGAATCTCATCCTATGCCACCTGTGCCTGGTAACAAAAGAGCTTGTGGGTAATGGGGTAAATTTTGCAATCGTCTACCTATAATCCCCACATATATTCAATGGGCGATAGATCGGTCATCTTAGTGACTATCAATATGAATTTGATTATGCTCAAAGTGGAGAGAGGTAAGATAAAATGAGGACGCTGAGAGAACCATCCAAAACTTCTTCGGCGCCAATAAATGGTTTACATTCCAATAAGCCTTTCATGTTCTGTAAACCATTGACCTTCAATCATCCTTGTGGCTGTGAAACGATCCATAATGCAAAAATTGTAAGACGTAGATTTTCTTTGTCTTTTGTTTTAGCATGACTTGCTGTGTCCGTTGCTCTTTGAGTTGAGTCTTCCTGGAACTATGCATGTTAACAAGGCATCATGTTATTGATACTCTTATTCGTTATAATGTTAGTATTCCTGATTAAAAAACCCGCTTCTCTCAGGCAAACTATCGCCCTCTACTAAACTAGCTTAGTTGGCTAAAATTTTGGGCTACTTATTATTCAATTTAACCTGCATTGTGTCAAGGAATATTAAAGAGGTACAATATAATTTTATACAGTGGGAGATTTATGGTTTCCCAGTAAAAACACTTAATAAGAGACTACTGTTCAATGAACCTTTCCTGATTTCTCTGACATTGCATAATCAATTTGAATATTTTAAATTGTATTCTATTAATCAATGATGTTTCGTTTTTCAGAATATCGGAAAAATAAATACAAAAACCGCCAAAGAAATTGAAATATCAAGATGGCAGAAAATACTTGTACTTGTAATTATCTTTCAATTTATTTGAAGGTGGTTCTTTTATAAAAATATATACTATATTTTTAAAAAATCAACTCATTACAATCTAAAAACTAACCAACGTAACGATAAGGCTAAAAAACTGAACATGGTTTGATTTAAACGAACAATCATGATTGCAAAATATTATTGAAATAAACTTACTATTACCGGCTATTCTGATTCTTATGTCACTTAGTATTTAATATACATTGGTGTTTGTATGAATTTATAAATGAGGTCATAAGTAAAATATTTGAGTAAAAGTGGCTTTAATTTCTTAACACAATTCGTAAAACAATATTGCCTGTTTCTATAATAATTGGGCTAGTTGTTAATTGACCAATATCAATTATTGCATTTTAGAGGTTCTGGTTTAGAAAATCTGATGTCCTGTAATGACAATTATAGATGATAGACACATATGAAAAATAAAACCATCTGTTCGTGTAACTTCAGTTATAATTGAAAATTTCATTAACAGATATGTAACATATCTGAGTATCAGAATAACAGCATTATCACTTAAAAGTGGCCTAAAAATAAACAATTCTTAAATTAAACAAAGATATAGTTCAAAAATTTAATCCATATAGGTCTTTGGACTAGAATTTATAAAATTTCACATTCAGCAACTAAAACATTCATTAAAATATAGTAAAAACGCGTTAGCAGAATGACCATCTGGTAATGTCCTTAATACAATTTCAAAGTACTAGGATATTTGTTGATACATACAATAATTTACAAAAATAATTCTAATAATTCATAAAAATGAATTAAGTATTAATACTCAGTTGTAAGAAAACGTGACAAATATTAATATTAACTCTTATTACAAGAATAAATTACGCGTACTAAACGTCCTTAAATAAAATGCAATCGAATATAACAACTAAAAATAATGTTTTGTTACTTTGAAAGTTTGCTAATCACTCTTATTAGGGCACCATTCTCATCTTTCAACCTCTGGTTCTCGGATCTTAACGTTTCCATATTCTGTAACAACAATACACATATGGTAAATACAATAAAGAAAAGGAATAAAATAAATTAATATAGAATATTTTTCAAAAATATTACTAGTATATCCGCCGAAAGTTATTTTATAATATCAACTATATTTGTGATAAGGCCAATTAAGTAATAATCTTAATTAGGTTATTTAACTATTCAGATTATTGTTATAACAGAGCTCTGTCCTTTTAACTGAGTTCAATGATGACCTCATTTTTAATGATCCAATAATTTTATTGCACTTATATCTGAGAAGTATATAAAAACTACGTTGTAATTATTTCTACAATTATTATTGTTGTTATTTGTCTATACTATTCCACAGTTCGACAGCGCTATATTCATTTCCTCACAGATTTAATAAAGATGTTAGAACATGTAGTCGTAATAGAAATCTTGAATTTTGCGTTTGATGATTCAATTTTAATCAATTCAAAATTTTTTCATAAAAATGAATAGTATATTTTAGTCAACCTTAGCTCTCTGATCTGATCTTGTCCAGTTTGTTGATCAACACAGTAAAATTATAACATAAATAATGTTCATTATAATAATAACAATTTAAATAAACACATTGTTTATATATTTGAGTGTAAATTTACATAAATGGTTAATACCTTTCTGAAAATAAATCTTTATACTTATATACATACTGAATAAAGACGATTAGTGAAAATATCTATAGCAAAATGTTACTACCTAAAAGTTAACTGATACAATTAACATATATGAAGTAAATTTGTCACAACTGACTAAAATTAATATTTAAATTTTTCTAGACTCACTGAATGATTTTGATTTGAGATTTATATAATAACTTCGTCACATAATTGATATTCTCTTAATATTATCTATTTATATTTTACTTCTTTAGAGAATTTAGTTTTAACTTGATATTCACAGAGCAGTTTAGCTATAATTTAGAACATCCGAATTTATTACATGACTTTTTAGTATAGTTTTCACCTACTTATACAAAGTCAAATGCCATCAGTAATAAATAAAAGTTATTCAATTGGAACATAATACATTATAACAATATACAGAATATCACAGTAACTGATTATCAAAATATAAATGAAAGGACACGATTTCTTTTCAGCAATTTAGTAGTAAAGTGAATCATAATGTAAACTGCTATAATATATTTCATCTGGTATTTGATAAAAATAATCTAAACTCAATATTAAATGACCCAATATCTTATTTATTTTCAGTCATAAAGTGAATTAAAGTGAAAAATATTACAATTTTCATCTTGTTAACCGATAAAAATAAGATGTAAATAGAGTATTTAATGATTAAAAGACACTACTATTGACGAGAAATAAATGTGTAATAAATTTTATTTTATTTGCCACAAACAAAAGCATGACTCATTAAAAAAAGCTTAACTTATACAATTTAATTAAAACCTCATTAAAGCAAAAAACATTTTTCGCGGTATAGCTGTGCACAAGAAAGTTAAATTATAAACTTTGCTGTATGTTTTAAAATTGTTTGTTAATTCTGTTAGATATTTTTTTACATTGTTTACTATTATTTTACAAATTTCGTTGTTCAACAAAGCAAATGAATAAAGTTAAGTAAAATCTGACTTATTTAATACATTTTTTAAATGCATCTCAAAATTCCAATAAAATTAAACAAACATTGATCACATTTTATGTTTTTATCAAACCGTATTAATAATCTATATAAATAGATTATCTCAGAGTTAATAATTGCGTAACTCCAAATTCTGTTACAGCTTATGGTTTATGTACGGCAGAGCGTTGTTAAATTTAATGTTGCTGCAATATTGTAAACATGTTTATCTGTCAGACTCGATATCCATTGAGTAGGTTCTAATTTTGTAAATTATTTGATTATTTCTCCCGAAAGCGTCAGACTTATGCATACCAATGCTATTAATGATGCACATCTACTGTTAAATTTGCTAAACTACTTTTTGTGCGTCAGCAAATTAAACATAGAATTGTAATTGTTTTCATCGAACTAAAACACAATTATATCATTGTTATATACTTTCACAAACATAACCAGTTTCAAATTATGCAATTAGTATTATTTAACAATGAACTACATTACCAATTACCAATTAATGAACCATTTTCCTCAAGTACGAAACATTTCTCATCAACAGCAGCTTGTAGTACGGTAGGTATAAGGAAAACCAAATTCCCATTGTAATACATGGAAAATTGGATATAAAAAAATGTTCTAGGCAGAAATCAACGTTCCATGAGCAAAATTAAGTGTTAAGTTTTAAGGATAATAATATAGCAACGTTAAAATGTTGTATTGCTTGTCGAATTAAAAATTGTTATAAAAAATAGTTTTCCTCTGGATATCGATTATTCGAAGTACAGTTCACAAAGCTGTAATGTTTGTTGGTAATGTTAAAAATATATATTTATTTGTTTAATAATTTTAAATATATCTCTTAATAATAAATCTCTTAAATAACCCTGTACTAACCGGAGAAGGCATATTGTTTGTACCTACCGCAAGTGCAGCCTCTCGTGAGGAATTTGCAGCATACTTTCAGGAAGAAGGATCATTGTCTGTTTACTTTGTTTTTGTATCAATTGGGACAGTCAGAAAAGAAGTTTCACGGGCTTAATTGTTTGCTACTATTTAACACATATACATTTATTTCTTTGTTTAATTGATCATATAAGTTTTCATCAGTAAGGAAAAAAGTTTTATATCTTTGTTAATGAATTAACAGAAATTCGATACCATAATTTTTACAATTGGGCATTCGCAGTAACTCTTGCGTTCTGTTCACTTTACAATCTACTCATCACCATTATTGCTATAGTTTATACATAATTTTCCACACCTACAATTGAACAGTAAATTGAATGAATTAAGGCAAGTTGAAAAGTGTTCTCGAATTGTGCAATAGAAAAGAAGTCAAATTAAAAAAAAAGTATCTAGAACTAATAGAACGTTTCGCCACAGAAGCTATATTAGAGCTAACTTAAATTTGACAAACTTCAGTAAAAATATGTCAAACAATGAAATTAATATTTTAAGTTATCTGTTTAAATTCAGTTGTTTGAACCATCATTCAGTGCATACCTTAGAAACAAGATCCATACTCCAACTAACTTATATATGTTAAACAATTTGTAATTACTACTACTCAGGTTCTTATTTTTGGGAAAATTCTAATATCCTTAATTACTAAGAAATTCAATAATGTTTCTCAATAATACAGCTGATGTATTTGACAGTCAGCTTAGGTTTATATATATATATATATATATATATATATATATATATATATATATATATGTGTTCAGAGAGGCTTCCGCGGTCATTACTATAAACAAGGCTAGGTTCCGGGTGAGAACCGCGTCTGAATTTATTATATACTCCACGTTTCGACTGCTGCTTTGGAGCCATTATCAAGAGACAAAAAGTGAAAAAAAAAGTTTCAGAGTCTAGATCGAACTCGGGACCTCAATCTGCCTACTCCCCAAGCGTCACTAGGTAACTGAACTGAATGTGAATCTGCTCTGCTTCTTGTATTTCTAGATATCGGTCGACTAGAAGGGGATGTCACGTGTTCAAGGGACTGTGTGGTGATTGGTTGGGTGTTGGTGGGCGTGTCTGGTTTGTTTAATCTAGCAATTACGGAGGTCCATGCTGTAGAAAGGCGGGAACTGTCATCGCGTCGATTGAGACAAAGTGGTCGTTTCTCTACTTCTGTGGCTTCGCGAAGCACCTGAATTGCTTCGTTCCTAAGCATGGTATGAAAAAAGACTATATACAAAACTTTTTCAAGGCAAATGGACCTTTTTGGTGTAATTAATTTTGACTTTGAATTTCATTTCAAGTTCGTTTGAAGGTTAGAGTTATTTTGTTAAATGAACCCCTGTTTTTGACACCGTGTTTGGGAAGAGCTAGATATTTCAGAAGGTCATTTCAAGGTCAGAAACTAAAACCGCTATTTTTCACATTTTTTCGACTAAATAACAGTGAAACAGGCACCTGAGTGATAATTATCGCATCCCAGTAGTAGTAGAAAAAAAAAAGTTTTGAAATAAATTTTCTTGTTTTCTGGATAAATCATTTAAGGCCTTCTTACGATATGTAATAATTATTGCTCATTTTGTTTATTTCGTTTAATTCTTGCGCCAATAAGGTATTTAACAAGGCATAAAAGAAGAAGTCAACCTCTGTACACTTGTTCTACCGAAAATATTGGTAAAATGCAAAAAATTATAATTTAACATATTTCTAACATCTTGGTTGCCTTTACTATTTCAACTTTCATTCCTGTAGTTTGTCTAATTTTTTGCCTCAAAGATGGCTGATTACCTGTAATAATAATTGTCGTGCAGCAGCGACACTTTACGCTGAATGTTTCGGAGAAATACAAACTCTAACCATATATATTATGGAATGAAAGAATTACTTATTATTTTGTATCTAAATGTATATAAGACAAAAAATAAGCTCAAAAGAAAAATATTAAGCATTTGAATATTTAGTAATTATTTATTAAATTGATTTTAACTATTTATTATTTTTGGGGAAATTATTTCTTTTTATTCTTTTAAGAGTGTTCAATTGTAACAACAATACAACTGCTGGCTCAACTTTGTTAGGTTTTCTCACTTCTTTCACCTTTTTAGCCGGTATATAGTATGTTGATTAGACGTCGTTAAAAATTAAATTTCTTAAGGCGCTCCCTAAAAAGCTTCCTTTTGATGACAAAACACCAGAAAATATCTAATTTGTTCTCTCAAAACAGTAGGTGCCTCAAGACAAATTTGATTATTGGGTAAAATATTTTAAATATCTCTTACAGTATTTGGCTTTAAGAAAAAAATCATGGAAACAGTTTTGTAGAAAATAAAATTCTCTACAAAAATGTTTCATTCAATTTTTTTCTGAAGATTATATTTATCAAGCTATTCTTAATAGACTGTTCGTTTACATTTCATGGAATATTACTATATTAAGTATTAAAATGTTGAATGGACAGAATTGATAAGTTTATTATTGCAAAAAAAAATGAATACGACCTTTTTTGTAGAGAATTTAATTTCCTTCAAATAAAAATAGTGTAAGAGATATTTTAAAAATTACGATTTCACCCAAAAATCAATTTAAGTCGTTTTGATGCTCGTGTTGTTTTGAATAACAAAAAATTCATAGTGTGTGTTTTCTCTTCTAAAGGAAGCTTCTTAGGTAGTAATTTTTAACGACCAGTCTAATGTTGATATATGGAGTAATTGAATGCTGTGTCAATCCTTCATTTTCATCTAAAAAATTACCTGCACCATGATATAAACCATATTCGGATTTTTTAACGCTAAAAAACTAACTTTTTGTTTGAAGACGCGAGATGTAAGACCGACATCTAGGATTTTCGAGAGAATTAGCACACAGAGGTTCCGAATCTGGAGCCGTTCCGTGTAATTGCTGTTCTTCCTTAACTCCTAGGACAGAATATCACGACAGGTTACTGCACCTGTCAGAGATATTGAATACTCTCTTCGATGTGTCATTGCTTTGTACGCAAGGCAATATACATTATATATTATATATAATATACATTGTTTCTGGTCAGGGAACCTTCATCAGTTGCGCTTCCCACAATTGAATGTCCTCTCGAACACTTCTTTATGTATTTGAAACATTTCTTTAAATTTGACGACGCGAGATGTAAGACCGACATCTAGGAATGACACCTCGAAGAGAGTAACTTTTTGTTGTTTATTTTTGCATCTGACAAATGAGTTCTGCAATTTGAATATCTCAGATTTCCGTATAAATTTGTTGAAATATGCTAAGATGCGTCCTACCATTGTGCAACACATATCATTTAGGTATCGCGGTATGTTTCGAAGAAGTTTTAGCATATTTCAACAAAGTTTTAGGGAACTCTAAGATAGACGAATTTATACTTTCAGAGGCAGTTAGATAAATTCAAATCGGACAACGCAGGTTAAAAGGGTGACAATTAAAATTTTATTTTGCTATTATGCAAAAACTGTCAATGCAATTAATTTCAACTTGGACTGATTAGAGTCCACATTATACAGGGTGATTTTCTTTGTTGATCAGTATGGGGATCTCGGAAACTAGCGGAGATAGAGCAATGGTTAAATTGGGAGAGATTTGCAGTTTTACTGGCCCAATTTAATGACACTTTCGGATTTTTGTAAAAAGTCATGGCTTACTAAAAAGTGTAAAAATCAAAATTGAAGGGAATTGTATCCCGAATATGATTGCCATGTCCTCGTTTGCGTGACAGCTCTCGTTTTCGAGATATGACACAAACTTATCTTTTTTGAATGGAAACCATAGTTGGCTTTGACCTCAAACGATCGGAACATTTTTCGAGATATAATACTCGATACAGTTATTCATAAAAATCACGGAGTTATGGATGCTTTTCTCTCTTATTCTCACTTTTAACGTAGTGAAATAGCTTGATTTATTAATAACTATTCCAAAAAAACATTGAACGGTTTTTTTTATTAGGTATATCAGATATATCGAAAAAACTAAATAAGTACTTACTAAAAACTTAAGAAATTAAAGTACATAATAATGGTTACAATTTATGTTCGAAAAGTCCACCCTTGTTATTTAGACAAAAATTGCATCTTTTTAAGATTCGACATTACCGCTTTCCTCACAGACCGCCTATCAATTTCTTCAATTGCTTGTAATACCGCCTCCCTTAGGATAGAAGTCTATAACTGCCAAATCGGGAGACCGGGGTGACCATTCGTCTGGGCCATTTCTTTCTATCCAAGAGTTTGGATAGATATTATCTAAATGTTGTCTTACTAATAACGAGTTATGAGCAGGTGCTCCATCATGTTGGAACAACATGTCTTGAAAAGTGTATTGCAAGAAATGCAAGTAGCGCTCCCCAGTAAGTGATTCATCACAGATAAAAGGCCCCAGAATAGTAGGCCCTATGATACCACACCAAACATTAAAACCAAATTTTATCTGGGGTCGTCTTTGTTCTACATGGAACGGGTTTTGTTTAGCTCAGATATGTTCATTGTGTCTATTGAACATACCGCAGTTAGTAAATCTAGTTTCATCTCACTATAACACCTTTAATGGAAACTGTGGATTGTCAAGGCACATGTCTCTAAACCATGTACAAAACCAAATACGAAAACCAAATACGTTGATGTTCGTCACCAGCTTGCAAAGTTTGAGAAACTGAAAGTTTGTACGGGTGGAACTTGTGCGCTTTCAGTACATTAACTACAGTTCGTTGAGATGTGCCAGCTTCTGCCGCATCTCACGAGTTGATGTAGATGGATTTTGATTTACCATTGCCAAAACATTTATTTGTGCTGCTTCGTTAATTTGATTACGTTCTTTGGTTGGTAGTAAAAGATCCATATCTGCGTAAACTATCGTAAAGCCTCTTAAATGTACATAGAGCAGGTTGACGACGATTAAAATATCTATGAAAGTATTCCTCAGCTGCACGAACTGAATGTTTATGGCATATGATCTAACACTCCACCATATTCAGTGTTTCTTCGTTAGAATATTCCATTTTATCACGAAAACTTGTCAATATCGACTGTCAGTTCAGCCCTACTAATAGAATTACTCTCAAATGAGGAAACGTCAAAGTGAAAACAAATAAGAGAGAAAGGCATCCATAACTCCGTTATTTTTATGAATAACTATATCGAGTACTATATCGTTGAAAAGCTCTAAAAATTTCCGATTTCCGCAAACATGACAATCATATTCAGGATACAATTCCCTTCAATTTTGATATTAACACTTTTTTTATAAAATCAAAAACAAAGGAGCTAGAAGGATTTAACTAAACCGACAGAAAATTTCAAAATATCTAGTAAGCCATGACTTTTTACAAAAGTCCGAAAGTGTCATTAAATTGGGTCAGTAAAACCGCAAATCTTTCCCAATTTAACCATTGCTCTATCTCCGCTAGTTTCCGTGATCCCCATACTGATCATCGAAAAAACTCACCCTGTAGACTATAATTACTTTCTTTAGTGAAAAATCATCTTAAAACATATTATGTAGAATTTTTAATTTTCTACAATGGTTAAAAGTAACTCGATTAATGCAATTCTGTCAATGATATATGCAAAAAACAAGTACATTTTTTACCAATTTTATTGTTAAAGATATATCAATCTGATAAGATTATGTTATTATCTCTACACTATTATATATATAATTTAATTTTGTTTTCTTTATCTACAAAATATAAGTAAATCACTGAAATACAATTAAATGATTTTTAATGTCCACCTATGCCAAATGCCCTGTGCATAGTGTTTTTAGAGAATTTACTTTGTGATTGACATCTATTACCTTATTTCTTATCCAGTTCACCCCCTTTCGATCTCTCATTGTTATTCCGGTCATGCATCTATTAATAGACCTTTGTATAACTTCAAGTTAGTTTTCGTGTAATTTTTGTTTTCAGAAACTAGATTTCACAACCGTTAGATCAATACTGGTAGAACACATTGATCAAATAGTTGTTTCTTGAGATGGGCTGGCATTCTAAACTTAAAGATTTTTTGTTGTGTAAGTTTGATAGTACTTTATTTTTTCTGAGTTCTTTGGGAATAACACCACATAAACTTGAAAGTCTGTATATTTCAAAAGTCCAAACGTTTCAAGGTCTAAATCAGACCCCGTTTTCAATGTTATTACACAAAATGAACAAGAAATTAAAAAATTAAAAGGATTCGCAATGACAAATATCGTAATCACAATTTGACATTAATGTTTGACAATAAAACTGATGTAACTGATGTAAGGGAATTTACTGCAAATTTGATATAAAAAAAAATTAAAGATCATGTGAAATAACAAAGCTTCTTTCAAATTGTAAGAATTTGAAAGAGTTATCTTTAGAATTTCATGTGGCGTTCCTAGGTACGAGTTTGTTATAAGATAGTGCGTTCGCCAAAAATGAGACCAAAGAAATTCTGATGTTCCAGAGATCTCATTATGACTATAAGGGAAAACCTAGGAGAAACATTATGAACTATCCCGATATAGGGTTGTTCAAAAGGATATTACCGTTATTAATTTCATCCTTGATTATTGGCAACCAGCAACGGCTGAATTCTATAGAAGTACTAGCTTTCGTTTTGTGTTGTGTTCTTCTTTGTGTAATATGGTTGAATTTTGGCATGTTATGTTAAAAACTCAGAGAAAATAAAAACCAGAGATGCCACAATTATCATTCAGAAAACAATTTGGTAGTACTGTCTCGGTAGTAGCGAATCTGATATAAATTTTAATGTATCATATGAGTCAGGTATACATATTCTTCTACTACTTCCTTTGTTTTATTTATTATGATGCCTAAATGTTTACTAGTTCGGCATACGTTATCTTCGTTTTATTATATATAAACTGGCAAGAACGCCTCCAGAAATAGTAGGTTTTGGCTTTTAGGGGGAGGTAAGTCGGCAAATGTTTGTTCTAGAGATGAGCTTACCAGTGATTTTTAGGTCACCGGTTTGCAAGTCTTTAAACAGTGACTGAGGTCGAATGACCGTTGAACGATACTGAGACTTTTTAAGACTAGAGATGTTGACATTGAACCGTGGCTCATCTTGCACTCGTGCAGTACTGCTAATAATTATTAATTATAGAAACAGTAGGACGATTAGTAAATACTGCATTTGGCACAGTGATCAACATCATCCCTAAAAAAGTTCCAAATATCACTTGTTTTTTTTTTTTATGTTTAGAAGGCGACATTTTTTTGCACAGACCAACAGAAACAACAATTAAAATAACATATTTAATGCAAAACTAGATAAACAGCTAGACAGACACGTCACACATCGACTATGGGCGAAAAAAATAATACGACTATTCGAGGATTATGACTAATAGAAGGTATAATGGTCGTGCACGTAGTTACCAATTCGTTGCTTTGCGTAGAATTAAGTCGCCGGCTGAGGTCGCCGGTAGAACAATCACGATCTCAAGACTATACTACTACACGAGGATTACGAGGTACCGTGCGGCGCCTAGGCAGCGACTCAATTCACTGCTTTGCGGAGAATTAGGCGCCGGAAATATTTGCCACAACCTCATCACCGGTCAAAGTCACCGGTCAAAGTCACCGGTAGAGAAATATCGCCCATCACTAGCACATAGTATAAAGAAGCTCCAACTATCGGCAAGAGTTGTCTAAAAGGGGGGCAGCTGCCGCCTCTGCCGTGCGACACCCTTGTTAACTGGGCTACGTTACGGGTGAAAACAGCCTATAATTTTATGAATTTATTAACGTTTCGACTCGTGCTTTGAATTCACTCTCAAGAGACAAATAAAAAGAAAATTAGATGTTTATTGACTCTAGATCGAACTTGTGATCTTAATCTGCCTACTCCCCAAGTCTCACTAGAATACTAATAAAAGCGAGTTTTAGAATCTAGAACTGTTCAGTTCAGTTACTAGTGAGATTTGGGGAGTAGGCAGATTGAGACCCGGAGTTTGAACTATACTCTTAAACTTTCTTTTATTATTATTTTAGTGCGTCTTGAGGATTAGGCAAATTGAGACCCCGAGTTCGATCTACAGTCTTTACACATCCCACTTTATTGTCTATTGAGAATTGAAATAAAATATGATTTCTTACCACTCTTTAAACTAAACTAAAATATATTTTTTCAACTCAATATGTGTATACTCATGATGACTTAAGAATGCCTTTATTATAAAGGATAGATAATAAGCCATTAGTGAAAATGATATATGTCTTATATGTACATATGCTAACATAAGTGACATTTTTGCAAAAATGTGATTTTTAAGCCCAAATATATTTCAGATTTTCAGTGCTTCAATTTTTAAAAACACAGGATCTGTTTAATGTAATATTTGGTATTAAAATATCTTATGAAAATTAATTATTTGTAATCAGCAAGACAAGTATATATACTTTATAACTTTATACGCAATACGCAAATAAAGCGAATGAATGTTTCAATAGAAGTAACAAAAAATCTATGAATGTTTGGTTATTGCTACATGATTACTTCTTTTTGTAAGGTGGAATCCAGAAAAACACTAAACACAACATATGATTATTTTTAGTTAATGAAAATGAAATTTGCGAAAAAAATTAATTTTATACGAAAAATAGCGTTAATTTAACGAAAGACACATTACACTTGTTTGTGCTTTATCAACGGCAGTACGGTCAAAGTATGGACACGAAATGCACATATAGGCATGAAATATTAGGTGCTAGAGGCAAAGCTGTTAAATGAAAACATACAATGATATTACAAAAATAAAAACGAAAAACTTTCAAACAGCTTTAGCAACACGTGCTTTTTTCGTTACCTATTTCTTTGCAGAATTCGTAAGTTTGTTGATGACACGGGTGAGAGATCTGTTGTCGGCCTTTAATCTCTCATTTTCAGCTTTCAGTTTTTGCAATTGCTAAAACAATAACACTATATAGGAACAGGCTCAATTCAATTTGTTTATAAAAATTCCATTTTCTCGTTTCCCCTAATAATGAAACGTGAATATAATACGTCAATAAGGTTGTCTCGTTAAAAATACATATTATATAGCTTGCAATCGTTCCGTGGTGTTGAAACATTCAGAAATGACAACAATGTTGGCATTCTAGGATGAATAACAACTTAAAGGTTGCAATTCTTACATACTTGACAATAATTGAATCGGTAAATATTTCTTGAAGTAATATCATTTGGTTAGAACATAATGTCATAATCAAACTATAAAGCAGGACATGAATTATAAGTAAAAAGATGCTAATAATTATTTATAAAGCAGAAGAGAGTCATAAAGAAACTATTAATACAAAAATTATAACAAAAGAAATATTTGTTTGAGTAACATACAGAATTTTTTTCTTTGTTTTAAGAACTTTATGTCACTTCTATAATACAGTATTGAATACAGTAAGTGCCACCTCTTAAGATAATGTTCATATTGCTGAAGACTAATCTTGTCAAATTTGTTAATAATAAGGTTTGAAGTTTCAGTTCATTTATGTGTCACATTATAAGCACACTGCTGCATACATATTTTCAATACCAAATATTATTGGTTGTCACCAACACACGAATTTTGTATATTTTGCAAATTCATTTTTGGTATAACGTTTAGTGCGCTTTGTACATTAAAGGGAAAATGTATGCTTGAGGGGAAAATGTAGGGATTTCTTTTCAAATTCTAGGTTTGCTGAATAAAACGCCTTTCTGCTCATACTATAAAACTAATGTAATTATGCCAGGTAAATATAATTTAGAAAAATGCTGAAGAAAAATACCATCTACCAACATAAGTCAATTACATATAAAAGCAAATAACATTGCTTAAAAGGTCTACCTGGATGTTAAATTTTTTCCAGTGCTTGTGAGTTAGTAGTATTCCATAGAAGATTAAGACACTTTAACATTCTCTTATTCCATGAATATTGAAAATGGAAATTTCATAGAGTTACATATTAAAAAATACATTTTTGTAGATATTGGTTTTCTATAGAAAAAGGCAAGTCCTATTCACCAACCTTAGTATCGGGAAAATTGTGGATTTAAATATTATTTTTTCCATTATTTTAATAATAAGTATGTATTCTACGACTGATTTTATATTCTCAGATTATGGGTAAGCATTATATATAGATGTACATAAGGATATTTATGGAGAGAGTGTCAAGTACAAAACAGTTAAACACTAACAACATTTTTGTAAATACAGAACAGGATAACTTGAAATGGTATCTTAGCAAACTGGAACATAGACAAAGTACAAAAAATAAAATAATTAAATCACCTATTGATATGACTTTAAATTTTGACCAATTTATGACTTAAGTTGAAAATATGATGGGAACATTCTAGATACAAATAAATCAATAAATAATTGTAGAAATGAAGGCTGGGTGAGATGGTTGCTAGAAACAATAAGTCAACGTATCAAATTAAACATTATAAGTTAAATATATTCATCAAACAAAAAGTAATTCAATTGTTTAATATATTAATTGATATTGTCTGCGATTTATATTTTTCATTAGCAATTTAGAGTAGTAATTATAAAATAAAAATAAAATTATCTCCATTTCTATGTTCAAACATATACTTTCTTCCATTAGGAACACAGAGAAACGATATTTTATAACCGATTGATACAACTTTTTTAGGGGTTAAAAAATCTACTAACGCCCAAAATATCAACATTTAATCTACATTTTCAAGATATTTTTTATAAAAAGTCTGGATAAATCAGGAGATTCGTATAGTCTTGAATTAGTAGATAGATTTTGTTAATTTTTAATAATAACAAAGTCGTGAAAAATTATCATGTACTACTTCAAAAAATAAGTAGACAATGGTTGTGACAGCTTATTACTTTATACCATAAATTGTTTCAAAACTACGTAAGATTTATTTATAACTCTTAATCAGACAATTATCATTACAAGAAAAAAATGAAATTGCACATAGTTTTGGATATAATGATCGGGGTAATAGAGAATCAATAGTAGCACTTTTCCACAATTAATAAAACGTTTAATAATCGACAAAGAAGGAATGCAAACGATGGCATCGTTAAATTATTTTACAATCAGTAACCATGGTTCAAGAGCCTCCAGTTTAATTTTTAATTCGCCAAGGGAGAATATCGCACTATTTAAACCAAAACTCTACGCAGCCTATAAATAGATTACTTGAATGACTGACATTTTCATAAAAAATATATTATTAAGAGTAAAAGCTACCTTCACCAGTAAGGGTGTAGAATTATGACCAAGTGCTAGCTTTGGAGCGCTGGAAATGCAAAGTGGGTAATAAAGTGCCGAAGTTAGTACTTCAATATAAGTGAAGGTTTAGTGTGGTATACCAAATGCTTCTGGGGTGGTGGTCCTGCACTAAATGTCCCTAAATATATTGGGCTATTACATTAAAAATAGTCGTTCTCAGGTTTAAACCCATAAAAGTTACCTTGTTCTACTCTCTTGGAGTTAATTAAGATTACCTACCTCGTTCGCCCCCATCGCCCCCCCCCTTGGTCCGCCCATGTATAACAAGTTAATTGTTGAAATTGTGTTAAGTATTAAAAAATAAAGGTTTGGTGATAGTGTACTTGTAACCTTGTGTTTATCTGTCTGCAATACTCCAAAGATTCTATATCATTTCCAGTACCTTCAAACATACAAAAATAAAACTTACCTTAAGTTCTTCCTCCATTTCGCTAAGTTTTCTTTCCATAGCTCTTCTCTCCCGTTTTTCTAATTCAGATAACGAATTTTTACTCGTCTGAAATTGAACAGGATTGTTTTTCATTCAGTTGTATGAGATCAAATCGAACAGTTTACAACTTAAAGTAAACAATTGTTACCCAATTTAGAATAAAATATTTATATTTCACTGTTATTTGACAATCAATGATTCTTTACATTACTACACTTCTTTAAGGCAATGTAAATAATTTTGATGGAAAAACAGACATTCTTATATAAATAACAGTAACTAAGCAAACCAATTTGATCTGTTTAAAAATAGATGGAGGATTACGATGTGACATTAAAAAATTCTTCTTTAATATTTTCAATAAAATAGTGAAATGTCAGGTGCACCAATTTTTTTATCACTTACAGAAAAACTGCATGCTAAAACAACCGACGAATTAAATTTATTATTTAACACGTTGGGTGTGGCCATAAGACTTGACTTGTCACAAAATTACCGTAAAATTTTTTGTTTGATTATCTGAAATTTGTAACTCAATATACTGAGTATATATGCACAAAAGTCTAAAATAGAGGAAAAAACTAGTCACTACTCAGTCACTAGTATGTAGCAAATTTTATCTATATATCAGGAGAATCACCGGTGACCCTTAATCACAAAACCTCACTTTTCTATTGGCGCGTTTCGCCTATATTCATATCATGTTACATCTAAATCTAGTTGCATTCTCTATGTTGGTGTGGCGTGGTGTAAAAATGATCCCACTATCAGTGTAATTTGTACATACAATGTGTTAGATAATCAAACATCAACCTGGTTCCAATATCAAATTAAGTGCAAAGAACTGCAACGTGTCTTTTATGTATGTATATATATATATATATATATATATATATATTCCAAATGAGACTAACTGTTATAAAAATTTGAAAGCAGTTTGCAGTCTGAGTGGTGTAACATACGATGATCTGAAAAAGTTCACCTTTACTGGAATCTCAACTGCATATATCAGATAATTAAGGCTTTAGACTCCATTTGTAGTACAATCAGATATTCCAATTTATTTCACTAGAAACAAGTACAATGTCAAAGAAAAATAGAAATAGGCTAATAACAATAAACGAGTTAATACAAAACCTTATGAAGTAATAAAGTAGTTGCTTATACGGGTGTTAGAGAACAAACTACAGAAGTAAAAACATTTTTTACAAAAATAATGTTGTCCTAAAAGAAAAGAGCCGTAACAGCTTTTGAAGTTTATTCATTTTTCATTTGTTTAAAGTGATACCTTTGGTTAACGCTTTAGTTCAAATTTCAAAAAGTGAAAGTCCCTGATGAGAATGTGGTCATATATATGGCTATGGTTTCATCTAGGGGATGATTGATCTTCAAATAATATAAAATTGTAATATAAAAGTATATTCGGATACTGAAGTAGTAGTTTTTGTTGTTATAACTTCTTGTAGAGTAATAGTAACACGATATTTCATGAATTGGTCGGTTCATTGTATATCATTCGGCTATTAAGGATTTTATAATTTTCCACGGGCAAGTTAGCTAAATTCTTTACTATTTTATATTCTACTTGAGTTAGATTTGTCAAATAAAATTGGATAAAATTAAATATCACCTAAAATATTTCTCTTCTTGTAAGGATAAATTTCTTAAGAATTTTCTACTGCCTTGATGTTATTTTAATCAACAGAAAAATCAATTAAAACACTATCTACTTTAATAAATTTGAAACTTAATGTCCGATATCTAGTGAGTCAAAATTTGGTCTCAATTTTGCAACACTCGACAAAACGTTGTGTTTTTCTAGGGATAAAGAAAAATATAATTATTTCTAAACTATTATAATTTATATTTATTGTTGGCCCAAATTCATTCTAAAAATAATTTTCTGTAATTTTATTGTTCTTACATTAATGAACAACATAATTTAAATTCTTAATAAAAGTTGGCTTGAAGTTTACTAAAAACAAACTTTCAAATTTCATCAAAGGTCTTCTTTTATTGTCGATCGCATCATACACGTTGCTAATAATATTTTACTTTATGAAATATTCACTTATTCCTACCAAGTCAAATCATTAAGTATTCTTAGAATATTTGATTTGAAATTACCAGAGATCACCTTTTAAAAAAGATGTTTATCTAAAGCCTAATTATAAGTGATCAAAAAAATGATAGTTCCTACTGGCTTATTGGCAGGAAAATTATTGTGTGGTACATTAGAATGACACTACATTTTTCAACGTGAAAGGTTGTTTACGTTTTTAACAGTAATTGCTTTGCTATACGGGCGTGTTTATCATGGATCATTTATCATATCTTATCCCAAAGAACATTTATAACAATTGTAGAGAATGGATGGTATTGTGTTATTTCTAAATTGTACTAAGCAGAGTTATATTTTCCTGATTTTACAGAATTTTTATATTGGGTATAGTGTTAATTACTTACCACAACGTTAATTTTTTCGAGAGTTTGTTTTGTTTCTCTCAATTCCTCTTCTGATTTTTTCAATTTGTCTTTCAGTCTCTCATTTTCAGCGAGTTGTTGTTCATACAGTTTCTTGTAGTCAATTTCCCCATTTTCGTTTCGTATATCAGATGTACTATT
The DNA here is from genome assembly GCA_034190945.1 of Octodonta nipae. Classification (NCBI taxonomy): domain Eukaryota; kingdom Metazoa; phylum Arthropoda; class Insecta; order Coleoptera; family Chrysomelidae; genus Octodonta; species Octodonta nipae. The sequence goes on from CM067218.1 coordinate 108,651,451, forward strand.
GATACGAGATCTGCTGCTCCGATCTGGTCCACTCTACGCAATAAAAATATATATATGTTAATTACAAAAACATTATATGAAGTCAATATAAATTCTCAGTAAATAAATCTGTTTATAATAGAATAATTTCTATTAGTGTTCTGTTAAGCTTATTATACGTTTAGAATGTATCGTTGAGGCGTTAACGTGAAAACAACCGATACTGGAATGTGACCTAATTTTGCATAGTTATGTTAGTAAAATTACTGATTTGTTTTTAAATGTTCTGTTAAAAATAAACGATTATTTTCGGTAGTGATTAAATTCTACTCAAGAATGAACGCCACTGAAAATTGACACTTTCAACAACTTTGTTATATATTTCGGAAATAGATAAGATCTCATTCGTATTTTTAGAGACTATCCCAAGCTAGGCAGATATTTTATTTAGTAAAATGTTACTTATTGGATTTTTTTATTTGAAACTTAATTTTGCAGATATATGAAATTAAATCAGATTTTGATCCTTTTTCACATGCAGGCAGATAAAGACGATGGTTGTTACAAATCGTGCAAATACTTATCACAATGACAACTAGTCCATATTAATTTAAAAAATCTAAGTTAAAATAAAACGGTAACAAAAAAGTATTTCTATAATTCTAACATTAATAAGAAAGTTAAAAAGGTACGAAATTCAACTACAAATATTATTGTTAAACAGAAGATGTTCATGAAAAATAGTGCCATTAAACTAGAAAACAAATAATTAGTAAAACAATTATTTATAGATAAATGAATCAAAATTGCTGTACCATGGATGTGTTACTAGAAGAAATAGCTATTGTAGTCCACCTCATGAAAAAAAAAAAGGAATCTAAAATGCCAGTTGCATTAAATAAGCACGATAAACTGACTTTTTAAACCTAGTCATAATTACTTAGAATTATCTGAAAGATGTTTGTTACTGTAATAAAAATTTGGGTAATTTCTACATTTTATGAGAAAATTGTCGCAGATAACATGATAAATTAACAGTCTTGTCTTATCTTTATTTATGCAGGAAAATGATTGTAGTTTATATTATTATAGAGAGTGAGTACATTATATTCTAATTGTGGGTTGCAGAAAATCTGGTGTATCAAGTCAAATTACACAAGGGATTGCTTGATAGAGAGCAGACTCAGCGAAGTGACTCAGGACGGGAATAGGAAACAGCTAATATTTGCACCGTAACCTTTTCTATTTAAGTTGTTACAAATATATTAATGGGATGAAACAAAACCAGAAAAACTCTTCAACTGTCGATAGATGAAAAGTCACAACACGGTGAAACGTCACAAGTTGTCTGGTTTTATTCGATTTTTTAAAAAATTGATCAAGCAATCCTTTATACCATACCATGTTTGATCAATGTTCAATTTTCATCCTATTATAAATTTCAAACACTTGAATCATTTTTCATTTGGAAAATTGGAACATAATAGTATTCAACCTTAAGGGAACATCCATAAATTACGTAAGATAAATTTTGACGGTTTTCTTCTGACCCTTACCGCCCCCCAAGTAAGAAACCGTAAGATATAATTTCATCCTCCTATTCCTTACGTAAGATATTATTTTTTTCAAAAAAAAAAAAACATTTTAAGGATAAAATGATGTACGTATTATTTATTATATTAATGTCGATTTTAATAAACAAGTCTGTATCTCATAACATTAATGACATAATATAGTCTTATGTAAGTAAATGCATATAATAAATAAGCGTTTGGGTATTTATTACTTAATTAATAGTTAATATTAGTTATTTGAAAATCCAGTAGAATACAAATTTTTCTATAGATATTGATAATAGTTAATTCCGGCAAATAAATTTATAATGCCTAATGTTATGAATTGTATCAATTGCATTCAAGTATGCTCGGTTTTCATGTATTAGCGGGATGGGATTATACAGCAAGCTTTTATACAAAAAGGTAAAGTTAGGCTTTTTAAATTAAAGATAAATTCACGAATTCAACAGGTATTCGATAATTTCAATAACATTGAGGAAACTGAAAATTCTAGAATTAATGAACGTACTTGTATGGTTTACAGAATATCAATGATAATAGATTATATTATTCTTCCAAAACTAATTCTCGCCAAAGTCTTTCGATGAAAATTTTTTAATGAAAAACGTAAAAAGCACCAATTTTTTCATGACGAAAACAAATGATTTTATGAATAATTAATGTTATGTAATGTGACCAAATGCTACAGAACCTCTCGAAAAGAGAGAAATTGACGTGCTTTGATACAAAGGTGCTCGAATACCCCTTGTACTTGAAGACATTCTTATGATATGATATGATTATGGTTGCAATGACGACATGATGATAATGATGACCATGACCATAAGGATAACGGTCATCACATAGATAATGAAGATGTTTGGTGTATTATTAATTTCATTGAATCTTTTACAATATCTAAATGAATGAAAACTATATTTTTGAAATGATCTGAATTGTTTATTAACTGATTGCCTCTTTACCTCTGAATACTTCTATTGTAGGTTGTATTAGTTACATGTTAGATGTTGAGAAGTAGAAAGTTTTGGGTCATGTATTTTTAACAGACATAGACGTAGCCCAATTCGTTTTGTAATAGAAAAATGTCTTAACATGATTCTTAAAGATAACGGTGATCACCGGGATAATTAAAATTTTAATCTGGAGCCAGTCAGGTTAAACTAAAACTTTTATAAATTGATATATTGTGAATATTTTGTTGAGAAATTTAGATCTTTTCCCTTAATTTTATACCGGTAAAGGTATTGTGACCCCTATAGAGAATTTTATCAATAGTTTTAAAAAGTGTTTCATAATATCCAGATTTAAAAGTTTATAATTAATTCACAATAAAAAATATATCATAAAATTGGCATGCCCGACTTGTAGCAAATAATTTAACTCCATTCATTATAAAATTGCCATTAAACATAAGGACTTGGCAAAAAAAAAATTGGCGCGTTCCGAAGAGGAGCTCAGAAGAAAGGTAATAGAAAAAGGTATAGGTATGTGTACTAAAATATAGCTTAAATATCAGCTCACAACAAAATTTAGACAGACAGATATATTATTATGTAAAAATGCATTTGTATAAATTTATGTCATTCTGCTGCATTATTTTTGATTATATTGGGAATTATTTAATTATCTTTAGGGATAAATTTTTCTACATTCAATCATAACGAAAACTTTATAATAATTTATTTAAAATTTATAATTTAAAACAAAAACGGTCATTTATAAACTATAAAAAATTTACAAATAAAATGTCGAACACTCGTAATTCGCTTTTAAATAAAAAAAATCCAGAACGTAAAGGAAAATACTGGAGATTGAAGTCATGAGAATATATTAGACCAAATCTTCGAGAGAAGAATATCCGAGACAGAGTTCAGAAATATCAGACCTACTGACCAATTGATAAACTACTTAAATAGAATTCAAAGTACTAAGAGAAATGATAGGTGCAACCATTGGGGAAAACATCAAAGTTTCAACTAAAATCAAAATTTCTATTTTGAATGGAATCGGAACAGAAGAAATGGAAAAAATTATAGATATTATGAAGGTTCACAAAACCAGGGAAGGCAAGGTTTTACTTTCTATAGAAATGAAAGAGTACATGTAGATTACGAACGACCAAACTATGAGAGAAGGAATAATGGAAACAAGAATTTATTAGCGGTAATAAATTTACAGAGATCTTAAGAAGAAGTAAGTGCAGTTCTAGATGAGCAGAAATCCCAAAAATAATTTTTTGCGATACTAAATGGGCAAAAATTTCATCATTATAATGGGAAGGAAAACTTTAACGGAATATTTATATGTCCTGATGATTATAAACAATATTTTGTTGAAATTTAAAAAATTGTAAGAATAACGGAAATAGAGTCGCCAAGGAATATGTGGACTATATAGAAGTTACAGACATTAAAAATGTTCGTACAAAATTTTAAACAATACCATTCGAGTATCAAGAACAAGTTAATGAATTATTCCAACAAATGGTAGAATAAAAAAATATTGATAGATCTAATTCAGGTTACATAAATCCAATGGTGGTTGTTAAGAAAAGCAATGGAGTGCTTGGATGCCAGGAATATAAACAAGTACTGTGAACCTCAATAAGAGGCTCCATTAGCAATGTACCCCATTTTCAGTTGAATAACTTATTTAAAAATATTTACAAAGATTGATTTTTGGTTAATACCTTTGGCCAAATTTTCAAGGGATTTTGCAGGATTCCCAATAGAAGTATTACATTATATCGATAGCGCATTAATATTTTCGAAAAGTTCTGAAGAACATATTAAGAAGATAGTATTAAAATAATTAGACCAAGCGAGTGTCAAAATAAACATTGAAAAGGTGAATCATGACAAAAAGAAGTGGCGTATTTAGGTTTTAAACAAACACAACGAAATGCAAATGGATGAGAAAAGATATAGGAAAACGATAAAAAAAGATGAAATTAAATTTACTTTTGAACTTCCTACTAAACTACACTCTTCTTTCTTTTCATCCCTTCTTGCTCTTATCTAACGGTTTGATAATACTCGATATATACTTAAATATAATAATGTAATGTTTGTTTGTATGACATGTGTGTTTTATTAATTGCATTGTATTATATATGAGAAAAATTTAATTGTATGATGTATTTATAAATATCTACACCTTCCAAATAAATGAAAATTGATTTTTTAAATATCGGAATTGTTTGAATCATTCTATTGTAGGTTGTGTTAGTAACATGATAAGACTTTGACAAGTAGAAAGTTTGTGAATTAGAAAGTGTAATAAATAAAAAAAGTTTGTGTCAAAGCGTAAGAACAAGATTTAATGAGGGATAAAATATATATTTTTGATTATGCAAATACTCAATTTTAAGAATCATTTCAACCTCTTACTCCATTGTTAGGGTGGCTGTTCCGGAGAGAAAACATACAAAAATTGTGAACAAATACTGTTGATTTTTTTATAGGTGCTGTGAGTACTAACATGTCAAAATACTTCATTCTGTTACTTAATCGGCCAGGTTTTCTACAGTTAGCTCTTATATTATTATCAACAGACTGGATAGTTTCATCTATTTCAATGAATACTACTATTTTTATTGAATACACCTAGGGATTGTTTTCTGTAAAATACTGGTAGTATACTCTAATAAGTATTCACAATGGTCTGGGAATGAAGACCAAACTAGATAAGAATTATGAAATTACTTACTGTTAGTATAAGCTGCAAAGTAATACCCTTGGTAGGTGTAGTTCCTTTAAGGTTTAAGTATTACTTTTTTCTCAGTAAATATAGAATTTTTTCTATGATGTGACTCACTTTTATAACTTATCAGAGTACTGTTCGTACATTTATTATATTCATTTGTATGTATTCGACATAAGACGACATTTTATATTATTTTCCACTTGTGGCATTAGAGGCTAGTGCCCAGGGTGGCAAAAATTGAAGCGTGAATAAGAAATTTCGCGTTGCAGAAAATTCTTCAACAAATGTGTGATGATATTGAAAACATTCACAAATTAAAATGATAAAAAAAACTTTTTCTCATTATTGAGAATCATTTAAAATTATAAATATGGTAGATTTATTTAGAAAATGATAAAACACAAATCTTTTTATTTACAGTTTCTGAAAATTTTCGTTATATCAATTTGTTTGATATGATCATTAGTTTGGTAAAATCATTTTGATTCGTTTCTGAATTTATGATTTATGGTTCGACAAATATTTTTTTGTGTGATTATCCCACAAATATTACAAATAAATCAATTCATTTATTTGAAAACGAAATAGAATTAATAGCATTTTACGTTCGGATTCCAAATTTGCAATTAATTATATTTTCCACCGAAATTTGAGTCTGACATACACCGAGAAACTTTTGAGGTTTTGTATTAAAAGCCGATTTTTAGTGATCTACCGGTAATAATTGTTCCTTAGTGGTTTGAACCAAACACATTCTAGCGGTTTCGGTTAATACCAATGACGTCACAAATCAGCCCTTTGTTACGTCATTGTTTGAAATATCTTCAACCGGTAATAACGCAAAGCAGTAGTTGTTTTTGATTGTCTGTCTCTTTCTTAAATGACATTTTAGGTTATGTATTTATTTTTATTTCTAATAGGTACATATAATATTTCAATACAAGGAAATTAATATTAATTTATATACAATGTTTGGATTACTATTACAATTGTAATCGATGTTTTACATTTTTAGAAATTTGTTAGACAGTTACACCAATATGTTTATATTTAAGCTAAATCTACTACATGTAAGTTTCATCTTATCACTTGCTTATGCTTATTAAACTATCTTGATTAGCCATGTACCACAATAATATCAATATTTGAATACTAATACCAATGGGATGATGTCTTCCACTATATTTTTTATATAACACCTTATTTTGGTCAGTTCTAACAACAGCTCCAATTAATTGTTCAAAAGTTTTTCTCTGCATTCTAAATAACTATAATTTATTTAAATTATATGTAAACAAAAAACTATACAGGTAAAAAGTCCAATCTTCATGATCAAAAAATAAGTCACCACAAATATTTAATAATAAATTTCTGTCCATTTTATCAAAATTATCACTTGAACGATTAAATAACCACAGGAGGTACAAAGTTATTCACATATGTGTATATACTTAAACAAAAATAATTAAACATATGATTTTGACGTTTTCCGGTTGAACCAAATTGCATTCTAGCGAATCAGTTTCGGTTCTACTTTCAGTGTTCAAAAGGGTTATGTCAAAGTACAACCACTGTCAACCAAGGGCATAACCAAAGTTATAACCGGTAGATCTCTAGAAATCGGCTATAGACTCTGTACCTATTTTAATATCTGGGACACGTTTATATTCGGTTTAAATTAATTTTAACAAAAATGCTCTACAATAAACAATCGGTAGAAAATAAAAAATTAGATTATTCGCTCATTTGTTATTTCAAGAGTTATTTGGAAAAATTCATTGGAAGGATGTGATCAATTGTATCAAAGATGAAAAGTAATTTATTATGCGGTCAATCTGAAAGTAAAAATATACATAAAAATTATGAATCAAATTAATTTCATTTTGTTTATAGAAAAAATGTTTACACATCTATGTCTCATTGATGATTTTCATATAGTACGTGTATAATAAACACGTTACAATTTCAAAGAAAATTATATAGTATTTCGCTGGTTATTGCAAAATTGACACCTTGAGACAGTTTTTTTTTGGCACAACGACAATACATTGTTATTTTAATTTCATTGTCACTGTCTCAAACACACAGTATTACAAAAATTTAGAAGAGATTGCGAAAATTGATTATTTTCAATAAATAGAAACTATTGACAATACAAATTTCAAATTGCTTACACTGTATCCTTCAGAGTTAAGGGACGTTAAACTTATGGACCTTGACCCTAAACTTGTTAATGGGGTGCTACTTCTAGATAACGACCTTTCTCTGTAACTACTTCCTCTTGTTAAATCTCTTCTAGATACATGATCTGACTTTTTGGGGGTTTTTGATGGAATTGTTAAACTGGCATAGCCGTTTGCTGCAGTAGAGCCTCTATAACCATTCGGAAAATAAGGACTTTGGTAATTCGAACCATATCCATTGTAATTGCTAAAAGATGAATAAGGGCTTGTTGATGAGTAAGGTGAATTATATGAACTTGAAGAAAAATGTCCTAGACTCCTTGGTCTACCATTGCTATATGATGTTGAACCGCTTCGCAAAGCAGATGAAGATCTAGGCCTCGAAGACAACGGCATTTTTATATCACAGAATTAAATCACAATAATACACTAAATCCCGAAAGACTTAATACATACAAATAATATGTCTGATATCAAAACAGCTTAAAACGTGCGAACCTCGAAGCACCTGATCTGTTTCCAAACATAACACTGAACATCTATTTAAACTCTATATCAATTCTATCCTTTCTGTTAAATTTATGTGCGTGTGATGAACTCAGTGGTTCTAAACATATTTTGGTGCGTCTCACGACGATGTAGTTGATGTATAAATACAAGCAATAAAAACTTGTAATAACACCGAAAAGTTCTTTACCGGATATTTGAAAAATTTGTTTTATTCACGCTTAAAATTAATTAATTAAACAATTTTATGTAATATTTGTGGAAAGTTTAGTTCAATATCAGTATATATTCGTCGATACTGGATTACTGTGGTCAGGTGGCAGACATTTTCTTTTCTTGGTAGGATAGAGAAGGTAACTCAATATATTTCATACGGTATGCATCGATTCGAGAAAACACAAAATGCTTTCACAATATGACAATACATACTGAACACAATCCATTACGCTTATTGCACCAATTTGTTTTAACAAACTCCTGGAAGCCTTACTTGTATTTCACAGAGTTTTTTTTGGTATTTGTAGAGTATTTACAGTCACATGTTGATTCAAAAGCTTGCAAGCTGAGATTTTTATATCTGCTACAAATTAATTATACCTCTAACTCGTTAAATACTTTTTTGACAACAAATGCATAAAAAATATAAATGTTGGCAGTCTTAATAATTAATGAACTATAAGAAAAAAAATTAACAAACGTAAAGAAAAAATCCATGAAGACATCTATTTCAATAATCAGAAAAAATATGGGGTAAATTAAAAGATAATAAAGGAGTGTGGCGAAAGTACCAAAATATGTTTGAATTTGTTGGAAGCTTAAAAGTTCAGATTCTAGATCTGCATTTGAACTATTATTCGGAATGTCACATAGCAAAATATTCCCATCAGTAATTAAGGAAATGGAAAACAAATATGTGAAGATGAGAAGTAAATATTATTGCTCACTACTGCTGGATATTCAACACTATCGGCAGATAATTCATAACAGAAGAATACATCTAAATGAGTTATGAAAGTCAATGTATGGACTTTTTGGTGACCTGCCAAGTGCGATCAGCCTTGCCATGTATAATTATATAAATAAATAGCCTACATGGCTTTTATACGATTAGAAACTTAACAACGCAATTTGCCTTTGCGTATTTAGCAGATTACTACTTCTGATTCTATAAAAGAAAACAAGAAAACTTTTAAGTATTTCTTATAAAAATATTTGCGAATTATATATTACATATTTGCAATTTGAATGACCAATGTCTAAAAACACACATGGTCATGGGCGTACCGAGGGACCTGATAAACCCGCCAAGAGCAAGTAAAGTTTCCCATAAAATATTTGATTGCCCCTCCCCCTTGGACAAATAAAATCTGATTTATCCCTCTCTAGGACATTTTTTTCCGATTTGCCCTCCCCTAGGACAATTTTTTTTCTCTAATTTTGCCCCTCCCTAAACCAAACCTTAGACAAGGCGCCCACCTTTTTCATCTGATATAATTTTCGAACAAAATAGCTAACAAAGGACCAGGGTAAAAAACATGCCGATAATGTGAGGAAAATTTTTTATCGCTCCAGAATTGCATTTAAAATGTTTGCATTATTGTATTGCATTGTATTATGCTCAAAAGTTCTCAAATTGACTGCCATTTTTTAATTACAAAATCCTAAAATATTCTGAAATTTGTCATTATAGTGTCCATTCTTGAATTTTTTTATTAAATAAAATATGTATGGGTATTGGATGGAAATACACAAGGGTATACAGGATGCCATGAAAAGTTTGCCAATGCATTTCAAAAAGAGGAAGAAATTAATGCGACTGAAACAATAAAATTAATTCAATAAAAATCTGATGAATGGCCCCCGTTTCCTCTATATGTACGGGTAAACATTTACAGATCTATCCTTTTAGATGATAATCAGAATTTATTTTATTAAATAAATGATTTATCGATTAAAGTAAAGTAAATCAATAGACTGTTTCACCACTATGTATTTAAATAATACATTTAGAAAATAAATATATTTTGAATATATGGTAAAATAAACTATACTTCTTAAATTTCCACTTAAACAAATAATAAATAAACTGGAAATTTAAGAAATAAAGTTTCTTTTACCATATTCCTAATACGAATTTCCATCAAGTAAACGCAAAAATATTCGAATACATTGCGCTATTGGTGGTTGGTGAAAGTTAAAATATATAAAAAAAACTATAGTCGATATAAGAATCATGCGTTTTACACATTAGTATTCAGCAACAACTTATTAATTGATTGATAACAATAGTACACAGTTCGATTATATAAACTATGAAGGTGATACTTGGCAAGATGAAGAAGAGGAGAATTAGGCCTGCAGCGATGATAATTAATGGTCAAAAGTTGAGTCACGAATATTAATATTTTGTCTATACAAAAAATAAATTTTGAAAAACTTCTAACTAAAAATTAAAAATAATATGAAAAGTAAATTAAAACGAAGAAAAAAATCGTTTCAGTTTTATAGTTAAATATACAATGTGTAACAATGAAACACCCAAAACTGTATGAAAAATTCTAAATTAGCCACGACCTTAAATTTGCAAAAAAACTTCTCATCAGGAGAATTATTGTTATTTTGATGATCTGAATTTGAATAATATACGGAAGTTTAAATATCTCAGATTACAGCTTAAATAATAAATGTATATTTTAATTTATCAAAACCGATTTCAACAACAAATCGTTGATTTTTTGTCAAGTGATTTTATCTTAAATGCAATGCAACCCCTGCCTACAAACCCAAGTTTTGTAGGTTAAATGTGCCTTCGTATTTTTTATCACATTATTCTTACATTTAGTTAAAAAAAAAAACGGTTAGTACCAAAAATTTAACAAGTTTGATGCCCTCACCCTTTGTTAACTAACTCTTAGAAAATTTTCTCAGAGGAAAAAATTGGCGTCGAAAGGAAGCTGCTCATGAAATTGTTTGATTATCTTTAATCAACAAAAAAAAGTGCTGTACTCTGGACTAACAATTCCTTTTGGATAAAAAATACTAATGTTCTTCTCTCTTGTTCTTGATTGTTCCCATTTTAGGACTGAAACTCGCATAACTTCTGCACTAAATAATGCAAATATTCTTTTCTTGAGTCAAATATTTTGATATGCTTGAGAATAAAGACGTTGGCTTGTCAATTTATGAGTCAATGTTACCTATTAAAAGTAGTTTCTTCTAGTTATTATGTTTCAAAGTAACAGAATGGTACGAATAATGGTTATATACTTAAAAATATTCTACAACGATCAACATATGAATTGCTGATTATGCTTTACCGCCTGCAACACTTCAATTTTTATCATTGAAATTTTGACAATATTTATCTTTGAATCACCATTACGCGAGCCTGTCGTCCATGGCACGCTTATGAAGGGTGTTGTCTGATTATTTTTAAATACTGTGCTGTACACAATAAGAATTCCAGTGGCCAAAAGATCTATAGTAATTAACAAACCCATTATTTATATATTTCGATCGGCGATTCCTATAGGCTTACTGAAGTGAGAAAGGTTTGAAAAATTCAATCTAATTCAAGGTTATAGTAACAAGGTTGCCACTTGGATATTTAAATAATAAAAAATAACAATGGGAATAACTTTGGCGATTCCACGGCCACGACCGACACGAGTTTTGCAAGTCACAAAAAACAAACAATTTACGCTATTTTAACAAACCTGAAACTCATAAATTCTGTTTTTAAACAAATTATTTCTAAAATACGTATTCCTCACGAGTCTTTTTATTTGATATATTACACGATAACGCTTGAAACTATTTTAGTGTTTTATTTTTCTGTAAAGTTTGTTCTATTGGTATATTCACAATATCTTTTGAACAAATTACTTTAAAATATCAGAAAATTATTTATTTTTTATTTGACGTGTTGAAAAAAAAAAGATAATAGCATTTTCGCTTTATTTTTCCTGTAAACTTTGAATAAGGTCTCCTGTTTCCTATTTCTCAAAATTTCAGGGCAATAAATAGTTTTTTTGGTGACAAGGGGGAAAATGGTCTATTTTTGTAAAATTTCTATCCAGAAGTGCCCCAAAATCAGAATTCCTTCATTTACGTTACGTACCCCTGATCAGGACACCAAATTTTAACCTTTTCAGTTCAGTAGTTTAGGAGAATATAGGCTGTGATTTTATCAGGAATGTATGGAATTCTAAAAATATTGTATTAATTTGTTTAAAAAATATTCTGACACCTGTGTTGCATGTCAAATTGTATTTAATACAGATAAAACTGAACACTAAAAATTAGCCAAGGTTCTCTTAACACATCACTGGTAACAATTCAGTTTTGCTATTGGGGGGGTTAGCGTAAACAAAAGAATGTTTTTCTTTCAAACCAATTTAAAAGAAATAAATCCTGGCTAAGCCCATCTCAATATTAATATATGTAACACTGAAAACCAAGTTCTAAAAATTAATTAAAGAAAATGATCAAAATGACACCCATCAGCTTCATTTATAGGCATGTAGCCTACCAGGTAATCAAGGCAGTTTTCTTTACTTCCTTTAAAATATTTCCTGTATTCTTTGCATAGTAAGTACTTCTCTTGTAAAAACTAATTTTAGAAACAATTTATTTAAAATGGCCCCAGAATTAAAATTCTGAAGTACTTATATCGGGTAGATTAAGTGGCCAACCAATAGTCTAATCCATAGAACATCCTATGTTTCACTGAGATACGCTTGAACATCGGCTGCTAAATGTGGAAGAGCCTCATTACGCTAGAACTACATGCGTCCTCTTAAATACAAAAGTATCAATTGCTGAAAATGGTCGGCATAAATGTATAAGCTGAAATTTTAATATACATTTTCCGGTAGTTGATGCCTTAATTTTGTTTAAAACAATTGTCATAAATCTTTCCAGGGAACATACTCCAAAGTAACAGCGCTTGTAAACACGTAAAGACTCAATTGTTTGGAGTACATCTTGTACTTGGTTAAATATGGATACTACTCATAGTTTCTTTAACTTGAACGGTACGCCGGTATCTTCTGCGTTCTGAATCAAATTTGGCTGATTTTTGAGAACCGGTTTGCCGTAACCGAGGAAGTACATTTTTAAATATGGTATCTTTTTATTTCTTTTGGATATATTACAATTATGCATACATATGCGTTTGGTTTAGACACACAAATGGCAACAGTCTGCGGCGAACATTACTGTTACTTGAAAATTAAATGATTCCTGACCTACATTTCATGAACTTTTTATTTTTTGATGAGTTGAGAGTTGACGTTGTTTAGATCAATAGTAATTAATATTCTGCTTATGGCAAGTAAAAAAAGATTTTGAACATATTGCAAATAACAGATTCATTTCACATGTTAAAAGCGTTACGACTTGTGTCCTTATGCATCGATTTATTTGGCGTGTGGGAATCTAGAGACACCCGTTTGAGAACCGCTGAGGTTGTTAAAATTATTTCAAGGTATGCATGTGTTCCTGAAATACACCAAAATATAGCGCCTACATATGCATCCGCAGTATACAGATACCAGGTGAACTAAAATGTAAACATCTGTTTTCTAAAACGTATAAAGTCTGTTATTTTAAATTTAAATATAGACATGAATTTACTAGATGTGAAAATAATCGTTAAATGCCAAGAAGATAACATGTTTGCTAGTAAGCAAAAAAACTTCCTCTATTTTTAGACATACGGAGGAGTTTTACACGTTGCATGTTATCCAGAAATATAATAAACGGTTGCGAACTCGAGTTGAATAGAAACTCAATCAGCTCTGAGTAATTTCCCCAAGAATATTAAATTATAAGAAAGTTTGTATATATAGGAATCCTTTTATTTGGGTGTAATTTTTTTAATATTGGGTAGTAAATACCTAAGTAAAATATAGTATTAGAAATGTTGGTTAAAATTGGTAATTTATAAGTTTTTTTAATTCCTTTTTGAGACAGCATAATAAATCATTAGACTAGAAATTGCATTGGTTTTGATCGTATTGAACATTTACATTTTTGTTGGCAAATATAGAATATACGATTTTAGTGTAAATTAATGATCTTCAAATTATTAATCAGCCAAACCTTAATTTAATATTAACTTTAATAGTGAACTAAACATGTACCTTTTGTTATAAATCCATCTACGGCTGAACGGCCGTTTGTTTCTAGGAGCGTCACCGTTCTTTTTGGTGAGCTGAAGGAAATGATTGCGCTCACTAAAGTCTAACACCCAACGCTAGGTCAATAGGGTTAACATAAACAGCTTTTGTTAGGCTGATGATATTGCACTTATTGTAGGTTCGAATTTGGGGCTTCAGTGATTAATAAACAGCCGCGCGTGTGAAGAATTAGGGTTGAAAGTCGATACTAACTCTTTTACCTGGTTGGATAAATTGAAATCTGGACCAGGAACTTGAGCCTGGATAGAACAGGCTAGAAATGGTTTCAAAATGAGCAACATATTATGTGAATCTTAGACTAAAATGGCCTAAAAGTTATGTAGGTATACTAAATTTAGCTCTACGGAGAAGAGATTTGGACATTGAACGTTTCCAACATTAAACTTTGAGATGTGGGCATATTACAAGATGATGAAAATACCCGGAAGGTCACATACCAGTAACGAGGCCGTCTTGCGAGCTGTAGATCGAGAAAGAAGAATAATGAGGACAATAAAAGTTAGAAAGATGTCCTATGTGGGTTTTGTATTGAGATGAGAAATACTTATTGGCAGAATTGATAATCAAAGCAATGATACAATGCAAGCGTGGTTTGTGAAGGGCAACGCTTTCGTGATTGCGGAACATAGAGCCTTGGACTGAATTGGTGCTTGAAGAGCTGATGAGGGTTGCAGAAAACAGATTCATTAATGGAGACGGCACATTAAGAAGAGAATAAATGTTTAGTAGTTTGGAGACATATTTGAAATATAACATGAGTACAATCAGGAGATTCGGAGTGAAATTCTTCTAGACGTTATTTATGGTGTTTTAATGGATACCCAGATAACACTTTATTTCTAGGAAGCAGTAAGGTGCAAACAATTTTATTTCTATTCCACATGAAGTAAGCCGCGGGTTATAGCTAGAATATAATTATATTGTTGTTTTATTAACAGGTTTTTATTATTTTTATTTCATATTTTAGATTACTGAAGAAGTAACTGAAATAAAAACTATAAAAACTTTGTGTAGGCATTACTCATAATAAAATTTTCCTAGAGTAGAAACGATTGATTGTTAATCGTTCGATTTGAGAAGATGGATAACACTAATTGTCGCAGACAAGTGAAAATGGTAAGAGACTCCAAAAAGATCTTTCATAAAACATTTCGCACATTAGGGTATCCCTTACATATATATGTGATCCATGAAGTGGATTCGATTTGCACTGAACGACTTACTGTAAAGCGTTATTAAATATTGACAAACGGATTCCATTTTGAACTTATTATTTCTTATAACAATCAAAACTGCATGTTTCAGGAAAGAGAAAACCCTATGGATATTCATGTGGGGCATTTGCACATTTGTAAATAAATTTAAATTGACTGGAGTTTTCAATTAATTTGACTTTGAGCGACATTTATAATAATTCTTGATTATTTCCAATTTGTTTGATATTGTCGCAAATGCATATTGGTGAGGCTCCCTAGTCATTATATTGTAATGTTTTTATTTTCACGCTCGGGTTCTGTTTAGTTCTTGGATTTATTTAAAAACACAGTCCAACTCACTCTAATTTATTTCCACTACTTTAAGACAAATTTATATTCACAGAAACTACTATTTACATTTTATCTTAACTGTACAATACGAAAGACGAAAACTGAATGCCTCCTTTCGCCAGCTGTTTCTTATTTATACATTTATCTTGGAATTATCTGGTACGTCCACGAACCATCGGGAAATTCCATTACGTTCTGGAAGCTTTAAGGGAATTGCCAGTAACGGCAGCGGTCCGCCGGTTGAGAGACAAACATTTCGGGTTCCCAGAATTTATCGGAATAATGTCCCTTCCATGAACTGGTTGATGACCGATTGCTGTCGGATGAATTCTCGTAACAATATGTCCTAAGAATGGATCCTCAATCTCTTTCAGTTCACTGATCATAGTAGTGAATTTTAGGGTTTACATTTTAGAAAAATATCCGGTGAAAGCTGTGATCTCGTAAATGGAGGGATGGTTTGATCTCCAAGTCAGTTTGCATTGTATATGTTTTAATTTATTTTGTATATTTGCAATATTTATGTAATAATATAATTAAACTGTTAAAACACCATAAGCTTAACTTACTGTTTGTGTCCACTGATTTTATTTTATGCTTACGTGGAAAGCAGCACAGTCTTTGAAAGGAAGCAACATTTTAATCGTTTTTTATTTTTTTCAGAAGAACTCAATGGTCGAAAAATTGGAAGTCAGTTTTTTTAGTACAGGATTAGATGAAAAAAGAACAATTTCGAGAATGTGATGGTCAAAATTAAAAATGCACAAGTCAAAGTTGGAAGTGACAATAATGATGTTACCTAAATGAAATATTAAACGATTTCAAGGAATAAGTATGTTGTTGATACGACAACTAGATAGAAGGATAATAATTTCATTAATTTCATCGGGCGACGTGTATGCAATTAAATAGCCATATATTTTTATCACCAATGCTAATATAAGGAACGGAAATGACATCCAGGCGAATTTTATTTGATTTTTTCGGGAACATAAACCTATGAAAATTCCAAGACGTTAAATTATATGACAAGTCGAACAATTTAGATGGAGTAAGGTTAAATTTAGATACTATTTCAATATTAATGTCAAACGGTTATTGACCTGCCTCATCAAAATTACTTATATCTTGAAAACGTCTAAAAAATAGACGAACATGAATGGATAGGAAATATAGCACAGAGGCAGTAGGGAATCTACATTTGACATATAAGCGCTCTTATTGATAATTATAAACAAATTGAGTGAAGTATTTGTAATACTTTTACAATAATTCTTAAAATAGGCATTGCACTGCATTTCGATTTTATGAATTGTATTCTGGAAGCATAAATAGATTTCACTAAGCGTGGTTAAAGTTATTAAAATACATGGTTTTGATCACAAGCTATTTTTATATACGTTGCCAAGACATTATGTCTGGGCTTTGTAATTAGGGCTAGGATTTGGCTAATGTTTTCAAAAATTCTAAGTAATTGCTATGAATCATATTTTGGGAAAATGCCAAATGGGAAAATGTGACTTTAAAATATTGAACGCAAATGAGGTTTGGAAGAAATGAAAAATTATTTATTATGGGAGATGATGATGTGTTTAAAGTTTTACGTGTTAATGTGACAATTCAAAAAACGTAAAGGAGTTGACAAGTTTCTGATAAATGTACCTTCTTCAATTTGACAAGTCACAATAAAAGATCGAAAACGGATTGATCACTGATAATACAAAACCATAAAATTGTTGACACCTCAAGAACAGATAATGAGCATGGCGCTATTATAAATCTCAATTAAGGCAAATTAATGTGACATTTAATATGTTTTTCTTTCAAGTTGTTTACATTGCCGACAAAGATATTGTTCATAAATTACTTTCATAACTTATCTTCCATAAAACGAACCTGGGTAAACAAGAAAATTTGCGTAGGACGAATAACTCACAACAAAACCAAGATTACATTAATTCATGAGGCTTTCTTTAGAGAACCGCATTAACAACAAAAATAGTCATAATAAGGAATAAAAATAAGCAATTTCCTATTATTAGCAATAAGTATTAAAATAAAACTAGAACTTTATTTTATTATATAGTGCAGTCCTAGTAAGGGATATATTATTTTTTTACGAAATTATGAATGTAAATGAAAAATCCTGAAACAGGTCAAAATTTATATCTGAAAATACACTTGTTGAATAAAATTATTTACCTACCCTTTTAACCCCCCAGGGATAATCACTTATAACTGCCCCTAAAAAATAGACGGTGTAGAAATTCTTCGACGTTTTGCAACATCTCTGCGCTGATTTGATTAATGTTTACTAAAACCATCAATGTTAGTTGGTTTACTATTGTACATTTCTGATTTTAAATAGCCCTATAAAAAATAATTCAGTGGAGTCAGATCGTATGAACGGGGCCGGCATTCAATTTCGCTACGTCTACTGATCCATCGATGCGGAAAAACTTTATTGCGTTAAGCTCGTATTGCTGCTGCATAATGTGGTGCAGTTCAATCTTGTTGAAATCATGTGTTTCTATTAATGTGTGCAGGTTCAACATTATTAGGAAAAAAATTGTCTTAATTAACAATTTGTTTAAAAATGAGGTAACTCCCCCAGTTAATGCCCCCTAACAAAAATATGGCCAAATTAACGGATTAATATGATACTGAATGTGAACTTCCCTCATCTAGTGAGGTTTCTTCGTACTCGAATAGACAACTTTGCTTGTTGATCGTCCATAACAATCACACAAAATTCTAATTTACCATCAGAACCATCGTCATATCGTTTCTGAACCAGTTTAATCTTATATGGATGGTATTTCTCTTTTTTCCAAATTCTCAATACAGATGTTTTCCTTCTTCATCAATATCACCACCTACTTCTCTTGTAGGTTTCTATGGGTTTTCCATTTAACAATATACCCAACTTCTCCTCATTCAATTTTGATCTGTCAGGTTTGGGAAGATTTTTGACAGTTTCAAATTGGCGGAATTTTTGTCGATTCTACTGTAGATTGGGAACGATCAGGATACTTTCTTTTTCAAATATTCTGCATACCTCAAATATCAAAAAGTCATATATTGTTGAATACAGAATTGGAAACCCTTTTAAACCCGGCATCATTAGCTACCCCTAGGAGGTTGAGGGGCAAGTGAATAATGTTATTCAAAAAGTGTAGGTTCATATATAAAAATTGACCTGGACAGAATTTTTAATTTACATTCATAATTACGCGAAAAATGAATTTAACATTATTCCATGACCTCACTGTATAAGGCCTAAGCCGCGCTACGGCTAAACCGTCAATGTTTTTAACAGCGTAATTTTGTGATTCCAGAAAACTAATTGAAGCGGTCGCATTTGCGGTTTTTTTCCGCGACTGATTTTAAAACCTTGAAAAGTTACATAAAACCTTGATGGTACGCACTCACTAGGGATTAGCCGCGGGCAGACGGTCAAGAAGATGTAGGAAGGATGTATATGTATGTCATTGGAACAATGTTGTCGACCGAGTCAAAGCCTGTTTCAAAGTTATCTCAAAGTAACAGAAATGCGCTCCTCTAGTGAAATACGTTTGCCAAATTTTGTATCCATGAAGGTGATGTATGGAGGCAGTATTTGCAAAATTTTATACCAGCTGGCTACTGACATCCGATAGTTTTGGAAATTTTTTCATGATACTTTCTTAACATTGGATGTTTCTCATAAAAGAAATCCTTCTTAAATCTACGGCTTGTCAGTGGATGAACCCAACATTTGTTTCTATTTATTAGTGTCAGACCAACAACACATACTGTCTTGAAATCCATTTTCAAACTGTGATAAACGAGTCAAATTTCGCGGTTTTTAACCGTAGTGTGTGCATTTAGAGCGTTTTCGCGGTATAGCGGTTAACCGCTCGCGGGAAACCACCGTAGTACGGCCTTAGCCTAAGGCGGAAATTAGAGGTCATATATTTTTGAGCATTGAAATAAAAAAAGAAAAACTGCAAATTTCTTTTTTTTTGTTTCACATTGTATTTTTGTTACCCCGTTTTTGGTTTATTTAAATTCGAAATGTTCTGTTCTCTGGTAATTTTATGATATTTGTTGTATAATAGCAGTAACTTTCTTACAGTTATGGCTACTGAGCAGTTTAAAACTAGCTGATAAAATCTATTTTGCTGTTATACGGACAGTAGTATTAATAATTAAGAGTGTTAGTTTATATAATCAATTTTTTAGAAAACAGTATAAGGGACCTTCTTGATGAAGTTCAATTGCAGGTATGGCCAAACATGTGGTTTATGAACGATGGGGCATGAACACATAACTCTTTATTAGACTGTCGTAATTGAATCGAACTTTTCCCAGAAGACGAATATATCGTGACGAAAATTCCTGTTGCCTGACACCGCCCTGCATCGATCTGAATCCTTGCAATCTTTCCCTATATGGAGTCACCTTAAAAACTACTTTATTCTACATCTGTGGGTACTTTGGATAGCCCCGACGTTAGTGCATCGAATGCTGTAAACGAACTTTGTAATAATAAAAACGAAATTTTTAAGTTAAGTAAAGTACAATTTTAGACGAAGAATTCGCACATGCTGCATTTCAAGATTGACATTTAAAGGCTTTTCTGTTTTTTTAAACATACCTTATTCCTTATTATTGAAACTGAAAATAAATATTCATTTTTTACATTAAAATATGCAAACCAGTCAAAATTTTAGTCGCATCAAAAAACTTCAAGAGAACAAGTTTCAAAATTAAGCCATCACAAATATTGGAATATGAAAAATACAGAATGAACCACACAGTGGCAATTCTAAAATTTCCCCTTATGGTGAATGCACTTTATTGATTAATAACTCAAAACATGAAAATTAAATAAATATACCTTGAGATATTTGGCAGGAAATTTGCAATTTTACATTTTTTATTTCAAATTTAAGGAGTTGTAAATCTTTAGGGGTGCATTTTTGTATCCAGGCGAATTAGGCCCAAATAATATTCTTTGGCCTAATATACACTAAAAAAGTTGAGCTATACATATTTTGGAATAATGTGAAGGGAATTCATCCGATAATTCCTGGTCTGGTTACCCGAGGCCGGCGGCTGGCGCTAACACAAATTCGTCGAGTTTTCTCGAATCTTGGAGAACACATGAAGGAAAGGGATATTTCCTTCATGTGTTTCTTGACCTTCTAGAGAATTCGGAGAAGAAATATATAAATACGATCAGCTGGCAATAGGAGTCAGTCAGTATTCGAGTGCCGTATAGTAAAGATCAGCTGTACAAGATAAATTGTAAATTGTTCTGTGAATATAAATTAAAGTAGTGGAAATAAATTATAGTGAGTTGGACTGTTTTTAAATAAATCCAAGAACTGAATTGAACCCGAATGTGAAAATAAAACATTGCAATAATAATTGGAAAACCTTTTGAGTATAAAGCCAAGGCAATTAATAAAATGGATTACATACCAGGTGGAGTATCTTCGATGCACATTCCATAGAGAATATCCAAAAAAATGTATGAATTAGATGTTGCGGTTTTAGTTCAATGCTGGTTCAATGCAAATATATATAATTGACGAAGGACTTTTAGCGGAACAATCAATAAACACGTGCCGTCACATAAACGAATCACCAAATAAAAGTTATCACTAACCTTTATGTCGAAGCTCTGGTGTTTTCTTGGTTCTTCTTTCTTTAGAGGCTAGCCCCGTAACAGCATTAACAGTTTCTTAGAGCTTCGTCTGGACAACACGTTACACAAAAAATAGCGACGTAATGTTCATTGATTGAGCATACAAAAAATGCGGGTTTAACAACAAATGATGCGCTTTTGTAAACACAAAAGAAACAAAATGAAGGCGGTTTAGCGGTCGTTACGAACGAAGCTACTAACTCGCGGAATCGTAACGCAAAAAACAACAATAAGCGCCGTCTCTTCAGACGGGATCAAAGCGTGACCGAATAGTTCGGAACACAATACACAAAAAATCCCAAGCGTCCAAATAGTTAGGGATCCGAAACACGAATGTCAATACTGTCTATATTTTACGCAAAAAACACTTACAATTAGCATTAGCGCGACGGAATGTTTTAGAAAAGGTGCAGAAGTTTAAAAATCAATGAAGTAATTCAATCAAATTGAACACAATACACTAAACAAATTGCGGGAACGCACCACCAGGGGAGTTGCTATGTTAATAACTTAAAGTTTCGACTGGAATAAAGGAAACATATTCGAGTAACTAGAAGCGAAAGCAGAAGGCTACGAGAATTATGCGAACCGACCTGAAGAGGGCAGATGTGACTCTGCCGAAACGTCGTCATTTTACCATCGATCCCGGCAGGGATCAGTTATCAACTACGCGGATGAATTCACGGAAACATATATATATATATATATATATATATATATTGTATATACGGAACCCTAAAAAAGGTGTCAAACTTGAAAAAGCTTATCATGCAGAAATCAGAATTCAATAATAAGGTCCTAAAAACTATTCTGATGAGAGATCATTCACGGAGTATACACTGTGTACGATAGAGTGGGTAAAAAAATCTCGTTTTTTAAAAAGGCCTAGAGATAAAATGGTGCCAAATGGTTTGTTTGATTGAGTTCAATGACAGGGGTAAGGAAAGGGCTGGGGCGGAGTGTTCGATGAGATAGTCGACGCTTGATTGATCTGTAAAACAATAGTGTCCCAAGTTGCGTAGAGTGCGGTCATTTGTTTGTCATTTGAAGAATGGAACGCACTCAAAATAGTTGGAAGTGTTTGGTGATTTATGTAAATTTAAAAGACAACATTTTATAAGTGGACCCGGCACAGGTTAAAACATTAGAGGGGAAAAGAGTCAACGTATAAAGAAATTGAGGCCTTTGTAGTGCTTGTAGAAATATGGCCGAAATCTTCTATTCCTACAGTACAATCAAAGCGAATGAAAGTAATGTTACAAACACATCATTTATAGTACAAATCCTTCTTAAGTTTCACCGAAAAATACATGAAAACAAGTTGGAAGAGTTTCTTTCGTCCCGGAAATAAATTTTTGTTTGATATTTCTGCTTGCAAGGGTCGAAATTTGCTCTCAAGTGTGCATGTCCTAAAAACAAAGAAATACCTGCAAAAGAACACAATTTCATAACAGATCAAGGAACATCTGGGCAAATGATGATAGGTGGCACCGACGTTGGCACAACTAAACATATTTTAAAGAGAACTGAAACGAAAGCTGTTACGAGGAAAATCTGCAAGCAAACAACCCAAAAGTAACCAAATAATTACAGAAAAGTTGAGTAGTTCAACTGAATCCGAATGCGCCCAGGCGGATTGTGAAGAATCAACCCAAATTCAGTTGCGGACTTCACGTACTGAATCAGAGTACTACAATTGCACTTGATTATGCTGTCTAAAACATGCAATAGATTTGGAGTCTCAGACGGGGCAGGATCAGCTATTGCATCAGCATGCGTCTAATTCACAAGTTATAGACAAAAATAAGCTGCGCCGAGAAAGAAAAACTGGAGAAAACATAATTTCACAACAAATTGTGATACAAATCTCGGCATTATACTTCGATGGAAGAAAAGTCCAAACCTTGACAATCTCTGACAAAGATAGGAAAAAATATAGGCGATGCATATTTGAAGAGTATTTCTTTGATAAAGGAACCTGAATCGAAGTTTTTGGGTTATGGTAGGCCTGCTTCAGGAACTGCAAAGTGTATAGAGCAAGAAATAATCAAGTTTTTCTTGAATGCGGATATAATATATCGATAGATCATTTGAATGAAATCGGATGTGACGGTACCAACGTTAATATTGGTAAATTCGGCGGAGTTATACGTATGCTATAAAAAATATTGGATCGACCCTTACAGTGCCTATTGCATTTGAGTGAGCTCCCATTTAGACACTTGTTTCAATACATTGATGGCACTACGACGTTTTTAGGGACAAAATCGGCAAAGAACTAAAACTTGTGAAAGACGAACTATAACCCAGTTTCAACCTATCTCAACAGACTTACAGGCGCTTTCTGCTGAAGATATTAGTTCAGACCGGAAACACTTGAATAGAATACTTGAAGCAGTTTCGACAACCACATTTCCTAGCGATTTAGCGAACAAATCACTAGGCAAAATGTCTCAGGTCCGATGGCTAAGTCGTGTCAATAGAATTCTTTGTCTGCATATTTCAGTCGAGACTCCCTCTATAAATCTAATCACTCTGGCAACGTATATTGTCAAGGTTTACGCTCCGGTATGGTTATCTATAAAAATGCATTCCAGCTCTAAAAATGTCCACGATACTTTTTTAGGCTCATCGAACTAACCAGGTATTTCTCAACAACTTTCAAAGCTTTTATTGATTCAGATATTCAAAGAAATTGGTATTTCGTAGACCCAGAAAACTTATTGCTTGTAATGTTGACAGCAACTCCAAAGATATTGCGTCAGCTTCAGTTTCCAAAGGTAAATTTTAATGCACTAATGTATTATAACCTTTGAACTGACAAGAAAACATCACTCTGCCACTGATTTTAAAATTTGCAACCGAAGAAAATCTCCGACTATTTCTTGAACAAAAACGAGAAGGAGAATTAAATTTATTACGCCTTTCCTGTCACATGCAAGCAGTAGTAAGAGCAAAGCGGTGACTGAAGCTTTTGCTACTTTATGTAATAAAACAGCAAGAGAAGGGATCCATGCGAGAAAATTAATTTCATGCCGAAATTCGACAGCAAAAAAGATTTTGCCAGTAATTGAGGCCTTCACTGAAATGATTATTTTGTTATTTTATCTGTTATAATAATTATTTAGTTTCTCTTTAATAAACAAAATTACTATTGATTCAAAACTTTTATTTATAAATAACGTTGATCAGTGCATATTGTTCTACCCACATTTTTTTGAAAATTTCCACTTGAAACCGAAGATTAAGTCCGATTACTACAAACGTCACAGTGTGTTTACACTTATAATTTGGCAGTGACCCATCCTAGTATACAGTAATTTTTTGAGTCACGTAAGTGAACTGGTGAAATACCACTCCTGTTTGAAAAAGTTTGTGACAATTCCACCTGGTACACTCCTGTTCATGCCGAAGATGAGATGAGAGCTGATTTTGAGTATGGTTGTTGACAATGGGAGCAAAATGAAGATGAATGAATGCCAATTTTCATTAGTTTAAAGGAGAGATTATGAATGGTATGTCTTGAAAATGCATTGACGAAAAGGTTGCCATGACTACAACCCCTTTCTACAATTAAATAAGAGTTGTAAGCTAGTGTTAAATGTGGATGTTTAGATCTGCAAGCTTTACATTTGTATATACAATGTTTTTGATAAGTTAGTTTTTAAGATATTGCCATGTTAATTAATTAAAAAAACTACACCCTATAACCAAACCTTTATTGTTTACAATGAACACAGGTTCAACAATGAAGCTGTCATAATTATGAGTGTAAAAAATGCCT
This sequence comes from Octodonta nipae, assembly GCA_034190945.1. Taxonomy (NCBI): domain Eukaryota; kingdom Metazoa; phylum Arthropoda; class Insecta; order Coleoptera; family Chrysomelidae; genus Octodonta; species Octodonta nipae. Next base: position 108,676,631 of record CM067218.1, read on the forward strand.
TGTGTTGGGGTTCAAAACTTTATATTTTTACAGTTGTGACACCCCAAATATTCCACAGCATTTCTAAAAGAAATGTCTTCTTACTAAAAATCTGTACGCAACAGTCCACCAACAATTTAGTCCTACCTAGCAAGAGTGGGAAATCTTTATATGCTCATTTCATATCTAAACTAAACGAATAAAAATAATCGGTTTCTATTAATTAATTCCGAATTCAACATCCCCCGGCGGGGGGACCTAATTACGTATCTAACATGTTATAGTAATGAAAATATTGGAATAGTTCTAACCAATTTCTTAACCATGTCCGTGTCTTTATTGGCATTCGGACGACTTTCTACTATAGAAATTCATATTCAAATGACTAATAAATAAACTTACCTCTGTTTGAGCAATATTCTTAGAATCGTCATCTTTATTGCTGGTTGGATCCTTTTCTGGGTCCAAATCCTACAAAACAGTAAAATAAAATTAATAAAAATCAAAAGCAAACCGGGATAACTTACATCGGCATTGTCAAATGATACGACGCCCGTGGATCTTCTCTTAGGCCTCCTTCTTCTTTGAATAGCTGCTTGTGTTGCGAGGGTAGCTTGGGCGTTTCTGACATCGTTTTCTTTGTCTTGGTCTACAAAAAAATGTAGTGTAGTTGCCAAAAGCATAAATAATTTGAGAACTATTTGTAAATTTAGTATCGCTTGAAAAAACAAAATAATTATTTGATTCTTAAATTTACCACCCGAGTTTATAAAACAATAATTAAAAAATCTACACTAGTCATTATGAAATTAGAGGGTTGAGTCTGAAACTCAGCTCTATCTTGAGTTATTCAGGAAACCGAACATTGTTTAGTTTCCCAAACTTGACTTCCTCACAATGGGTTTATTGAAGAAGTTAAAATGTTTGCAAATTTGAGCGGTTTTGAGTATTTTATTCAGTATCAGTGAACTCTTTATAATAGAAAAACTTCTATAGATTAAAAAACACTTCAATAGATAATAAGGTAGGCAAAGCGAGAAATTGCAAAAACCTTCATTATCATACATTGAATAAATTCAGTAAAACAAAAGGTACCGATGGGAAACTAGTAAAATGATGGATATTAAATTCACACCGCTGAAAGCTAGTCACTAGTTTACCCCTACTCATTAAGTAAAGTACATTTAAACATTGTTCTCTCAGTGAATGAGTTCGATGGGAATTTTGGTGTCATATGAAAGTTTTATATACTAAAGTTCTTGGAAATCTATAAAAACATAAGAAACATCCAAGTCCATGCGCGTACCGAGGGTGGAGGGGGCAGCTTCCCCCCTCCGGACCTGAAAAACCTGCCATGTGTCATTAAAGCTTCGGATAAGAGTGTAGAATTCAAATTCATAATAATTTGAGATTGCCTTAGCTGTTGAAATTATTACATACACAAACTGATTTATTGTTGATGTGTGTATGCGTACATATTTACTCCCGTATGTTGTCCTATAGTCACCACATTATGTTTCACATGGCAGTCCTTTGTCGCTAATATAGTTGTCATAGCGGCTGAACGCCAGCTACTAAATGATATCCACTAATTTCAAATGATTTGCTTACAATTAAAATAATAGTTTAGACATCTTTCTCTCAATTTTTCGAAATTGCCTTACTACACTTTGTTCCCCAATTACAATTTTCAAATACTTACCTGTTGCAGGAAAAATCTGAGGAGAGACACCCCAAATGAACAGGCAAAATAATAAATCTCAGATTTAGACGCATCTTTAAAGAAAATTTGTGCACCATTAATATAGTTAGAGTAGATAGTTAAGGGAAAGCTTATTTTAAAACTTTAAAATAATTATACATTGTTTCTACATTCTAGCCAGATGTTCGATCACCTCGGTTTTCGTCACTAGCTTTAATTTCCCGCCAAACATCGATAACGCACAACAATCATTTCTTTCAAGCTTCAATGGCGATTTTTTCTTTTACAGTATTTATATTATATATATATATTATAAAAATTGCATATTACAGCTTCTAATCGAAACTTTTGATGTATCATCTTGTTACCTTTTTCTTCAGTAGTCTTTGGTCTTCTTAAGGGTATAGTAACTGTTGTGTCGGCTGTTTCTAGAGGCACAGACGTAGGCCTAGGGTGCGGAACAGTGGTAGCGTTTGGTCTACGAATGAACGGTACCGTCGCAGTTGGTGTGTCCGAAGGTTTTGTTGCGTCTTCCAATTTGAACTGGAAGAATAACAGAATGAATATTTCAATTTTATGACACGATTTGTTTTAAGGAAATATTTAACAATATTTTGTAGTTGTCTTCTAAACGTTGTTTGTGGCATATTCTTGATTACTTTTATGTTTTTTTTGGGGAATAACACCACAATAGAAATTTTCATTTTGTAATCACATCAATAAATATAAAGCCAATGAGAACGAAGTCAGAATAGACTTTGAAACGTTTGGTATTCCTGCAATATATGTAGTTTTATTTCTATTGTGGTGTTATTCCCCAAAAAAAAAAAAAACATAAAAGTAATATTTTGTAGTGTTACTTAAAGTTGCGACAAAAAGGATTTATTTACATAGTTTAGATTTATTTGAAAGTTAATAAAGATGTTTTACAAAAAATACTATTTTTTGTAAAATAATGTAGGTATATTGACATTAAATAAATTAAATAAAAAAATCGTGTACAGAGATACTATGATGTTTATATTCCTATCTAAGCACGAAAATTCTTCAATGTAATTTAAGCAATTTGAAAAAAAAAATAGTCAAAAAAATATTCGGTTATTTATTGCAATTATCCCCAGTACGTTGATATTTTTTCAAGAACCAGAACATATGCCCGTTACACATTTATCGCGGCCTTTCAAACGGGATGAACTGAAACAAAACTTGCGCCAAAAAGGAGACACCACGTTCATGTTGTATTGAACGCCTTGAGGATTGGAGAATTGACATCTCAGCATAAGGCACAAGATCAACTTATTGATGCTACTCAAAATTTAGGTGATAAAAATGATCTTTGCAGAAAAAAAATATATATGCAAAAAATAATAAATCGACACACATTAGATTTTGTGCCCAACCCAGTCATTTGGCTGTGAAAACCGAATCTTTTAACAAACTTAACAATCCCATAGCCTTTAAGGAAGTATAGTTGATAGGTTGGACAAGTTGAGGGACCTATCAAAATAAATAACCTGGTTTTGATTCAGTGAGTTTTTCAGGAAGGGTAGATTCAATTTTCAAGATTATGATGGATATGCCATCTTATAAAAGGAGATTTACATTTAGATAAATTAGGGAAGAGGTCATCCTTCTTTGACCACTCCACCTCTCTAAGTCGCTCTGTAGTTTGATAACATTTGCTAAAGTATTTATTGGAAGGTAAACTTGTATGTGCACGTATATAGTAATATGTATCATCGAAAAATAAATTACACTTTTCCAAGGCGTTTAATACGCATTGAAAAAGACAAGATATATGCAATCTACATGTTCATCCTGGTCAATAAGAAAAAAAAGTTTATCCGTTACCATGAATTTGCGTGCAATGGAGCCATGTTGTTGAAAGGAAATTTTGAAAGCATTCTTCGAGAGTTTTCCGGCTATAATAGAGTCGAAAAGCTTAAGGACAGAAGATATAATTGATACAGGTCTGTAATTCTGAATATTCCTAAGATCTCCATTTTTGAGTATGTGGTGATAAAGGAGGTTTTCCACGTATCCGGAAAAATGCCAGACTGTACATCTGATTATGAATTTTTCTTAAGAATTTTATATTTAATATGGTTATACACTTCTGATTCTGTTAAACGGGGAAAGTAACAAGTGAAATGTGCCCAAAAATTATTTAACATAATCAAAAATATATGTGTAAAACTGAAATTAAAACTAAAAACAAAGAGTTGGAAGAAGTAGACTATTATTTGTATTTAGGACATTTGATAAAACTTGGATGAGAGAATAAAAAAAATCAGTAACAGTAACAATCAATGAACAAATTACGAGTAAAACAAATAGCAACCGAGTGATAAACGATCCTAGTATCCTTAATTTAAAAATAAACACGGTTGCCGAAGCAATAGCGGCACTGAAATGGAGCTATTCCTGCAATGCGGCACGAGGTAAGGATGAAAACTGACCAGCACAATTCTGCAATGGAAGTCCTATTTGGGTTGTCGGAGCAGGGAGCGCCCCCCCAAGTACAATATGAAAAGAGTTAGGACTGAAGTACAAACGAACAGACAAATGGCAAAAAATGTAGTAGGTTTATATTGACATGAAATAAATTAGTACACAAACTAAAAGTAACAAATTTTATAATTACATTATTATACTGAATTTGATAATACTAATATTCACTTTTCTAGCACTTCATTTACATTAATCTCAAAGCGTTTGTTGTCGTACTGAAATGAAACAGGGTCGGCTTTGGGTAAATTTCGTAACACTGACCCCCCCCCCTTTAATTCTGATCGTCCCGATCAGAAACATCCCCTCCATGGTAGGGAGCGAGTCGATCTAAATGAACCACCTTCAATTTAGCCTTGGAGTTTCGACGGATCCGGTAGACGACGTCATTAAGCCTCTTGACCACCTCGTATGGACCATCCCAGGCGGGTGTAAGCTTTGGGGATTTACCCTTGCTCCGTTGGGGGTTGTACAGCCAGACTTTGTCCCTCTCCTGGAACCCGACTGAATTGGCCTTGAGGTCGTATCGCGTCTTCATCCGGTCACTGGTGGCCAACATCTGCGTTCGGGCTAATTCGTGTATTGCCAGCATGTTATGTCGGTGCTCGTCGGCATAATCGTTGATTTCTTGGGAAGGTTCTTCTGGGGAGCCAAATGCCAAATTGCAGCTCCTTTCCGAATAGGACCCTGGCTGGGGTCAGGACTGTACTATTATGTACGGCAGAGCGATATGCCAACAGGAATAGGGGAATATGCTCATCCCAATCACGGTTGTTATATCTGACGACCTTGGATAGGTGTTGTTCCAAGGTCCTGTTGAATCTTTCCACGATTCCGTCTGACTGTGGGTGTAATGGTGTTGTTCTCGTTTTCCTGATCCCCAACATCGTGCAGACCTTCTGGAATACATTCGATTCGAAGTTACGCCCCTGGTCTGAATGTAATTCCATCGGGACGCCAAACCTGCTGAATAGTTGTTCTACTAGCACCGTCGCTAACGTGGTTGCCTCTTGGTTGGGTATATCATATGCTTCAGGCCATTTGCTGAAGTAATCCATTGCGACCAGAATGTTTGTTCCCCCTCTCAGACTCGGGAAATGGACCGGCGACATCGATGGCAATTCTCTCAAATGGGACGCCCACATTGTACTGCTGCATTCTGCCCTTGGTCCGGGTCTTCGGGCCCTTACTGGCTGCACAGGTGGCACATTTGCGGCACCAAGCTCTGACGTCTTCGAAGTAATTCACCCAGTAGTACCGCTGGCGAACTTTGTCAAGGGTTTTATTCATGCCCAGGTGGCCTCCGGTAATCCCATCATGTACTTCGGTCAGGATGACTGGTACCTTTCTCTTCGGAACTACCAGTTGGGACTTGGTTTCTCGTCCATCAGCGCTTTCCCAGACTCGCTTGAGCATTCCATTGTCTACTCTTAGAGAGTCCCATTGAGCCCATAACGATTTCAGCACGCCAGAGTATCTAGCTATCTCGTCCCATCGTGGCCTGGGTGCCCCTCTCATTTTGAGTGACAAGATTGGTTCGATGTCTGGATCAGCCATTTGGTCCTGGATGCACTGTTCCGTTGTCCAGTCTTCATTGGCCTGCACTCGGATCTGCCTGATGGAGATACCCTCTCGCTGTTCCGTCTTCAGACAATGCTTGCATTCCGCTCGACAGGGTCTTCTGGATAGGGCATCGGCATTATTGTGCAAACGGCCGGCACGGTGTTCCACCTTGAAGTCGTATTGCTGTAATTTCTCCATCCATCTGGCCAGTTGTCCTTCCGGTGTCTTCATGTCCAGCAGCCATTTGAGTGCAGCATGATCTGTTCGGATTAAGAAATGACGACTATAGAGGTATTTGTGGAAATGGTCTACAGCCCTAATTATTGCAAGAATTTTTTTTCTGGTGACGCAATAATTTCTTTCCGGTTTCGAGAATCCACGGCTGTAATACTTGATCACTCTCTCTTCACCATCTTGCACCTGGGATAGGACGCCCCCAAACCTGTGTTGCTGGCGTCGGTGTCTAAGATGAACTTGCCGGACTGTGTAGGGGCTGCCTTCAGTCGCCTGAATGATGTTTGGCAATCTTGATTCCAAGGGAAGGTCTCTTTCTCAGTGGTCTGCCGATGTAGAGGCGCAGCAATGGCGGCAAATCCCTCAACAAATCGCCTGTAGTAGGAACATAGGCCCAAGAAGCTTCGGAGTTCATGCTTGTCTCTGGGGACTAGCCAATCACGGATGGCTTCTATCTTGTCTTCGTTGGTGCGGATTCCTGACTCGGACACGACGGGGCCCAAAAACTCTACTTATTTTTGGAACCAGCAGCACTTCTTGGGGTTGAGTCTCAGGTTGGCATTATTAATTCTGGAGAATACTTCGTCCAGGTTCTTCAGATGGTCGTCGAATGCCTGACCCATGACTAGAATGTCGTCGAGGTATACTAAGCACGTCCTCCATGTTAACCCGCTCAGTACATACTCCATTAGTCTCTCAAATGTAACGGGTGCATTACATAACCCAAAGGACATGACCGTGAACTGAAACCGCCCTTTACTGGTGGAGAACGCTGGCTTCTCTCTGTCGTTTGCGTGTAGACCAACCTGCCAATATCCACTTTTTAGGTCTAGTGTGGAGAACCAACGGGAGCCTGCTAGTGTGGTCAAAGTGTCGTCGATTCGGGGTAGTGGATAGCTGTCTTTCTTCGTGACGTCATTCAGCTTTCTGTAATCCACACAAAATCTGGTGGTTCCATCCTTCTTTTTAACTAGCACGACGGGAGCAGACCATGGGCTGATGGATGGCTCAATAATTCCATTTTGCAACATGGACTCGATGTTTTCCTCGGCTGCCTGTTGTTGCCCCAATGGTAGTCGTCTAGGTGGTATTCTGATGGGTTGAGCCTTTCCGGTATCTATTCGATGCTGGATGATGTTGGTGCGACCGGTGGTTCCATCTTGACTGTTAAAAATTTGCCAGTGCTTGGTGATAAATTGTTTGGCTTTCTTCTGGTTCTCTGGTGTCAGGTGTGTCAAATGGTTAGCAAACTGTTGTAGGAACTCTTTACTGGGCCCTGTCTCCTTCACCGACGTCTGGTACTCTTCTTCGCAATTGATGATGGTCTCTACTGGCTCGAAACAAGCTATCTCTTGACCATTGGCAATTCTAATGTCGTTGTTGGACAAATTCAGGACTCTGATTGGTATATCTCGTCCGGTTTTAACTATAGCCCGTCCAACTAGGTAGTCATGAGCTGAGTGTACGGGCTCCACCATTCCAACGCAGCTCCCAGGATTGCTGTCTAACTGCCCATGAATAATCTGTTCCGTTCGACCGGGAATTCTACATACTACTACTACTACTAGTCAATACAAATTCCTCATTTAGGAACCGAAGAACATCATATCTCGGGTCGACCATAAATCCATGCTGGCTAATTAGGTCCATTCCCAGTATAAAATCGTCCTCAAAATTCGCTACCAGGACAATATGCCGAATCATGTTGTCCCCTATCTGTAGCACGACATCTGCCTCACCCTGTATTGACATGGACTCGCCGGTGACTGTTCTGAGCTGGATGTTATTGGTTACTGACCGAATTTCTGATGCTCTCAAAACCCTGGACTTGGCAATGGACACAGCGGCGCCGGTATCGATGGTGATGGTAACTGCTCGACCATTGATGGTGCCTCTGATAACTAGGCTGCCGCTATCTCGGCAAAATCCCTGGGTGGATAACGTTTTGGGGGCTGGTGGAGGGTCAGTCAGCATTCGCCCCCTTATGCTGACTGGCTGACGGTCCCTGGACATGTGGCTGTTCTGTTGGTTACCCCTGGTCGGTGATCGTTCAGGTAGCCACACTCGACAACCACGTCGAAAGTGTCCTGTCCGTCCGCAGCGGTAACATGCCCCTCTGGTGCCAGTTCTTTGTGATCGTTCTAATATTTTGTTCAGACCGGCCAGCAGCGCTTGAAATGGTGACGCTGGCTCTTCCTGGTTGAAGGAAACTGCTCGGATCCTCGGCTTGGACATGTTCATGACGGCCTCTACTTCCAAAGCCCGAAGTAGAGCTTCATTACTTTTCTTGACGCCACTTAGTCTTAGGTTTCGTTGTACTTCCACATCTCTGATGCCTCTGGCAGGTCTGGATAGGACAAGTGAACTAACCGTCTAATCTCTGCTTCGAATTCTTGGAGGCTTTCACCGGATTTTTGCGTTTTTCCATTCAGTTGGACTTGGTATACCTGGCTCAAGGATTAATTGTCGTAACGTTTGTCCAGGATGGCGACGATCTTGTCGAAATTGCCTTGTTCCTTGACTGGAATGCTTTGGAGGAGTTCTAGGGCCGGACCTCTTAACGAAATTACCAGAGAAGTAGATTTTTCTTGATTATCCCATCCATTAGCTGTAGCCACGGCCTCAAATTGCCGTTTATACATGGGCCAAGATGAACTGCCGTCGAATGAGGGTGGTTTACTAAAGGAACCTTTGGTACTCACGGTGTTCTGGTATTTTCCTCGCTGTTAGTCCTGTTGCATTTTTTTAATTTCTGTTTCTAGTTTATTTTGAATGGAACTGATTTTATCTTGAACTTCACTGTGTACTGTTTGCTTGATGGAACTGATTTGATCTTGAACTGTGTCTTAAATTGAACTGATTTCAAATTTTACCTGGCTTTGGATGGAATCGAGATCATCTACTTTTGTTTCAGAGTATCCACGGTATTTTTTTTGGTCTTAATGTCATCATTTATCTCTTTTATATCTGACTCAACTATTTGCATTCTTTCAGTAACTGTTTCATTAACTTGTCCTACTATTTGCATTAATTGTTCGAATTGCATTTGTCTTTTTTCTTCAGTTATTTTAAATTCATTTTGTCGTTTTAATTCCAGTTGATCTTGTTTTTCTACAAATTTCGAGAATAATCCTTCAATTAAATTATGTTGTTCATTTTTCATCGTGGAAACTAGATTTTTTTGTTCGGTTTTCATCGTAGTGACAAGATTTTCTAATTTACGTTTTTCATCAAAAGATTTTACTAACCTTTGTTGCATTTCTTCCTGATGTTGTTTTTCTTTCTTGTCACGTTTTTCTAGAATCTGGACTATTTTTTCGTCTAGTCCCTCTGTAACCTGCTTGACTATTTTTTTGGTAGTTTCGTCCATTTTTTCCATTCTTCGGGTTTCTATAAATCAAATTGCGATTTTAACTGCACTTAATCCTTTACTTCTGATCACCAAATTGCAGTATAGTCCGTGGGTTCAATTTAAAATTATAGAACTAATATTCACTTTCACTTTTCTAGAACTTTATTTACATTAAAACAGCTGATTCAAATATGACAATAACATTCCCATATACGCTAGTCGTCGCGGTATATCTGAACTCTCCATCGTGGCTTGCTTCCTTTATAAGCCCAGCATAGAAAATTCTCGAAAAAATCATCATCACTCCTACAGGTGCCGAGTCCTTTTGAGAACCATTTTTTATCTCAAAGCGTTTGTTGTCGTACTGAAATGAAACAGGGTCGGCTTTGGGTAAATTTCGTAACAATATTTTTATTTATTAACATGTAATTATTCTACAGGAAGGAGGAATGGGGACTCAACCCTGTTGCACCGTAACTGATACCTTGATATGACATACAATTCTGTGAGATGTTGGTTTTCCTCTAGGTATTTATTTTAGATTTTTTACTTCTTATAAGACATTCAATTCGTTTCTGCACATCTAATTTCCATATCCATTAGAATTTAGAAGTGTGAACAATTTTTTTTTCATGTTTATGGCTATGCTTGTTGTGTTGTGTATCAAAAGAATCATCGACAGCATATTTGCTGTAATGTCAAAAGTCACAATCACGCAAAATACCATAACTAACAAACTGGAAAATCCCGAGCCCTGAAACTTTCTCCATCCACATAAGATGTCTATTGACAATTTATATTACAATTCTCATAAAGTATTTAAGAGATGAGTAAGTATAAACAAAAGTAAAGTTTCCTAGAGAAGTTTTTGAGACAGTGTCACGTTGTTGAACGAAATATAATTTAAGGAGACATTTTGTAAAGAAATAATGGTGCATATTGATTTATAAGTGTATTATCAACATGTTTGTACAAATTATAAATAGTATAAAGATTATTTTAACTAGACAATTAAAATTACCATAATTCAGAAACCAACATGGTGAACAAATTTTTATAATAGAAATTTTAATTATAGTCAACAAACACCATAGTAGTGATATAAAATGACATTGTCATTTAACAGTCAGATATTTACAGAAAACTTCAAACAATGTCTTTCAAATGACATAATTATACAGTCAATGTGTACTTTTTGTGTTTAAGATTTCCAAATCCTCACTTGTACTAAGAATATTTTAGTGAAAGGAAACATTTAATGTGATTAGTTTAGTTAGTTATTACTGTCCATTTCAATATTTTTTGAATGGTTTTGAATATTCCATTATTAGAAAAAAATGTAGCAATTTAGAAGTAATGGAATTATCATAAATTAGAAGATACTTACTTTGCTCGTGCCATTATCCACTTTAAGTCGCCAGGATGGCCTTCTTTCATGTATTGCTTGCTCTTCATTTTCCCGAGAAGTTATAACTGTCGGAGTTCCAGTTGTTATTGTAGCTGTTACCACTATCCCATTAGAAGAGCCACCGTTTTCACCAAGCTGTTAGCCCAATTAATTAGTTATGGAAAATGTATTGATGAAATAAAAACAAGTTTTAAGAAGCATTCTAGATATTCAACCTCAACAAATAAACATGAAAGTTTCTTCTAAGAACTAATTAACAAAAATACCAATTGTAAGTGTAGTGCTAAGGCTTTGAATGTCTTTTATATTAAGTTAGATTTTAAAGTAGTACCTTTTGCAACAGCAAAATATTGTTCTACTCATATACATATAATTGATATAATAATATTTAAAAAATAAGTTAGGATTGAATGTATTCTATTTTTTGAAACAATATTGGTTAAACAATTAATTCACAAAATATCCATAATGCATACTTTATCTATAGGAGTACCAAAATCTATTTATTATTCGATTATTTTTAACAACAAATTAATAATTAATTCAAATTGACTTAAGAACAAAAATTAAAATTGTTAAGAGAATTTAGTTGTACAGTGAACTCCAAAAGTGCTTTGCACCTCCCTTTAACTTTTGAACAATAACAGTTTTTGTCGCGCAATTTGAAGTGCTGTGAGAATGTAAATATTTGAAAAAAAGACAGCAGAAAATCACAATGACAGTTGGGAAAAACTATGTAAAGCGCGCCAAGTGATACCTCGATTTAAAAGATATTAAAAGAAGTTGTTCCTGCAGAAAAAGTCTGTACTAGAACCCGTAATGCATTTAATTGACCAATAGTATATAGAATTGAGACAGGTATAACAAGGAAGTAAAAAAAATAGTAAAATCTGAGCCAAATTCAAATTCCAACGTGAAGGGTTTCACAAAAACTGATTGAAAAAGGAACCGGGATAATGGTCAAATGAATATTATAAAAAAAAACATAGAGAACGAATGCATGCGAAGAGGCTGTCTGCTAACTAGAGTAGTTCTAGTGTAGAAGTGTGAGCATGCCAAATACAAGAGCTTAAAACCTGAAATGAAGAAGAATGAGATAGTTTAACAATATATCTTTGTACCATTCTTCAAATTTACACCAATTATGCAAAGATCTCAAAGAGAAACTAATTTAACAAAATCAGTGGTATTTTCTCTCATTACTAATTTCACCATTGAAGACAGAATAATCAGATTTCTCAAGAATCAATTCTAAATTACTTATAACAAAAATTTAACTGACCCTGCATTATTATGGAAATTTTATTACAATCATAAAGTTTGGTAACTCTAACAATCAAAAGAAGAAGAAAATAACATGTTTATTTTGTAAGAAACACTTGAGGTCCAATATCCATAATATACTACACCCATTAGTAACCAATGAAAAGTACTTGGTTAATGTAATCATGCTTTATACTAATAATTTACCATATTACTTACTGACTCATCATTGCCATCATTTTGAGCATTTTGCTGATTTTTCTTCTTCGCATATTTAGCAAATTGTTCTGCGGATTTGATTTCTTCAAGAGTAACACCCTGCGTAGATCGTCGGGTTTCTCGTACACGTTTTGCATGGGCTTTCCTTTGCGTCTCGCTTTCCTCGTCCCTAACCGGTGGAACAAATGATCTGGAAACAATACATATTGTGGTCTATTTTTATAATTACTTAATATCTAATTATAACATTTGAAGACTGGACTAGCATTAATTATTCTCAGTTTTAGACCATCCATCTATATTCTGTCCGGAAAAAATGAAATCTTATAGATATATTGAAAACATTTATTTTAGTAAGCACAGCAAACAAAAAGGTTAAAGTAAGTTTTCAAAGTAAAAATCAAGTAAATCTTTATAAAATATTTATACTTTATAAAGAAAACAATATTATGGTAACTTCTAATAAGAGCTAAAAGTTTGCGACACTAATTCATTTTGAAAAATTATTGAAACGTTTTTGAGAAATATTTTTTGTTTCGATGAAAATGAGATTTATTTCTATATGTTTTGTATTTTATTCGAGTATTTCTTACATAATAGTTATAATTAATTAAGTTTCACGATTTTTCATTCCTCTAGCTTTTCCCCACCCTATGTCATAATGTCATTGAACCGTCCCCTGTCCAATTGAAGTCACACTATAACAAACACTTCTACCTTAATTGTGTTATGTAAACAGACCTTTTTAAATATCATGTATTAATAGCTAAAGTCATACTAGTAAAAATTGGACTATGTGACATCACAACATTTTAAACTCACTCGAGACTGTGGTCATAAATCCAAGATGTCTCTTCGAGTCCCAAAAAACGTGACGGAATTTATGGACGTCCCCGTATTTTATCATACAGTTAATGGTATTAAAAACTATTCATATCGTTTTGTGGCAGTATGTTTTTACATTATTTTTATTGCTTATTTAGCCTAGAAGAAGCTCAAAACTTTTGAGATTAAGGTATCTGTATTCTCACTAAATATTCGTCCAAAAGTTAAGTTAGCGACATCTAAGTAGAATATAAGAAAAGTCCGATGTCATTAGTTTCAGCAGACTTTAGAGAGAGATCTATTATTACCCTATCATCAGTTCGGGTTTAAAACAAAAGATTTTTAAAACGGAGTAGTTGAAAAATATCAGGTTACGAATTAATTAACAGTTTTCAGCATTTTTATAGTAAATTTACAGTAACTTGTAACTATTATTTTTATTTGAAGACGTGAGATGTAAGACCGACATCTAGGATTTTCAAGAGGAATGACAGCTCGAAGAGAGTATTATTTTTATATTGGTATGTCTATGTACAGTGCATCCCATTTTGGTTGAGATTGCCAGGTTACTTGGTTGTTATTGAAGATACGAGTCTTGCGGTTTTCACATACCTGTTCTACTTTTTTGTGAAACTCAGGATGGCCATATCAGATTTTGCATAAGTGTTTCCATTTATAAGATACAGGGCGATTTTGATAATTTATACTTTTTGGACCCCTTCTATATCTACGAAGTTATTAGAAATACTCTTGCGCTAAGAACTACGTCTAATAGAACATTTTGCATAGAATCCAGTGCAGTACTCAATTTTTTTCCGAGTATGGTTTTGAAGATACTACACAACATTATATATTTTTAAATGGAACACCCTGTATTTTATTATTTCATTGAATTCGTTATTTTTTCCCTTTAAAATAATGTATAATACAATACACATGGTATTATTAGAAATGCTAAAAAACACTAAAAAGCTGAGTTTTTTGCTAGTAGGCCATGTATTTTCCATTTAAAAGGAGAATCAAACAAATAATTCCATTTGAGATTTTTTTATAGGAGTTTATCAGCAAAGAAAAATAATGTTAACAATAATTCAATAACATGAAACACGAAATTTAGGTACCTAAAAGCAACTAATAAATAGTTATACATCGTTCATTATGTATAATAAACAGAACAAGTATTACAAATCAAATATCTATCTTAAAATTAAGTTTGGACATTATTTATTACCTTATTGATTTAACTGTTCAAATTGTTGTCCATTTTCCCTAACACATAATTGGCAAACCTTTCCATCTCGCATGAATCCATTTAAAATTATTATACAATTCCGCCTTTCGGAACAATATTTTATCTAGTGAGCGCTGGAGAGAAAAACGCAAATCTGATCAAGCTGTCATTGTTAGTAACTATTGTGTGTTATCGTGTTTGAGTTTACAAGATCATTATATAAATAATTATTCGTGAGTTTGCTGGTTGATAATTGATAATGGCTGGAAGAGATTTCGTTTATCAAAATAACGAAAAATACGATATGATACAATGTTTAAATCAATGTTATGAGAATGTTGAAGAAGCTTTAGAACTATTTTTCCACAGGTATAAAGTACGAGTATTTTACCATAAGATATTTCATGAAATCGCGTTTTTAAAACTTTCAGATATCCAGAGAGGCATCAACCTAGTCGAGCAACTATATTTAGACTAAAGAATAATTTACTAAGTTTTGGTGCATTTTCTAAACCTCGATCAAAGGTGTATAACAAAGAAAATCGAAAAATGAATGAAATAAATGTGTTAGCTAGCGTTCATGCATATCCCCAGACTTCTTGTGCGAAATTAGAAAATTACACTGAACTTTCTCAATCACGGGTCCAAAGAATTTAAAAAAGAATATAAATTTAAACCTTACAAAGTCAATATTGCCCAGCACTTATATCCTGGTGATGCAGCAAGACGGTTAAATTTTTGCAATTGGTTTTTAGACCAAACCCGAAGGGACAATGATTTTGTAAGGAAAGTTATTTGGTCAGAGGAATCTCATATAAGCAGTGCCGGTATATTTAACAGGCAGAATACAAGATACTGGTATGATGAGAACCCGCACTTAATTTTTTGAGCGACAACAGCAGGGTCGATTTGGTTTTAATGTAGCGGGATTTACAAAGGCGACCTGTTATAATTTTAAATGCACTCAGGCGTATTGAAAAGGTTTGCCAATTATGTGTTAGGGAAAATGGACAACAATTTGAACAGTTAAATCAGTATGGTAATAAATAATGTCCAAAATTAATTTTAAGATAGATATTTGATTTGTAATACTTGTTCTGTTTGTTATACATAATGAAGGTTGTATAACTTTTTATTAGTTGCTTTTAGGTACCTAAATTTCGTGTTTCATGTTATTGAATTATTGTTAACACTATTTTTCTTTGCTGATAAACTCCTATAAAAAATCTCAAATGGAATTATTTGTTTGATTCTGCTTTTAAATGGAAAATACATGGCCTACTAGCAAAAAACTCAGCTTTTTAGTGGTTTTTAGCATTTCTAATAATACCATGTGTATTGTATTATACATTATTTTAAAGGGAAAAAAATAAATAATTCAATGAAATAATAAAATACAGGGTGTTCCATTTAAAAATATATAATGTTGTGTAGCATCTTCAAAACCATACTCGGAAAAAAAAATTGAGTACTCCACTGGATTCTATGCAAAATTTTCTATTAGACGTAGTTCTTAGCGCAAGAGTATTTCTAATAACTTCGTAGATATAGAAGGGGTCCAAAAAGTATAAATTATCAAAATCGCCCTGTATCTTATAAATGGAAACACTTATACAAAATCTGATATGGCCATCCTGAGTTTCACAAAAAAGTAGAACAGGTATGTGAAAACCGCAGGACTATCTTCAATAACAACCGAGTAACCTGGCAATCTCAACCAAAATGGGATGCACTGTACATACACAAAGAGAATAAACATAACAAGAAACAATTTTCTACGTTATTTTCAAATCAAACACCCTGTATATTATGATGTAGCAACATTTTTTCCTTTCGAAAAATAACTTTAAATAAATCAAAAGTTTAGTCTACATGAAAAATAATTACAAATTTTTAAAGTTATTTACTAATACAAATTATATGGCTTAACACTAACAAGGTTATGTCAGTTCTAATCTGAAAAACCAAAGCATCATGATATGCAAAAGAATCTGAATTCACTATTAAACTATGATGAGTTGTCGGCACGTGTTGGTGATGTGTTATTTCTTTATTACGTTGTCCTCTTATGGGAACGGGATACATAACTATGTCACTATACACTTTTAATAACACCTTTCATTTAGTAAGGTTTCCCTAATTTTTCTACATTTTTTCCATTTCGACGACAACTCAAATTTCCTTTTTTGTAATATATAAAAATGTGGTGGTGTCCGGTCCAATACTAGTAAGTCTGAAGTAAAGCTCGGACCAACAAAAATGTGTCCAGTGTAAACAGTTATCGACACCAAATTAGGGTATGTTTTTAAGTATAGAGAATGCTAAACAAAATTGTCTTAAGTGTCATTCAAACAAATTATTATTAAAAATCACAGTCAAATTCTGTAAGCTTGAAAATTTCAGTAAGAGGAAGCTTGTTTGTATCTAAAAAATTAAAAAACATCTCGAAAAATATATATTCTGTATATTCATCATTGACTATATCAATATAAAAATAACAGTCACAAAGTACAAGTACGGTATTTTCTGTTATTATAATAAAGCTCCATTTGAAATTCCCTGTCAATTACCAAGCGTCTAAGTTACTGAAAATTTATTATAAACGTGCCTATAACTTCTAAATCACGCGGGATAAGAGAAGGATTAATAAACGATTTAAATTATAACTTAGATTCAACCTGTATAAATGAACTACGCTATGTACTTTAAACTAATTATAGATTTTTGAATTTCGTTATGATTATTTGTACAATTTCAGTTTTTATTCAAGAATAGAACTGAAAATAATCTATTTTTTTAAAGTACCAAATTAATCTGCAGTAAATACGATTTCGTCTAAGGTTAACCCATAAATAGTTCCACGATAGATTATTTAGCATGAACAGTGGATTGAGAAAAATTTGCTTCATAAAGTCAAGCAGACATATCTTCTCACCATAGAGAGCGTCAGGGACAAATAAGACAAAAAGTAAATAAAATAAAACTTACAAGTTCAAGATTCATTTGAACTCGGGATAGTTGTAAGCACTACTGTTTATGTTTCAAAAGGTAGACACATTAAAAGGCCATTTTTTGTAGACTTAATCATAGAGTACGTAGTAGATTTTTATTCTGAAAATCACAGTGATTAAAAAGTTTTTAACCTGTTGTCTAATAACAGTTAAATTTTGGAAGTATTTTGTTAAAATACTCTGTCTTCATTCAATTCACTTCATAACACATCTAACAGGTGGGATGGCTTAATGTTAATGACCTAGTTGTGTAGAAATTATATATAATTCCCAAATTTGGTTCATTAATAAAAATAATAAGGAAGCAAATGGAACTCAAATAGAACAAACAAGTTAGCAATCAAAATTTCTTGCACTCCAAGCCTCTAACACTTTGTACATACTTAAAGAAATTTTTAAGCATCTGAAGCCGATTTCCTTGTCCAGCATTAGGTGAAGGTGAACCATTTGGTGTGGATGTAGTTACTTGTTTTTGGGCGGCGTTCAAGTTTAGTGTTAGAGGGCTGTACAAAAATTAAATTATAGGGCTTTATATGTTGTAATTGTATCATAAAAAAATATGTTCTACACATTAGCGCTTACCTTCTAGGCAGTTGTTGACTAGTAATTTGTGGTTGCGGACTACTAACGGGAGATACTTTTTCAGGCAACGTACTTGATGTGTTTGTAGATTTGTTTAATGAAATACTGTCATTCTTGGTACTCCTACAAAACACATAATTTCAAATATTATCTTGTTTCCTATTATACTTACTGTTCATTCTGTAGCTTGGATGTTTCGGTCTGTGGTATTTTAACCATTGCGTCATCAATAGGTAGAGCTAAAATAAATATTCAAATTATAATTCGAAACATACTTTTACTGTATTTGGAATATATTATAATTCGAGTAAATATAGTTAGTATACACTAGTAAATTAGTGTAAATATATCTAAATGATTTTCTATAAAAAACATTGTATGCATGAACAAAGGCAATATTTACTTTTTTAAAAATGCATTGGGGAAAAATATTGTTAAAAAACTTATAAATACAGTTTAAACTGAACTGAAAAGTAAAATAAATTTTAATTATTCATGTCTTTTCGTCAATATAGGTATAAAAAGTCTAGTAATTTTTAAAAGTTTAAAATAGAACTAAAAAACTAGTTTATGGAAAAAAACCGAGAGGTCCTTCATATTAATTATTATATTTTATTGTTAGCTATTTGTAAGTAGCAATATTATAGAAATATAGTTACTTTTTTTTATGTATGTTTAGTGATTATTTGAAAATGCCTTGGGCAATTTTGATGATTTAAACGGCACTGTATTAAGGAATGTTACAGAAAGGTACCATATAATAACGTGAGATTTACGGTTTTCCAGAAAATCGTAAAAACAATAATCAAGGGACTACACTTCAGTGAATTTCAATGAAAATACACTGTTTTCTCTAAAATGGCTTAATCAATTTGAATATTTTAAATTGTATTCTGCAAAGAGATGTTCCAGCCTGATTCCACATAATTTTATATAACATAAAAAATACTGTTTTTCGAAAATTCGGAAAAATATGTATACAATACGGTAAACATTAATGTAATTGTAAAATTTTCATCAATTAAATGTTGCAATATCGTGTGGAGTTGAATTATAGTTGTACAGGGTGGTTCAGAAATTCATGGACAAATAATTTATTTTGGGTGGCCAATACACAACATATACAGGGCGGTTGCAATATAGGGTGATTTATAGTTACACTTATTGGAAGTGGTCCAAATAATAAAACGAGTAAAAGAATTAAAAAATATGTGAAAAAATATAGAAAAAAAAATGCAAATTAGAAAGAGAGGAAGAAAGAGAGAGAGAGAGAGAGAGGGAGAGATAAGAATACGCTAAAATAATCAATAAAGTTGTACCTTAAATCAGATAACAAAGAATATATGTCAGAAAATAGTGATTGATTGCACAGAGTTTCTAAACAGTTTTTATTTAAAGCCAGTTGAAGTTGGTTCTTTTTTAAATATAAATTATATTATATTGAGTTAGTGGACCCTCTATGGCTGTTGAACAAAATCTGAATACTTACAAATTATCTTTTACTTATTAATTTGGTTTTCTATTAAAGAATGTTTCATAACTATTTTCATTTCAATAAAGGACAATATTTACTGCCATATATACAAAAAGTACATATTTAACTTGTAAAATTATTCTTTAACCTGGTGATAATAGTCAGGGCATTTGGATAAAGTTATCAAATAATTGTATTTTATCACTGGTCCTTAATACATGTGTTTAAATTGATCTACATCTCAAAGTATCATATCATTATTTGTTTCTTATTATTTTAAAAGTTAAATGAGAATTTTATTATTGGAATTAATTTGCGGCATACTTTTATCATTTATAATTTTAAGTGATC
Organism: Octodonta nipae; assembly: GCA_034190945.1. NCBI lineage: Eukaryota > Metazoa > Arthropoda > Insecta > Coleoptera > Chrysomelidae > Octodonta > Octodonta nipae. The sequence continues at coordinate 108,696,333 of CM067218.1, forward strand.
TCAAAATGTGAAATCATAAATTAACACAATTGTTCAAGTGAATAGAGTTGTAGAAATATTACAGAGTGATTTTATTAAATAGGTTATAACAGGTATTTCAGTGCGGAACTGTTCCAATGAAATGAGTTTTTTTAGAAATCAGATACAAGGACAAGTGGATCGAGAAAATGAATACCTAGTTCAAGGCTGCAATGCAAGAAGAACTATCGTCGATTCTAACGGTTTGAATAACGCACAAATTAAGTTCAGACAGTAACAAACGTTCAAGTTTCTATAAACATTGTTTATCTTTTCGAAGATCGTGACAGCAACATGTTTAGCTGGTACAGATCTTGATGTTATTCCGGGTCCAATACACCATATAATAATATGTAACGAAAATATTTTTCTATTTTCACTCTGTATTTTAATTCTCAGTTAAATGATCTAATATTGAATAAAGTAATTTTCACTTTAAATGTTATTTAAGGACTTAATTATCCCTTATTCATTCTTTTCATTGAATTTAATCAGAATACATTACTACTCATGTGGAGCTTTTCTTTCACACTAGCCCTAAGCCATACTGTAGTCCAGGTGGAATTAGGCAGAAAATGTTGTCTGAATGCGGAAATTAATTATTGTACACCGATTCATGAAAACACCCTAAATAAACTTACTAACTTAAATGCAAAGAAATAATTTATTTTTAGTTCATCGTAATTATTGTTAGGATATTTTACTTCTCCAGTTTGAATGATCCAGATCTCAATTATATTTTTGTTTACATTATGTTGTGATGAATACAGTCGAGTAATTTTTTTAATGGCGAATTATCAACATTAGCAAAAACTTTATGTACTATTGAAATGGAATATCAAATTTACTTCCTGACCTGGTTGAAATGTTAATAAATCTAGGATGAGGTCCCGTAACCATGGCGTTTATGAATACTGAAGAATATCCACATGGAAAATACGGCGATGTGTCGCCGATGTATATTTAAGTTAAGCAATTTATAATTTTTGATGTTTTAGTACAAGCCAAATAAATGTCCGAAAAGAGCTGTTTTTACGAAATCAGAGAAAGGCACTTCTATTTTATTTGGATGTATTAGATTATAGAATTAACGAGCGTGTCACAGAAATAGAAATAATAAGAAGGATCAACATGTAATTTATAATGTGATAAAAAAAACCGGTGGTTTTTTAGACTGGACGTTTTTTCTTTTCCTCGGATTCTCTCTCTCTTTATGTTTTTCTTATAAATGAACATGTAATTCAGGAAAATTAAAAGTACTTCATACTTAATTTAAAAAAGTTTCAGGACAAGCTCCTGGTCCCGGTGTCGGGTCGGAAGTTGCTGTTTTGCATTTCACTACCCTTGTTATCTACTTTCGTATGTGTAAGTGTGGGACTCCGTTAAGAAGCTTTGGCTTCAATAAAAATAAACATTGCGTGACATACAAATTTAATATCTATTACGTTCTTGTGGTATAGTTATGTTTGGATACAAAGAACTTGCATCAACTTTGACAGAAATAATAACTACTTGTAGAATTTGATAACCTGCACCAGGAAGAATAGACATTCATTATAAGGTAAGATAAAATGCTCTTACTGATTAAGTTTAGGCATTACTATCTAAGGGTTTTGCAAACATTCTTATAAGAACAGTGTATAATGTACAAACAGCTATATGGTAGATATGATTCAAATGATTAACAATAAGACAGAGCAAGTCTGCTTGAAATTAAAAAAAACTGCCACATTAATTTTTATATTTAAATTCTAATTTAAACTACAATAAAAAATATATAGCTTTCTAAAAATAATAATAATAAAACAAATTATACAATAAAATTGGCTTTAAGAGTCCCAATATTTTTTTTCAGTAAGGTGACAGTTTGTTCCACATCCACAGTAATGTCTCAATCGATTTTTTTACCAAAGTGTTGCATATAGTTTACAGAATGCTGCATGCATTTACAAATACATTGTAACTTAATTTTAACATAATAAATATATCAAATTAATAGTGGACAGTGCATTGAAATGTAACTGATCAAACTTTAAAATTTCATAAATTTAAGTTAGGCAGAATAATTTTTTTTGTTAGTGTTATCAATAAACAACTTTTGAAAACAATTTTTTATTTCATATTAAGAAATTAGTGTACCCGATTTTGATGATATAATCATCTTTTCAATAATAACTACTTTGGGTCGATAAAGGACCTGATTCCATATACACTGACAAAAAACCCTCAATAATTGTGGTTGAAATAAATATTAATCAAATATTTATAATAAATTCTCGTAATGTAGGGAGTTTAATTGTTAGGTGACAAAAGATGACAAAATTTAAAAAATATATATGAAATTATTACGAAAAAGATACAGGACGGATTTTGATATTTGGCGAAGAGGTACTTTAATGCCTGTGTTAGTATATATAGGATATCTTTTGATGGGAAAAATGTTAAACGTGGCAAAAATGCCAAAATTATCTTAAAACAAACAAAAGTCAAAGATACCAGCTATTTCAAAATGTTCATAAATGTTAGTAATAAATCATAAATCGTCTGATTTGCATACTTATATCAACTAGGATATAATAAGTATATAGAAGGTTGAAAACGGTTTCGGAGATTATGAATGTTGCGAATGATAATTATACTTTAATATTTGATGAATAGAACTTGATATAGGGATCACATTTGTCAACGGGTTCAGAATGACATCAATGTTAAACAATCTGTACCCTTATATGACAAAGCAGAGAGTAGAGTGTATCTGTGAACGTATTTATGAATGGCCACTATGCAGGTAATTTGTAAATTAAAAATTATTTGAAGTCAGTAATTATTTAATATCTTCATAGCAATGAACTGATTTGATCCCAAATAAAATGATAAACACGGACTTTTGCTACATAAAATAATACTTTGTAAATAACATTTATCATTTATGATCTTACTATTTGGTACTGGATCCCTTTTACTGTCAGGTAACTCAAAGTCATTTTCTCGAATCAGTTGTTTTCTCCATGCTGGATTGTCTTCTTCTATCAGTTTTGGCGTTGATGTTGGGGAACTTACAGCCTTGTTTGCAATGTTTTTCTTTTCTGTATCAAAGGGAGAAAGTATATTAATACAATTTCAATATCAGGAAAATTTGGAACATATACCCTTGAATATTATTACCTCTATTTGTTTACATTGACGGTGTTATATTTTTCATGTTCATTAAATAAATTATAAAAATTGAAAATAAACTATGTCTAGTTCATTTTATCGTGATACTTATATTATTAACATGATCCAGTTAAAATAACTAATTCAAACCAGTTAAATATACTGCAGTGTTGACGTCTCCCTTTGATTTATATCAGGTCTTTTCATCTATAATTGTTTCATTTACAGCCGTGTTAGTTTATGTTCTACTAAATGTAGATTAATAATTAACAAAATCCCTTTGTTTCGTCAACATTCCAGCTACTTCATACACATTTTCAAAATTGAAAAGCAATACTAATTTAAAATAACGCTTAAAGCAATGAACATCCGCATTAGCTATTTTTTCTTTTATTACTTGCACCTTTTAATTACAGTTAATTTAATATAAGTCGGCATTTTAAATAAATATGTTGCAATTAATGTTTTGACATTAAGAAAATTTTTAATATTGCCCTAATGTCCTGTTATTAGTTAATACATGTTAATTTAAAAATATCATATATTTTTATTATTTTCTGTAAGTTGCACTCTGATGTTATTTTATTTTTTCTTGGCTATCTCACACTTGTTTACCGTTTTGTTCGCATTTTATTGTTGTATTTGATGGAGATCAAGGGGGGTTAATGACCCATCTTAAATGTATTATTGTTTTAATTAATGTTTTCAGAGCACTAAGTGTACTTTTATTAAAAGACATGTTCAAATTCGTGACCTTTTAATTTAACTAGCATGCTTAGATGATTTGCCCTGCGAAACGGTGAAGCAATGGTGGTTTTACACCCAAGTATAGGCCACCGCCTTTACCTCTACAATTGTTAGTTCTTTTCTAGATTATTTTTTCAATCCAACAATTTTGTTGCACAAGAAATAGTATTTAGATATATTTCTGAGCTAATTCATAATTTATGATTCTTTATAAATTCCGACATAAGAATGCATACCAATACATATTTATTTCATTATTCCTTCGCGCTACATTCTAAGTATGTCGCCCTATCTCTGTTATTGACTACAATGTACACGAGGAAGAAATGTATATGTGAGGATGTTGTTGAGTGTAGTTTTTAAAGAACCTATGTGAGACGGCTAAAGAAAGTTCAGTTCTCAAATTTGCCGCGCTATGCTCAAGCCTAGACCAAAGTACAATAGAGCCCTGAACATTAATTCTCTCAATAAAATATCACCCTACATCAGCCTGTTGAATGTAGAAATTTAGGTGCTTTTATTAACCTCAAATGTAAATTAAAACTGCACAGACGATTTAATTTCCTCAGTATAACTCTGAATGAAAAACTGAATTAAATCGTACATGTGAACCATGTATGGAAGGGTCATATAAAAATTTATTTCTGCTGTATTGAATTCAAATACCAATCAATTAATGGTTTTGTTTTATCAGTATGTTTTTGTCACAAACATCAATTCCAAAATCCATTGGACCCACACTGTAATGACAATCCGACAAACACATGTGTCGATTTATTGTCTGAAACCAATAATTAAATACTTTGTTTTTTTTAAGTATATACATTTTCTATGATATCAAAATATCATACAGTGATGTGAGTGCAACATTAACCTGTCATCTGTGATTTAGTTTTATTCTAAAAAACAGTGACAATATCTTAAACTAATGCGAACAGTAGAATATACAACAAATTAAATTCAGATCAGAAATATTTTTATTTTTATGATTTCAGATTTTTTACGATTCCTCAATTAAGTGAAATTTGTTTTAGTCCATCTAAAGGTTTTCTAGTGTCTTTTGATTTGAAAAAAAATACTTTGAAAATTTTGACAGTGATAGACGTTGCTTTGTTAGAACCAAACATGACAAATTACAAAAGCAAATTCCTTAATTTTCTATCATTCTGTTGAATAATTACATAAAAATGTAAAATTCTTATCAAAAATAATGTTTTTTCTTTGTCACTAATTGAAGTAATTTTGAATTGTGAAGGTCCCTATAATTATTCTGCCAGTTCGTTGTCACATTCTATACATATTATTTCATTTTAATTTGATCATCGCAATAACCTTTCATATATTACTTCTGATTCTGTTTGGGTGATATATTGTTGAACTGATTATAATATATTTAACAAAATGACTAGTTTATTTAAATTGTAACAAATAATTTCAATAAAAATTATGATTAAATAAAATTAAACAAACATATACAGTCGAAACTGACAAATCACATTCACAATGTATTTGTTATGTTTAGTTATGATGACAGAACACCACAGTGTTATACAACTCTACAGCTCTAATCCATTTGGAAAATACTATCCATTATACTATCTATGCTGCATTTTTAGTAGTTATTGTATTACATATTATTACAAATTGAACGAACAATTTCAATTGAAAATTCAGACGCTAAGGCGATATCATTAAGAAATTGGTATACACTGGTTTGGACGTTCTGGCAGTGGGCCCAAATAAACCATCAAAATTAACTGAAGTTCGAGATTAAATATTATTAGCGGACACAGCTGAAAAACTGGAGATAATTTTCGAAATTACTAATTAATATAACTGGTTCATGTTCAGAATTAAAAGAAATTAATAGTTAAATTCGTTTAAATACAGTGATTTTATTCTGGGATGTAACTAAATCAACATGGAATATGAGATACAAGTAGTAGTGATATGTCAAAGATATACGGCGTCAAATATCATAGTTAGATATGAGTTGTAACCTACTGAATCAGGGTGTCGAAATTAGAAGTAAATGTAAAGGCATTGTAATAGATGCTTTCGTTTTCCATTTAAAAATCTTTTATTTTTGAACGCTTATCCTTGATTAATTGTAATTGTAATTAATGTCGTAGATCCAGTACAACTTATAAAAATTCTTTGGTTTTTTAATATTCAATCTTGTGAAATATAGGGACAGGATATCGGTAATAGCGTAAAATATTGAGATCGTATTTAGCTATAATCTATTACACCAGTCAATGGAGACTTTTAGGTGACATAAAATTCAACATTAGACTGCATAAGCCATCGCATAAATAATAGTTTATAAGTCATAACTGACATAATTTTAACAGCAAACTGGTAGAAGTAAATTATTTTTGCTTATAGTGTAAAACAGTGATGATTTGCTCATAATGTAGAGAATCAGAAAATTTTGATCGCAGCATTTTTTATAAAGAAAAGCTGGAAAAACCGATGTAAAGTAAGTGATATAAAAAATTCAGAACTTGGTTGTAATAACAGCTGGAATCTTAATCTGCCACTTGATGATAGCTTATAACGTTGAGATTAATAACGCTGAATATCGATATTGTACGTTAAGTAGATCTTGCAGAATTGCAATTTAAATAATTTGTAGAAATATTTTGTAGGACGTATCGTATTAACCACGATAGTTAAATAGCGATATGCAAAATATATTTTGAAAGCTTATAAAATGCACCTCACTTTGTATATCTTGGATTTTTGTCATAGTGCCCTAAAATGTATACTGCTTTTGAAATCTGACTTAAAACGATGGACCCTCCAATGTTTTGACAATGGCGGATCCATTCAGTGGAAAAGTCCTTTAATTAATATCAGTAAACTGTATACAGGTAACCATTAACTTAATAAACCAATGAAAAAATAGACCAATATAAGCAGGCAATAGTTATGTAAATAAAAACGTAATAAACTGCTGAGCAAAAACATATAATTATAATATTTAAATCAACTTCTCGGCATTATAGTGAGAAACCAAGATGGACTAATATCTTTACTATATCCCTTTCGGACTAGTCTCGTTAATACGGTGGGATGTGCAAAATAGATCTCTAAATAATTATGCAATAGTATACATCGTGAGCCCATATAAACTTAACTTCATAAACTATCGTTTTGAGGATGATTAATATTCTAGTATTAGTTACGAGAAACTTATTAGCTATAAACTGTTACTGACGTGATGGTATAAGCAAATTGCTGTTGAATTTTATGTCCGAAAAATGAGTTAAATTTTGCTCTATAAACTGATATATATTTCAATCTACGACTTTCGGAGGATATACTAGGCTATTCAAATATCAAAGAGCCTTATGCACAAAAGAAATAACATTTTTCTATATGGTTCCTCTTGTCGGTAATATATTTTCCATGGAACTTCCTATCAATTATGCAGAAACTGTTAATCGTTGGCAAAACTAAATAGTGGATTTGGATTGTAGGGAGCTGCAGTTTCAGGGTATTTTTAGTCATGCAGGAACAGGACCTCTGAGATGGGGTTACGGTGCCTTTTTAACCGATTTTCACCTCGAACTGGTTAAGAAGGTTACGGTGGTATGCAGCATTTATTGTGCGATGATGGTTATAAAATCAATGGTTTAAATTTATTGAGAGATCTAAAGAATTGTCGACATAACATTCTCGACTATCAAAGGTTTTGGCTTCTCTTTGCACTCGAAGTAACCAGATTTTCAAATGCGGGCATGATTGTGCAGAATTTAGGCAGATGTACCTATACCTGACGTTGCGATACCACTAAAGTATCAATAGTGGTATCTCAAGGGGTATCCAAACAAAAGTATCGATACCGGTATCGGTAGTAGATCGAAAAAAGGGATCGATACTGATATCGACAGGTTTCAATGCCAATTTAGCGAGAAAATATGAATGAATTTAGCCATCAGAGTATCGACATCACGACAAGTATCGATACTTGGTATCGAAACAAAAATAGCCATATGGGTATCCAAGAATCGCAAGGAAATTATCGATACCAAAAATACCCGGTATCGAGAACAAAGTATCGATACTGGTATCAATCAGTATTAACGCAACATCCCTAGGATTAACGTTCGTGAACAACTTTATTATGATGCGTTGCGTAACAGAAAGAAAAACCTCTCTTTTGCTGCCTGTGAGAACTAAAGAAACCTGCCAGGATGCCCTTAAGTCATCTAGAAGGGATCCCCCTACCCTTCCCGATGCTCCTTCTACCCTCAAACACGTATTCTAAGTTCTTACAAGTAAAAGGTTTGTTTATATTTGAATGCCCTTGTATGCTGTTAAATATAATAAACAACGATGAGCAAACAGCGTGCCGAAATTCCTTTACAGTTTTCGGTAGGCCGTATTCATCGTTTATTAAGGAAAGGAAATTATGACGAACGCGTCGGCGCCGGTGCACCAGTATATTTAGCAGCAGTTATGGAGTATTTGGCTGCTGAAGTTTTGGCGTTGGCCGGTAATGCTGCACGTGATACCAAGAAGACCCGTATTATTCCGAGACATTTAAAACTCGCCATCAGAAACGACAAAGAATTAAATAAATTGTTCTGGCGTAACAAAGTAAGAATTGGTAAATATGGTCTACAATATTGTTTTTGGTAATTCCATTTTTGATAGACATGTAAAAATATCGAGTTTAAAAAAATTTTGTTCATACTTTAAATCTGGATAAACTATTTTCTAGATAAATAACTACAAAAATAATGACATGAGAAAGTTGGCTATTAAATGCTTGCCGACTTTTTGTTTTTATTGACTGAATTCATCGGGGCAAAAACCATCAGGTACAATGCATCTACAGTAATATAAATACAACTTGGATATTATATTACTGTATGCGCACTATACCTGACCTTTTTATCCCTGATGAATCTTTTAATCGATAAAAGCTTAGGCAAGCAAATAATAGTCCTGTTCCGACCATTTTCCTATCATATTTATATTAAGGACACTTAGGACTTCTGGAAACAAAAATAATGAATACAAGCGTAGTAACGTATGCTACTAGCTAAGCGTTTACGTTTATTCTATAGGTTGAGCATCGTCTTCAATTGTAGCATCATTAAAATGTTACACAAAGAAACATTTTGCTTAAAAATCAACTACAGCACAGACATTGTAAAGATAGGATAAGAAAAGCTGTACATTGGGAAATGATTGAAGATAATTTTTGTAATTACTGAACAGCAATTTTAGGCATTGTTCAACCTTCTTTAATATAAAACTGTTGGTAGTATTTATGGAATTAGGATTCTACGGGAAGCATTTTGAATAAGCTCATAGTTGTAGATGCTTTTCTGTTAAATGTTTAGTCAGGCAAGCAACGGCTACTCTCATTGAGTTGCCGAAGCGGCGGTTAAAAGGGACAGGGACTATTTATGTTTCAAGTTTCCAATGATATGCTTAGTACAGTTGCCGCAATACGAAAATTCCACTGCGGCCAAAATTGGCATTCCTGCGATAAGCTATTAAATTTGAAAAAGAGGGAACAGATATAGTTAGCTCGTTCACGTTGCGAAATATCTACATACTTCAATATGTCTTCTGAGTGCCATTTTGTTGTTGTTAATGTTATTTGTTAAAAGGTTAATATTACATTTATTTACTTCCGATGGTTATCATTCATTTTGTTGTAATGTATATTAATGACATTAGGTAGTATTAAAAGTCGAAAATTAATGATTTACCGTTGCTGAAGTTGTCCGATTCACTTTCGGAAGAGCTTTCAGATTCAGATTCGGAAATATCACTTTCGCTAGACACATCCATTTCTTCAAAGCCGCATATTAAAATAAAAAAGCAAATCAATCAATATGAAATATTAAAATGAAAGCTTTATGAATTAAGGTATTTCATGAAAAACAGTATCTTCGTAAACTCTTACCATTATTGTCAATTAAATCCGAGTCATTTGCGATTATTTCAATTTTCTTAACTTTCACTGGAGTTTCAGGTTCCGGTGGTACTTCAACCCGTTTTTTCGCTTGATGTCTTCTCATGAATACTTCTTCCTTATTCTGTTTGTCTCTCAGATTTTCAAGGTAGGATATCATTTCCGTGTCAGCTAGATCAAAAGCAGTTTGTCCCTGAAATTTAAAAAAATACGATTTTGGGGGTGTTGCATTAACATCGATTATCTCCAGAGATGGGTATCCGGTATTCAAATTTGACTTCTCGATATAAACTAGTGATCCATTTATACCGATCTTTACTGACCTATGCTGACAGTTCTTAAGATAAAATCTTTGCTATTAGGCGTGAAATGGTATGTATTACTAAAAGGGGAATGTTTTGTTGAAACTATAAGAAATATTACATTAAAAAATATATTTATAACAATGCGGTACAGCAAATAGATAGGATCATGTGTTCGTTAATTGGTCTTTTAAATTTGACGACCCTAATTTTTAATTTGATGGTTTCATAGATAAACAAAAGGGCAGGATATGGGTTGAGAGAAAGGCAAGAAAAATATTGCAGAGACTCGCTTATATATAGAAAATCTCACTGTGTAGTGTAGTTTTGGGGCAGGAGAATTTGTTTTTCTGCAATGAGTTTAGCAATGCGAGTACTGAGGTTAATTCGCTGCCTATGTAGTGCGAAGAGCTGCAGCCAATAATCCTAAAACAACTGAACAGTTTCTATAAAAAACAATTCAAGCAAGTGTAGGAACTGAACAAAATGTTGATACAATTTCAAAATACAATAGTTAAATAAATAAAAGGGAAGCATGTGTTTGATTATTAAGTCAATTAGTGAGTTCATGTTTGAACACCCCCTAGAAAGCAAATTAAAAATATTCAGCTGTTCATTGGGATTTTCTGTCATTATTCTATTACTGTAACTGACTAGTAATTCAAGGCGCAGCAGGATAGTTAGAAAAATTGCCGGGATTACTAAATGTCTTTGATAGGAAGTCGTTCCTATCATGTTTTGGTAAAAAATATTTAAAGTATTATCAACTAGTTTTCCTATGTACAAATAAGTGAATTCGGAACGGCGGCCTTCCAACAACATATTTAAGGTCGTTGACAATGTCTATGTTCTTTGTATGAGAATTTTCTGTTCTTCAAATAAATTCGTCCAAAATTTCAAAAACAATTTCGATTTTGTCCTGCTACAATTTGAATCAACGACTACAAATACTTACCGGCTACAGAAAAAAATTCAGAGTAAAAAGAAAGAAAGGGGAAAAATCTCAGTGAACAGGCTTAGGGGCCTCATTAACATTAATTTTAAAATTAGTTATAAATTAAAAATCAAGATTAGAATTGTATTTACTTTTTTTGAAGAAAACAAAGAAATTCAATGCGGACGAAAGAACTATACTTACAACATAGTTTTTAGCATCCATGTCGGCTAAATTTTCAACTAACGTTTGACATATTTCTTTTTGTCCCCAATGAGCTGCAGCATGAAGTGGTGTCCACCCATCAAAATCTTGAGCGTCAATATCTGCCTCACACTGAAGAAGAACTCTGAAAACACAATATGCGAAAAAAATGTTTACAGAAAACTAATTAATTAATTAATTAAAAAATTATGTTTCAGAATATGTATGATAAATATCTAAATTAGTAATCCGTAATAATATAAACTCTTTTATAACAAACATATCTTTTAAATAAAGGAGGATTGACAAGGCGAGAACACTACTCGTACGCATGTCGGTCGTGATCACTACTGTGTTAACTAGCGGTCGTGGTGGCAGTAGTCGAGCACGCCCTTGAAAAATGTGATGGTATTCATGAAGATAATGATATAACATTGTAGATACTCAATGTAAGCTAACAAAGCGTTGTAGCATCCAGCATCTAAGGAACATATTGGATGATGGTATTTTTTCGATATTCTAAATAAATATTGGAGACTGGCAAAGTAGTAAAAAATAATAAAATATGACATTCAACTTGGAATCTACCTAAATCGCTTTCTGTATGTGCGAGTCACTTTTCTGAACTGTAGAATTTATCTTATTAAATAGAATCCAAAATAGATTTGGATGTAGATCAAACAAAGTTTTCTAATTGTCTTCGTCTTCCAGGGATAATTCTCTGCGAAGTGTCCAACTGTTACTTGCAAATCAGAATATATGTTTTGGAATAATGACTCTTCAGTGTTTTTAACAATTTGTTAGGCAACAGATTAATAGTAAAGAACTGGTCGACTAGAGCGATTTGGACGAAAATTCTGCCGACCAAACGAAATATTCGCGGTACTGAACGAGGGAAACGAATATAATTGATTTTTGACATTTGTATTTTTACTAGATGTTCATTGTGATTAGTTTTCAATTGAAATTAAATTAGAAAGTATAAAATATTTGGTGTCAGAAGTAAGGAAAGTAGTTCTGAATATTTTAACTGATTAAAAAAATACTGAGACATAAAGCGAAGAAATTTATAAAATTATTGAAAGACTAGATTAGAAGCTGCCATATAATTTGGACAGAGTACAAAAAGAAATTTAACTAAAGAGTTTCAAGAACCGAAGGTTGAATTTAAAAAAATCGTTAATAAAGAAAAAACAAACTAAATTAAATATATACATGAAAGGGAAACGTGTGTTTGATTATTAAGTTTATTTATGAGCTCAAATTTGAACACCCCATAGAAAGCATATTAAAATTATTCAGTATGTTCATTAGGATTTTTCTTTATTATTTTGTTTCTGTAACTGGTAATAATTGAAGCATAATGTAGCAGAATAATTATGAAAAATTACCGGGATTATTAGCTGTCTTTGACAGAAAGTCTTCCCAACACGTTTTGGAGGAAACCCAGACGATTAATTCAAGAAAAGCATTCAGTTAAAACATTAGAGGGAAAGAAGGGCAAAGTTTAAGGCAAGGCGCTAATTGAGACGCGTATAGCGCGTGTGAGGTGACATGACACGAGTGGCGCGACCCGAACGTGTCACACACGTCGTGTAGTGATCCGCATATTGAGACGCAGTTCGTAGCCAATTGCGTCACAAAATGTATGATTTACGAACTAATAAATTTGATATTTCAATTTTGCCTTTATATAATTAGTACCATTTGTATCATAGAACCCTATTTGATATCTTACCCCCTCCATTAAAGTCTCATCTTACCATTTTTCAAAACACTTGACAATTTGTTTACACGCGCGACACGAGAAACTGTGTCTCAACTACAGCGCGTGTCGTGCCTCGCGCCTAGCCTAATATGCCAATGAAAAATAGCCAACAACAGTTAATTAAACGCAATTTGAGGAATCGTTAGAGGTAATGAAGATTGCTAATGAAATTGTTCAGAATCAACTGAACTGAAATCAGATATATATATATATATATATATATATATATATATATATATATATATATAAAGTAAAAATTGAAATTCATCTAGTAAAATACCATATTGGAGCCAAAATCATCTACAAAAAATCAAAAAGTACCAAAGATCAAGCTGAAATTGAGGTAAAAAAGTCACACTGAGAGGAAATGGTCAAGGTATAGAAGTTACAAAATCCACTTAAAATAGCAGTTCTGAGTGCTCTATACTCTATACATATAAATCAGTTTGAGGCAGGCTACAACTAATGCACCAATGTAACAGGAAATTTTTGAGAAATTAACTCAATCCTCAATAGAAAGTATGTCATCTAATTTTTAAGCCAAGATAACTATGTTCTACTAAGTACACGAACACGAATTTTGGGGGAAACTTGTAGAAATTAGGAATTTGAGATTCATATTCGATGATTTAGCATACCCAGATGCATCGGAGTAAGTTAGAGGGCAGTTTCTCATCTGGAGTTGTATCCTGGCATTAGAAACATCGAAACTCAGAAAAGACTGTTGCAATGGTATAAAGAACTGCAACGGCTCGACACTTTGGAAATTGATGACGTTGTTTCCTGATCAAGACTGAATGTCTCTTAATCCCATGGGAACTTAAAGGCAACCAACTAAATTCTTATTCGAGATGAGAAAGGTATCTTAGCATAGAAAGGGAAATGACACCAGGGTAGTACGTCCAAATCCAGAGTTCGGAGGCCCTCAAAATTCAGTTAATTTACACTTAAGTCCAGTTGAGGATTTGCGAACTATTACCGACGAATAGATATTAAGATATGGTCAAGCAGAATTAAAACTACGGTTAGGAGAATACAGCATCGTGTATAAGGTCTTAGTGGTTGATCTAATAGTTGATACTTTCGGCAAAATCCTCCTTAACAAACCGGACAGATGAAAATAGGCATAAAGGAGAAATTGATTATGTTAAAGGAAAGAGATGCAAATTATAACTGCGAAAGTCATGGAGGATAAGGTTTGGAATCAAAATATATGAATAGATTCTGGAACAGATTATATCTGAACGAAGAGAATGAGCAAAATTGGGACTTGTATCGAACCTGTTAAGCAAACACCTGAGAATTAATTAGTTTCAGTAGCTACTGCCTTATTTGTAAATACAGCACAGAAAGAAAAACAGAGTGGAACAGTGGTAGACGTCCATCACCCAGGAGATAATCTTTTTGAAGGTGACCTTCAGAAAAAATCCCTGCTAAGAGAACCCTTCATAGAACATAGCTTCTTTCGGAAATGACTAATGGCTTTACGCTTGGTTGGAGAGTTGTCGAATTGGGACGATTAGACTCAAAGGCGACGAATCGACCAGAGTGATTGGGTCGAACATTTGTCGGTCAAATGCAACAGTGGCAGTACTCAACGAAAGTAAATTGTTTAAAAATGAAATTAAAGTAAACGTGCATTAATCGAACTCATATATGTAACAATATACATATTATATATTGATTAAATTATAGATACAGTCAATTCTAAAAACCTCACTGTTTAGTTTACTAAAAAAAATGAACAAAAAATAAGAGTTATTGTGTAAGTTTAGATTTTTAGTAAAGTCAGATATTGGAAATTAAGCAGATCGAGATGTAAGTGCCCAATATAGACACTCCCCAAATTACATATTAGGCTTAAATATGTATAATGATAACTGTAATTTACTACCTTATAAACTTATTAGTTTCTTCTATAAAGACAAAAGTATTTATTCAACTCAAATTTTATTATTTATTCTACTAATCTAGATATATTTCAATCACATGATAATATAAGAGATTTAGATTTATATTGAGAACACTTTTACCGTTTAGCTTTAGATTCAATCATAAAAAAGAGTATTCAGTTTGACATACTTGACAACCTCAATGTATCCTTTTGCAGATGCAACATGTAAAGGTGTAGCACCTGTTTTTTGATGTGGCTGATTTACAAGAGAGCTTTTAGTCGATAACCATTCTTTTGCATCTCTTAACATCATATTTTCTTCCTCCTTTCGAGCTGCTTCACAGTCTATGCCTAAAATAAGAAATTTGATAACTAGAAAATTGTAAGTTTCTGTTTAGTTTAATAAAAGTTTCATGTATTGATCGACAAAGTGAATTTATTATAGTTGTGTGTGGTGAGCTACAAAACTGACAAAGCAGAAAATTCTATCCAAGAGGCTCATTTCATCTGATAAAGTGACAATTGATATAAATTAATAATTTTTTTCGCCTGGAAAAAATCTTAAAGAATGCATATTTCACGATAAAGGTGGTTTTTAGGGAGTGGTCTATGGGTATTAATTCCCCTCGTAAGCATTGATCATATACGGGATGAGAAGAGTTTAACGGCATAGTAATTCCTCGATGATTCCTTGGACCTTCCATAGTCTTGAAATGGTTGATCTCACGTTTCCATGGCTTTGTATCTGCTATGGTGATTAGGTGAAATCCCATTTATCCCTTATATTTATACCCTTAACCGGTCATGCGTTGCCGGTCATGGTCATTGAGTCTTATCCGATCCAATCTGCGTCCTGGAACCTAGGGGTTGGTTGTCGTTGTTTTGTAGTGGCAGTGGCCGAAGGAGGGGTCTCCAAATGTTTTTAATTTGGACGCTGGGCTCGCTAATTAAATTCTCGTTGTTGTAATCATGCTCTTCAAGGTGTTGCTGCTCTTGAAAAACATTTAACATGGTTAAGGGTATAAATATGACGGATAAACTGAATTTCCCATCATTAACCTGATGACGATAGCAGATACAAAGCTATTGAAACGCTGTGAGATCAACCAATTCAAGACAATGAAAGTCCAAGGAAACTTCGACGAATGAGTTACATTCTCTACCAACTTCAGACTAACATTGGCGTAGTAATTATTTGCGATCCAAATCTTATAATGACTTTAGCCTTTTAAATGAATCTTGTAAACAAAATTTGAGTTTGTGGTAGGTGAATTCTGTGCACGTAAAAATCTATGTTGTGTACCTCATTATCCTTGTAAAATTATGGGATTGAAGTTGAATCGTTAAGATAAAAATATTGACCACAGTACCTACTGAAACGCTAGTATTTGAGACTCCCTAATGTGACATAATTAATGGATGACTCCCCTTACCCAGATAAGTGATATTGGTTATACATGCTCAATTATTATATTACAGTTAAATGGTCCGAAATCATGCGGGAACGGTAAGATGTTATAGGTATGCCAATTATGGGAACACCGGGGAAAATGCATGTAAAAGAGGCATGTTTTGAACGTTGTGAACCCTTAAATTAAACGTCAGATTACTCGACACTGCGCTAGATTGATATGTAATTGCTGAATGATTGTCAAGATGTAGTTGATTTTATTGTCTAACTGAATAATGACAATCCTAATTGTCATTATTCAGTTTTTCTCTGCAACATATACGTATTTGAGATTGTTGTAGTGTAATAAGGCAGTTTAGAAAAATGGCCAGATTATTGGTTGTCTTTTTGTGAGGAAGAATTTCTGTAGAGAAAACAAACTTCAAATACTTGGGAGGAAAAGATGAGGAGAGAAAAGCTGAATGTACAGGCAAAACAAAACTGTAATGGTTTTTGTTTTATTTGTATAAAAAATGTCTAGATAAACGCTGCTTGACGTTTCAAGAAGAAGTCTTCAAAAGTCGAATCGGATTAGATCAGAAAAGCGAACAGAAGAAAATCGATTAACATTTGTTAATCGATATAGAATTCCAGCAACAGCAACAAATAAATGAGCGATAAGAGGGTGCGAGAAGACAACTTTGCAGAAGATGAGCAAAGAATCCCGATATTTTTGTACTTTCTGTGAAGATTCAAACCCACTTATAAACTCTTATAAAAACGATAAGCATTTCTTTGTAATACAAGTCCTTGTGGTGTTAAAGTAAAATATGAATTTTGTACCCTATAGTTAATTAGCTGTATCTATCTAATCTATCTAATAATGCATGAGATCCGGACTATTTTATGGGGGTCAGGTGACTAAATGTTAAAAAACAATTTACCTCTTTTTTCAATTTCTTCTTTAAGAAGATCTTCCATTTTCTGACATTCCGCAATATCCAAAGGTATTTCACCATCATTGTTCACAGCTGCTACATTCGCTCCTTTTTCAATAAGATATTTTGCTATATATAAAAAACCACAGCTGGCAGTTGCATGCAATGGGGTCCATCCTTCGTTGTCACCTCTATTTACATCTGCGCCGTGTTCGACAAGGAATTCAACCATATCTAGATTGTCGTCGATACAAGCCTGAAAACAAATAAAATGGTTTAATTTCCAATTTCACAAACAATTGCAATCATAACTCATTTTTAATAATTCTATTGTGTAAGCCGTTACTTTGATCGTAATAATATCTTTTATTAACATTAAACAAGTAGACAGTATGTCCGACAATTCAGAGAAATTTTGTTAATATAGATCCAAATATGCGTTTAATAAACTAGGTGCTAACTAAAAAAATTAGATGTTATATAGAGAGATACCATACAAGATTTCTTATTAACCTTTGGTATAATAGAGCAGAAAGTTTTTAAGTGACTTAAAATGTAACAGTAAACCGCTTACTCGTAAATCGTATATAACCCGTAACAGATATTTTAAAATTATTTGAACATTAAAAATCCCAAATAAATATGGATTTTTTTTTCTTATATTGTGAAAAGTGATACTATCATAATTCCGCCAAGGGAAAAGTTTGATGACGCGAGATGTAAGACTGACATCTAGGATTTTCGAGAATGACACCTCGAAGAGAGTAAGGGAAAAGTTGTAGAGAATAAGAAATTTTTAAAATGGGTGTTCACAAATCTTGACCGGAGAAAATTAGGGAAAACCCATGAAATTTGTTTCAGAAATCCATAGCTGAGTTGTAATAGAAGTTGGACCCTAAATATTCCTAGTAATCATAGCCTACAATGTAGAGACTAATTGGGCTCAAGATCGATTTACGCGTTAAGTAGATTTTGCAGAATTTATAGACATGCATTGCAGAACGTTCCGTATTAATCCGGATCGTGCGATTGGGAAATACAAAATAAATTGCAAAAAAACATAATGTGCCGTAAAATGCTTGTTAATATTGGCTTAAACCAGCGACCCTTAGTTTTCCTCAGATGTCGTGACAATGGGGGGGGGCATCCAGTGGAAAGACTATTTTAATTAATAATAAACAGTAGACAGGTAACCATTAACGGAGTAAACCAATGGAAAAGTAGACCAAAATGCATAAATAGTTGGTGAATAAAAACCTAACAAACTGCGCGAAAAAAAAAATACAATTCATTATAATTTTCATCTTTCTTGAATGTAATCGAATGTCATAGCCCGTGGGTGTACTAAAGTGGAAAAATAAAAAATTATGTGTTCAAAAGCTCTTTAATAAACAGTTCATAAAAACTTTGTGAAGTTACAGTGAACAGCAGGAAATCATTGCGAAATGCCGTGAACAGCTACAAGAAAAAACATTCGAAGCTCCCGGGAACAGCTAAGGAAAACACTGTGAAATACAGAAAACAGTCAGAAAAAATAATTGCGAAGTTCCATTGCGAAGTTCCGAGAACAGCCAGAAAAAAAATGAGAAGGTACTGGGAATGGCTAGACAAATCGGGAAGTGGAATATACTTAGTGCTACACTTGTGAAGACGCGCAGGGACTAAATCAAGATCATAGAGCCAACTATTTGAACTGGCAGAACAATAAAATAATAAAAAATGAATAGACTTGTTCTATTACTTTTATGTTCGCATTATTTTCATAATTATTTATGCTATTGGTTTATTAGCACAAACATATCTTTAAAAACCCAAAGTACTTTGCACATTTTACCCATTAGTTTAGTATTCATTAAAAACTTTCGATAAAGGCCTAAATAGGCGAATGTTTGGAAATATTTGAAAGTCATCATTATAATTGTATTTTTCGCTTTTTAAGGATTGTGTAGACAGTAGCACAAACTAATACTTTGTGAAATCTATAACTGATATGGTGTGAATCCTTGGTGTGCATAGACAGATAAACAAAATGTTTTGAAGCCCAGGAGCAGATCCAGAAACGAACAAAACTATTGTCTTAAAACTTCAAAAGTTGAAATATTGTTGCTCTGTTGTTTTGTTTCCAGCTTTCGTAAAGTCATACCTGACTATGCTTTGTGGACCCCTGATAAAAATTCTTTACACCTATGAAAAATTATTGAAATTTATTTAAAAAAAATGATCACTATTTGATCCTTATTTGATGAAAATTCATTTAATTTTTTTAATTGACAATTGTTTCGCCAACTAACTATACATTTTAAAGAATACGTGAAAGTCAAGAGTGATTGTCCAATGTTTGTGCCTAAGTTCACTGACTGATAAGGAAGAACTTCATAAGAATCGTTGAATAACATTACATTCAATTTTAATGTAAAATTCAACAATAACTCCATACCATTTAATTTGTATCACCTTGTAAGTTGGTACATTTTAAGTAACCTAGTTGGGTTTCAATAAAAAGTATTTCTAACGCATAATTTTCGGTAACAAACGATAAAAAAATAATAACTTAGGGCAAGAGCTGATTCAATTCTGCTTTTCTATATACTCGTATCTTATCTTACCTTATCTTTTTAACACAATGGTTTTTTAAATACATTAGTAATTTTAAATAACAAAGGTGACGCGAAATAAATTGAGTGTCTATCTTTATGGGTCCATCAAAAAATGTGCACATAGAATAATTTCACAAAATGGGGATTTCGAATATTTCTGAAATATACAACTTCTTTAATTTTGTATCATTATTGTAAATCCTAATAAATAATGTAGTGAAAGATAATTTGTGGGGTTTGTCAACTCGTACATATTGCTATAATAACAGAATAATAGAGAAAATTTCTATACAAAATAATACTGGAAATATATCTGCTTTTAAGACTTAGTGAGTTTTTTTGAAGATGAATACTATAACGAATCTATATATTCTACATATATAAAAAGTTGTAAAGTCTATTTGTGCAAGCATTAATTAAAAATACTAAACTGATTTTGCTGAAAAGCCTATAATTAAAGCCTATAATTATACCTAAAAACCTATATATAATTTTATCAGGCTATACTTAAGTAGTTTCTAAATGATTGAGGAGGTAAATGATTATTTTGAATGTTCATCTGGGATTTTCTCTCCTCGCAATGGTTTCTGAAAAATACAGATAAGTTAAGTACTTGAATATCAAGGTGTAGTATCTAAGGGCAGTTTGTGGAAACTGTCGGGAACACTAGTCGCCCTCTTATGGAAAAAAATCTCCCGCAGGATTAACTGTGAGAAAATAGGTCTACAGATTTATCAACTAGTATTCCAGTATAATATGTTGTGTATTTTGTGTTGTACTTATCTGTTTTTTGTGACGTTTCGATTCCTTATCAGGAATTGTTGTCGAACAATGTTTGTTTGAATGTTTTGCACTATATTCGCTTGACTTTTTTTGGTAATGTCAATTGTCGGATTAATTGACTTTGAAGTTTCCTTTTTGATGTTCATTCGTCAGAAGTTGTTGCCATGCAACCGGTATCTCTACAGAGGGTGTCCCGATTTCTCCATTATTCAACAACATGCAGACATTTTCTTTGATTTTTCTTTTTTTGGTATGTTCTTCTTTAAGTAGTATTCCAGTCCATTTTGTGTGTACCGTTATCCGTGAGTACATGATTTGCCGCCAATCTTGATCTGTCTATATGTCTTCTTGAGACGTTGTATTGGTGCTCTTTTGTTCTAATTTGGAGAGGTTTGATGTTTCACCGGTATATGTTTTTCCGCAGGCACAAGGAACACACAATTTTTGGAACTTTGAGTACCGTTTTCCGGTTTTGTTTTTGTCAAATTTGATCTTAAAGTATTATTTGTTTTAAACATCGTTTTTACTTGGTATTTATTGCCAATACGTTTAATTTTTTCGGAGAGGCCGGAGACATAAGGAATAACGTTTATAATTGTAGAGTTAAT
The DNA here is from genome assembly GCA_034190945.1 of Octodonta nipae. Taxonomy (NCBI): domain Eukaryota; kingdom Metazoa; phylum Arthropoda; class Insecta; order Coleoptera; family Chrysomelidae; genus Octodonta; species Octodonta nipae. The sequence goes on from CM067218.1 coordinate 108,717,613, forward strand.
ATCAGTTTGTGTGTTGTTATTTAAATTGGAAGTATTGTGTGTTGTTTGTTGTTTTTTTTTTTGTTTTTTCTCGATTTGGTAAATTGTTTTGTTTATGAAATTTCTTGGGTATTCGTTTTGTTCTAAAACTTCCTTTATCAAACATAACTCTTTCTCAAAAAAATTTCCTTTGTTGCTGAAACTGCTTTGGCTCTGTCATATAAGGATTTAATGACTCCTTTTTTTACATTTAAAGAATGATTTGAATAAAAATTCAAATATCTATTAGTATGCGTTGGTTTCCTATAAATGCTTGTAGTGAAATTGTTGTTTGATCGGTCAACCAACACGTCTAAAAATAGAAGTTTATTTCCATTTTCTATTTCAATAGTAAATTTAATTGTAGATTCTTTGTTATTGATCGTGTCTAACAAGCAGTATAAGTCGTCTATGCTATGTTCCCATATTGCAAAAATATCATCAACGTAACGCCACCATACTTTAGGTTTTTTGAAGACAAGATTTTGGAATGGCTATGGGTTCTTCTTTGTCACCCATAGTAAGTAATATATTTATGAAATACTTTGAGAAAACTTTTATCTTTAATTCTTCAAAAAAACCTAAAGTATGTTGGCGTTACGTTGATGATATTTTTGCAATATGGGAACATAGCATAGACGACTTAAACTTCTGCTACTAGCGTTGGGTTTTATGACTCTTTTTAGTGAGTCCGTTCATTTCGTTCAGCTCACCAAAACGAGTCGTTCACAATGAGTCGTTCGTTTAAACGAAGTCGCTCCTAAACCACACAGCCGTTTAGCCTTAGGCGCATTTATATAATGTCTCTACTTGTGTAGTTCACTGCTAATTTACGTAAAAATATAAAATTTTTGTAATATTTGGCAACAAAAATAAGAACAAAAACTCTAAACATTAAAATGTAAACGTTGTAAACTCTCAAAACAAAAAAATATTTTGCTTACTTATAACTCAAATAGAAATTTATATAACAAAAATACTGCAAAACAATAACAACTTTGTGCCTTAGTGCCTGTGATAATAAAAATTAATAATCTATATTTAAAAAAGAACTGACTTCAGCTAACTTAAAATAAAAACAGTTTAGAAACCGTGTGCAATCAATCGCTATTTTCAGACATATCTTCTTTTTTACCTGATTTAATTAAGGTATAATTAAACTGAAAATTTTAGCGTATTCTTATCTCTCTCTCTCTCTCTTTTTTTTTTCTCCCACTCTCTGTCTATATTTTCCAAATATATTTTAACTTTTTTATTTGTTTTATTATTTGGAGCACTTTCTATAAATGTAACTAATTCACTCCATATTGCATCCACACTCTATATGCTTCTGTGTACTGGTCACTCCTATATAACTTATTGGTCTATCATTTTCTGAATAACCCTGTACAACTCAATACAATATTACAACGTCCTGATATCTTTAAAACCATCCAGTATAAGTACAAATCCTCTCCCCATTATTGCTCTTTCTATTTTTCTATTGTATACCAATGATTTTACTTCGCCCTATATGTCTAGTATTCCATTTATGCAACTGCTCATGGTCTACCCTATACAACAAAATTCACCTTTTTGAATCATATTTTGACTATAAATTTACTCTACCATTTATTTCAATCACCCGCTTCACCATTACCATTTATTTCAATCACTGCTTCTAAAATTTTTTTAACCCATGTCTATAATTATACCCCGTCCTACGTCCCATATTTCAAATATCCTAACTGCTTATATAACAAATTTTTGATACACCCTCAATAACAATAATTTTACCCCACCCTTACTTCAAACACCTTGTCTAAGCAACTACTTATGTTCCAAACTATATTACTTTTTTAAACCGCCCTGTATAACTGTAATTATGCTCCATCTTATATTTCAACCATGCTGTATACTCAACTGCTTCTGACAAATTTTAAAGCCTTTTGTATAACTGTAATTATTCTCCGTTCTATAACGCAAATATCCACTCTATATAACTATAGTTTTGCTCCACTTTTATTTCAACCACCTTGTATACGCAACTACTTATGTGCTATCCAATACAATATTTTTAGAACCACCCTGTATAACTAATTCAATTCCAACTTATATTTCAATCATCCTATGTATACACCTGCTAATGTACCACCTAATATTACATGCATGCACGCACATACCTTCAACCGTATTCCACACAGAAGAGATCGTCAGAATAACAAATTTTTGTTTTAATAAGCTAATGGAATATTTTCTGCAATTTCGCGCGACTGCAACTTAACTTCGTCTCTAAAATAAACTAACTTCAAAAGCATCAAAATGAAAATCATTACAGACACCCTGTACCACATACTATCATCGCATATCTTGTATTTAAACTAGATATTTATGATGAAAATTTTACATTTACCATGATGTTTACAGTTTTTGTGCATATAGTTTTTCGATATTCAGAAAAATGGTATGTTTTACGTTACAGAAAAATGTACGGAATCAAGCTGGAACATATCTTTGTATAATACAATTTACAACATTCAAATTGCGTGAGCAGTTTTAGAGAAAACAGTGAAGATTCCTTGAAAATCGCTGAAATCTAGTCCCTTATTTACATTTTTTTCTGATTTTCTAGAAAACCGTAAATCTCATGTCATAGACAATTATATGGGACCTTTCTGTAATGTTCCTTAATATAATGTAGTTTAAATCATCAAAATTGCTCAAGCCGTTTTTGAATAATCGCTCGTCATACATAAAAAAGTTGTAGACGAATTGATAACTTCCTTTTCGGAAGTCGGTTAAAAATACCCATTCATAGATTTTTTGAAAATAAAACTTTCCGACCGAATTTGAAAATAATACCTACATCTCATCAACCAGAGGGCTCTTATCTCTCTACGCACCACTGGTCCGAGCCGTCAACGAGTCTACTTCGTGATTGAACGTTCAGCACATCCGATGACTCTTGACTCGCTCCTGCTGAATGATTCTATTAATGGCGAACTGAACGAGCTATCTAGAGGAGTCGTTCGTTTTGAACGACTCATTCACGAACGACCCAAGCCTATCTGATACTTGTCAATAATCGATTTTCTGATATTTGACAATGATCGATTTTACAAAAAATCCAATTTTATGAACACGCAAAAACAAATAAACACCAACAAATAAATTTAAACATTTGACCAATAAAATTAATTTTATTATACTAAATACGACGGTTCCAAATTAGTAGATATAGAATGAAGAAATAAAAGATTGGCAAATCTTTTGCTCAAAATAGATCTTGGGGATAATATCTTCCGCTTTTATAAAAAGCCGCTCTGCTGGAGCTGATAAAGGAGGTTCTACAAGATGCTTGCAAGCTAATTTTGTAAGTTAAAGTACTAAAATGGTTTCAATGAAATGTATTGTCCCACCGAAATAGGTTTTCATTTGTAAATAATTCGACTACAAGCCCTTCTTTATTAGTTATCGAATTTATTCAATTTGGGTGTTCCACACTATATGTTACGTGATGTTCACTGATTCTGATAGATTTTATGAACTTTTTTTGCTGTACGTTGAGGGCGTTTATAGTTCTGAAGGCAAGTTTTTATCGAATTGCTATGGGCCAGGCCGTAGGAAAGTAAAACGGTCCTAGGCATAATTTGATTTGGTCGTGCGGTTGGGCCAATGTGGTTGGGTCGACTAAAAAAATTCGAGAGTGTGTAATAGGAGCACTAGCTTGACTTGGTCGGTTCTCTAAGGTTAGCCGCAAAATGAGGCGCAGTTTCATGACGTGACGCACGGTGAATCACGAACAGAGTGAATCACGGCGGGGAACATCGCAATACAGACCCCAGTTTCATTGTGCCAAGTATGACGGTTTCTGCATGTATTGATGATTTGGTTTCAGAATCGGAGTCCTCGAACCTCAGAAAGTCTTCGTGGCTTGTATTATCACACAATTTGACGGATTTTCACTGCCTCGATTAATTTTTTTCCATGTTTTAATAATATTTAACCCACTCACGGTGACAAACTGCATCATAAACACTGCGTTCCGCAGGTCACCGTGAGCATTATCTTCACGTCACTCTGCGTTGCCAGATACGGCGGTCGCACTGTTAAATTGCAATCTGTTCCGAGATAGAATGATTTTATGTGTCTTTGTAGCAGTTGTCCTTAGCATTCGAATTAAGAATTTCGTAATAATTTCTAGCCAATTCTCTTCCCCACTTTATTTCTAAGGTTTTTTTTCTACAAACCTGTCGAGACACCCATACATATATATGGTTTCCGGGAATTCATCCGCGTAGTTGGTAACTGATCCCTGCCGAGATCGATGGTAAAATGACGACGTTTCGGCAGAGTCACATCTGCCCTCTTCAGGTCGGTTCGCATAATTCTCGTAGCCTTCTGCTTTCGCTTCTAGTTACTCGAATACTGATATTTTCAGGAGCGCGCACGGTGTTATATAGTCGCGGCTCGGCGCCTATTGGTTGGCACCGTGAACGGCTGCGTGTGATTGGCCCTGGGCGCTCAGTGGGCACGCCTCCCGCCTGCTGATTTGTTATTTCCGGTTGAGTTGTTATTGGACGGGTCCGGGCCGGTACGGTGTTTAATAGAATTTTCCAACAATTAGATAAGTTCTGGATTTCATTGCGTGCATTTAGACTGTGAGGCCTCTTCGCTATTTCAATTGCCTCTCTTACGAGTCTTGATTTCGGATGATCTATATTTGCCAGTACTCTGGTGTTCTCAAAGTCTATTCGGTGTGACGTCGTGGTGGCGTGTTCCGCAACGGATGTTGTTTTTTTCCTGCTTTCTTATTGCATTCTGGTGTTCATAACGTCTAGCTTGAATTCTTCTGTTAGTTTGCCCCACATAGGTTTATGACAGTCTGCACATGGAATCTCGTACACTCCTTGTTGTTCTAAAGGGATCCTCGTCTTCGAAGTCCTCAACACCGTGCTTATTTTTCTGTCTGTATTGAAAATAGTATCGATATTGTGTCTCCGTAGAATTCTTGCAATACTGTCCGTGGTACCGTTGACATACGGTAAATAGGCCTTGGTTATTGGTGTCTCATGTTCCTCGTCTGTTCGTTTCGGTTTTGAATTTAGGGCTCTTTGAATATTTCGGTTTGTAAATCCGTTTTGTCTCAGAGCTGTTTTTAAACTGTCCTTTCCTGTTTGATGTTATCCTTGTCAGCTAGTCTTTGTGATCTGGTTACTAAAGTCTTGACAACGGCTTGTAGTTGGGCTGGGTGGTGATGAGAATTAGCATGAAGGTATCTGTTGGTGTGAGTTGCTTTCCTATATACTGTATGGCCAAGGGTTCCATCTTCCTTCCTATTTATGAGAACACCAAGGAATGGCAGTTGATTATTGGCTTCAACCTCCATGGTGAATTTTATTTTGTGATGGATGCCATTAAGGTGGTCTAAAAATGTGTTGAGGTGTTCCCTCCCATGAGGCCAAATCACAAAAGTATCATCCACATATCGCAACCATAAACTGGGTTTAAGGATTGCTGTTCTTAGTGCCAACTCCTCAAAGCTCTCCATAAAAAAGGTTCGCTATAACTGGTGAGAGTGGCGATCCCATTGGAGCTCCTTCCACTTGTTTGTATCGTTGGTTCTCGTAATCAAAATAGGTGTTCATCAAGCAAGCCTACAAGGTGTTGAGGTGGTTTGTATTTTTCTATTATGATATCCAAGGCTTCGTCGATAGGGATGTTGGTGAAAAGGGACACTACGTCAAAACTTACAAGAAGACACTCTGGTTGTAAGACCGTTTTTCTAAGTATTTCGATGAAATGTGTCGAATTTTTCACATATGAGTCTGCCCCTCTGCAAACGGTTGAAGTTGTTGGGCTAGGATTTGGCTAGCTGTTGTGTTGGGGATCCAATTGAACTTATTATTGGCCTCAAAGGTGCACCTTCTTTATGTACTTTTGGCAACCCATAGAATTTCGGACATCTCGATGACTTTTCACGCGGAATGAGTTGCAGTTGGAGATTTTTGTTGATCCTACTTGCTTGGATTTTGGCCTTGGTTGTTTTCTCCAGATAAGTTGTTGGGTCAGTAGTAATTTGTTTATATGCTGGATCTTGTAGCAATGTTTGAATTTTGTTTGAATAATCCGCTGTATCTAAAATTACAGTCGCATTTCCTTTACCAGCAGGTAGAATGACAATGTCCTTGTTAAGGCGAAGTTGTTTCAAGGCCTCATTTTCTTCTATAGATAGGTTCCTTTTGGGTGGTTTAGACTTTCTTAGAACATGTGACACATCTTGTCTAATTATTTCAGCGGTGTTCGCATCTAATTTTGAAACTGCTGTTTCCACGCCACATATTATGCTCTCTGTTGGTATGTGAGAGGGAGCAATAGCGTAATTGAATCCCTTAGCCAACACGCCAATCGAGGTAGAGTTCAATTGGACCGAAGATACGTTATAAACGGTTCTATTCGTTTCCAATTGCCTTGAGGTTAGACTGTGACCGTTATTTTCCGAGAAAAATTCGTTTTTGGGCTTCTGTTGGAGATTCAATTTGTTAAATTTTGTCTGTTGTTGCATTGTTGTCAACTCTGCATTCGTTTCGGCCTTAAATTCGCTAATTTCATCGAATTTATCCCATATTATCGGGTGGAGTGTATTGCTTACCTGTAGGTGGATATCTAAGAGTTTAGTATTAAGAACCATGGAGGTTGAAGCCAATAATCAACTGCAATTCCTTGATGTTCTCATAAATAGGAAGGAAGATGGAACCCTTGGCCATACAGTATATAGGAAAGCAACTCACACCAACAGATACCTTCATGCTAATTCTCATCACCACCCAGCCCAACTACAAGCCGCCGTCAAGACTTTAGTAACCAGATCACAAAGACTAGCTGACCAGGATAACATTAAAAAGGAAATGGACAGTTTAAAAACAGCTGTGAGACAAAACGGATTTACAAACCGAAATATTCAAAGAGCCCTAAAGTCAAAACCGGAACGAACAGACGAGGAACATGAGACACCAATAACCAAGGCCTACTTACCGTATGTCAAGGGTACCACGGACAGTATTGCAAGAATTCTACGGAGACACAATATCGATACTATTTTCAATACAGACAGAAAAATAAGCGCGGTGTTGAGGACTCCGAAGACGAGGTTCCCTTTAGAACAACAGGGAGTGTACGAGATTGTATGTGCAGACTGTCATAAAACCTACGTAGGGCAAACTAAAAGAAGAATTCAAGCTAGACGTGATGAACACCAGAATGCAATAAGAAAGCAGGAAAAAAACAACATCCATTGCGGAACACGCCACCATGACGTCACACCGAATAGACTTTGAGAACACCAGAGTACGGGCAAATATAGAACATCCGAAATCAAGACTCGTAAGAGAGGCAATTGAAATAACGAAGAGGCCTCACAGTCTAAACGCACGCAATGAAATCCAGAACTTATCGAATTGTTGGAAAATTCTATTAAACACCGTACCGGCCCGGACCCGTCCAATAACAACTCAACCGGAAATAACAAATCAGCAGGTGGGAGGCGTGCCCACTGAGCGCCCAGGGCCAATCACACGCAGCCGTTCACGGTGCCAACCAATAGGCGCCGAGCCGCGACTATATAACACCGTGCGCGCTCCGGAAAAATATCAGTATTAGAGTAACTAGAAGCGAAAGCAGAACGCTACGAGAATTATGCGAATCGACCTGAAGAGGGCAGATGTGACTCTGCCGAAACGTCGTCATTTTACCATCGATCCCGGCAGGGATCAGTTATCAACTACGCGAATGAAATCCCGGAAACCATCTAATACATTTAGGGCCTGCGAAAACTTAAAAACAAATATATATACAGGGTGTCCCAAAAGTCCCGGAACGGCATTTTATCTCGGCGGGAACGCATTTTAGAGAAAAATGTTTCAAACAAAACTTATAGGATTCGTCCCTGGCTTTCGAATTGTGACCTTGAATTTGACCTTGACCTTCAAGGTCATTTCAAGGTCAAGTCGATTTTTTCAAATGGGACAACATATTTCTGACATCGGAAATGGAAAGATCGGAAATTTTTACGTTCAAATATGTCCTTGACCATTTTTTAAACATGACCTCTGGTTGTCAGTAAAGGTCAAGTCAAGGTCAAGAACAACTTCGTTGCGTAGCCATACTAAGCATCGCATTGCCGTGGAAAAATCCTAAACCTTGGTTCTTGAAAAAAAATTTTAAACCCATATTTGACGAGCTACGCAACGAAGTGGTTCTTGACCTTGACTTGACCTTTACTGACAACGAGAGGTCATGTTTTAAAAATGGTCAAGGACATATTTGAACGTAAAAATTTCCGATCTTTCCATTTCCGATGTCAGAAATATGTTGTCCCATTTGAAAATATCGACTTGACCTTGAAGGTCAAGGTCAAATTCAAGGTCACAATTCGATAGCCAGGGACGAATCCTATAAGTTTTGTTTGAAACATTTTTCTCTAAAATGCGTTCCCGCCGAGATAAAATGCCGTTCCGGGACTTTTGGGACACCCTGTATATATATATATATATATATATATATATATATATATATATATATATATATATATATATGTTATATACGTCGTAATCAATACTTAGAATATTAATATGACAACACCGTGTAACCGGTCAAATGAGTCGTTCACATGGTGTCATATTACACGATATAGCAATTCCCAGGAAATATGCAAATGCCCATCGCACGTGTAAAATTGCTGACTGCTGACAAAGCAAAACATAGCTTATAAATGCACATGCGATGGCTGTTAGCGTCATTAAGTGTATCGCTTTCATTTATTTCATTTATATTGTAATTTTCAAGAAAACATATTTAATTTGTGTTTTAAATAAATATATTTTTTTTAAAAAGAGCATTTGTGTTTGTGAAGATATAATTATATATATATATATATGTTTTAGGTGGTTTCCGGGAATTCATCGGTGTAGTTGACAACTGATCCCTGCCGGGATCGATGGTAAAATGACGACGTTTCGGCAGAGTCACATCTGCCTCAGGTCGGTTCGCATAATTCTCGTAGCCTTCTGCTTTCGCTTCTAGTTACTCGAATACTAATGTATTATAAAGCAGAAGGCTACGAGAATTATGCGAACCGACCTGAAGAGGGCAGATGTGACTCTGCCGAAACGTCGTCATTTTACCATCGATCCCGGCAGGGATCAGTTATCAACTATGCGGATGAATTCCCGGAAACCACCTAAAACATTTAGTGCCCGCGAAAACTTAAAAACATATATATATATATATATATATAAAAACAGACATCAATGACACGTTGATTTTTTTCTATGTGGTTATTTTCATTTTATCATCGAACGGTATATACATTAAACAATAAATGGGAATTTATGACGGAATCGTTTCCATTAGTTTATTTGTATGAATTCCAGGCAAGTGAGCGAATACCGCTGAAATTATTTTTTGCTACACTTTCAGCGCTGATAGTGTCTAAATATAAAACTATTTTCGTTCAATAGTATACATTACTCATGTATTAGTAGAAGACATTAGTTTTTATTAATTCGGTGTAGCGATACACGCCGAATAAGAAGGCAATACAGATTATTTTTGTCGACGTTCAAATAATATTAAGTAATTGATAGAAATTATGTAAAAACCATGGAGTAAAACTGAAAAAACAGCAGCTGTTAATCCAGATTTTAGAACCCATAACAAGCATTTACGTCATACGTTTTGAACATTAAAATCGACACAGAAATTCTCGTACTCTTGGGAAATTCTCTTAACGTTATTTGTAAACAGGGCCCAGAACGAATATAATCGAACCGTTTAATTATAATTTGTATTTCACTTCGGGTAAAATATCAATTCTAAACACTCTAGAATAAATATAGTAAAATTTATTATTATTACTTTCAGAACTATTGACTACAGTTTTTAGATGCCTTACTAAACGAATACAGCATGTACTAACCGATTGGATGATAAATGGATTTGTATTTTCAGATCTATAATAACTACGAATTGATCAATTATCATCATTATTTACAGTTTTCTTAGGTGTATTATACTTGTTTTAAGCAATTGCTTCCCATATACAATATAATGAAATATATGAAAACACACTAATCTATCTCTATCAACCATTATTACTTTGATTATATTCTACTCTAGAGTAGGGAATTTAGCATTATTTTAATACTGTTTTTGCAAAAAATTACACAGTTGTTTGATTGGGTTATATTGAAGAAGGTACACTGCATAACACAAAAAAAGTTTGGTTAACACATTTTTACTTCGTAGTTAATTATATGCGGTGTTTGAAATAGCAAAAACCGTATTTTTGCAGTTTTTGTGACTTCTCAGCAGCAGAATAAAAATGTTGCAAAGGTAAGTGTATTGTATGCGCATTTTTATAACCTACTAAATGAGATGTTGATCGATAGGATTGGTTAATTAATAAGTGAGTTATTTGCGAAAATTGTGAAAAGAGCGCATTTTTCAAACATTCATCGCTATTGCCTACAGAAATTTAGAACGATGAAACTTGGCAAACAGTTTCACTTGCCTATCGAAAATAACTATTCAAAATTTCTACTTCATGGCTTTAAAGATTTTCGCACAAATGTAATTTTTTCCGAAAGCTCTTTATTTTCGGTGATGTTTACAATGCTCCCATTCAAATGACTTTTTTATAAATCTGAATGGAATATGATAATTATACAATGTATCAGCACTACTCGTAATATATTAACATTCTTTCGTGTTTGTTCTATTGTAAGCAAATTTAAAATTCTGCATTTTGGTATTCGATAACGCATAAATATTAGTGGAAGGGGAACATGATTTCCCCTCATGGTAGAATATGAATAGCATTTCCCAAGGAAATTACATTACATACGAGGGTAAATCAAATATAAATGGTAATTTCGCAATTCTGCTTAGAATGTAGTTTCGAGGTAGATGATGTTGTGTGGAGTAGATGTTTGGTTTATGAGGAGTGGGGAAACAAGCTGGGTTCTCGCGTATACTTGGCTTTGTCGTAAGTACCTATTGTATGATCCGTGATCCGTACGGAGTACAGTCATGGCCGAGATACATTCGTCGGTTGCGCAACAGATTTTTACTAGTGAAGGCGTTAAACCCTAACAAATTCGTCTGACGGCCACTGTTTGGGCAGGGTACACTGCCTCAGAATCGTTGGTATATGTTGCTGAGAAAATTTAAGTGTGGACCAGAACGATTATTACGATTCACGCCCAAAGACAACCCTTACAGCTGACAGTACCAGAAGCGTTCGAGAGCTTGATCGTGACCGCCGATTAACCGTGGAAGAAATTTCCTGGGTGTCAGCTATGAAAATGTTCGATCAATTATCATTGAACAACTTGGTTCCAGAAAAATTAGTGCTCGATGATTTCTGAGGTTTGAAATGTATCAAAAACATAAAGAATTGTTCGAGGGGACATTCAATTGTGGAAAGCGCAACTAATGAAGGTTCCCTGACCAGAAACAATATATGTTATATATAATATATATTGTCTTGCGTACAAAGGAATGACACCTCGAAGAGAGTATTTCTGAGGTTGTTGACTGGAGAACAAAAGCAGGTGAGATCGGATATCGCTGAAAGGCTTCTGAATTGATTTTAGCGCGACGGGAAGGCATTGTTGAAACGCATAGTTTAAAATGGCTAGAAAGGAGTAGCTAAGAAAGAATAAAAGCCGTCTCTCATCTGGAAAAGTCCTTGCAACGATTTTTTTTGACTAAGGAAATTTTTTTCTAAACGACCAATGTACATACAGTGAATGCGGATTACTACTGCCAGATGTTACGATTGGCAAAAGCCGCGTAGCCCAAACAAAAAACAAGGAATAAACGGCAAGAAATGGGCTGGGGAACCTACGAGCACCTTCATTATAGGCCTGACTTGTCCTCTTGTCACCGGGCCTCTGAAGTAATCACCGAGAGGAAAACGATTTGAAGAAATGAAGTACATGCGTAGTTGGCTTGCAACTCGGCCTTAAACATTTTATAAACAGAGAATACTGAAACTCCCAAATCGGTGGCAAAAGTGTGTAGATCACGCAGGAGGGAATATTGAATTGTTAAAACAATGATTTGTGTGTAATGACCTGAGAGGGCAGATGTGACTCTGTCGAAACGTCGTCATTAACTACGCGGATAAATTCCCGGAAACCACCTAATACATACATATATATATATATATATATATATATATATATATATATATATATATATATATATAATGGTAGGGCTTTAATTTTCATTTTTGTATTATTAGTCTATTACGTTTTTATATGAATAATGAATATAGGACTGGACCATTCGACCTGAAAATCTATATATAAATAGGCTAAGACAAAACGATTAGGTACCATTTTCTCCTCTGTCTCTCAACCGATTTTCTTCATTTTTGTTTTGTTTAGTAGCTACTGACGAACTTCAGTGCAGAATGCTAATATTAATTTATAATAATGGTTCATTCATTAAATAAAATATAATAAAAATTCATTATTTACGTCATAATGTCAACGCCAAACAACTGAATGTGCCGCGTGCCGCCACCGCCAGACGCAAAACATTGAGTAATTATATATAGAGGGACCAATGCTGTTTATACTTAGAGCATGTACGACTGGAAGTGGCATGCAAGAGTTGTTATTGTTTAGTGGTAAAGTAATCGTTGTATATTATAATTATACAGGGCGATTCCAGATATGTTCAAAATAATTTTTTTCGTGGGTGGCACATAAGCAGTTGCATATATAGGGTGTTTAAAATACAGAATAGAGTGCAATTATAACTAATAAAATAATTATATAGGAAAGCCCATTAGCGGTTGAATTTACAGGGTTCTTGCAATAGAAGGTGCAGTAGAATTACGGTTATACAGGGTGGTGCGGTGCAAAGAATATTATACAGAGATGCATATACAGGGTGGCGGAAATGGAAATGCAACATTTCGTAACCCATAAGCAGTTGTATATATAGGGAAGATGAAATATAGGGTGAGAGGAATTATAGATATACAGGATGATGATAAAAAATGTTAAAAACGGAAATGATTTATAGAGTAGCCCACGAAGAGTTCCATATATATGATGATTGAAATATAGGTCAGAGTAGAATTATAGTAAAAGAAGATAGTTAAAAATTTCATAAACAAAAAGGGTAAATACCGTGGCTCATAGGCAGTGGCATATACAGAATGGTTTACCGGGTGGTTCAAAAATGTTAAAAAATATTATGCGTGGTCCATGAGCAGTTGCATATACAGGGTGGTGGAAATATATAATGAGATGGAATTATTATAATGAGGATTTTAATAAATGTTTGAGAATTAAGTGCAATTATAGCTATACGGACAGGTTAGAAAAAATAAATATGTATGGTAGCCCATTAGCGGTTGCTTTGTTGTCATATTAAATTAAGAATTACGAATTTGAACACAAATAAAGTCCTATGAATTATATCTGAAAAAAAAATTGAATTTCTTTACTTATTTGTAGAAGCGAGATGTAAGACCGACATCTAGGATTTTCGAGGAAACTATCACACAGAGGTTCCGAATGTGGAGCCGTTCCGTGCAATTGCTGTTCTCCCTAAAGTCCTAGGATAGAATGTCCCGATACGATTTTCAGGTTACTGAACCTGCCAGAGATATTGACACAATTGGTCGAATTTCGACCACTGGGCGACAGCTAGTACTTTTAATTGATTCAATGAGGACTTACCCTATTCGAAAATTATATTAGACAAATTTTAATATACATTTGACTTTATTACTCTTGTAAGTAAGTATTAACACAATGTTTACTTACTGTATGTTTTATTTTGATTATTTTGTAGTTTTGTGAGTTGATAATGGGGTGTACGTTGTAAACCTCGAAACTAGTAAAAAATAAAACTTCCCAAGGAGTGTAGGTTAGGGATCTTTCATTTCCCTAGTATCATGATAACATTAAGAATTTTGTAGCTAAACTGTTCAGTGTTCTCATATCAGGTATAGCCATAACGAGAAATCAGAAGGGCAGGAAATATCTGCCTCAAAATAAGCATAGTATCCCTTGCTGTAGGACTGGTTGCCCCGCCAAGCCAAAACCCATATACTTAATACTAATTAATATACTGCTCACAGTGCAAACATATATACCGAGTGGACCATTTTAACTTCCTAAGTAGAATTTCTCTAAAACTGTGGGAGTTAGTGCAAAACATTTTAGACAAAAGTTGCACAACATCGAGGGGACATATCCTTATGACTTTGCCTTTGATCTTAGAGTCGTATTCAAGGTTATTTCAAGGTCAATAGCGTTTTTAAACAAATAGGAACCCCTATTTTTGAGAAAGGATTCTGAAAGAGCGGGAAATTTACGTTTAGACGAAGTAACACATATGGGATTCGAACGACCTTCGAAAATCAAGATATCAATTTTATTATGTATTTGTGTTAAGTTTTGATTAAATTAACAAATAAATAATTAATATTAAATACTTTAATAACGTATCGTCTTTATTCATGACCTTAATATACCAAAGGGTTACAAGCGATCACACACATAATACCTAAATAACAAATTAGGTTACTGGATTATTCTCAGATTTGAATAGAATTTTTTGCTTTTCCAAATCCGGGTACTGAATAGGAGTTTTCATATTGGGTTATTAGGTTTCAGACAAACAAGGTCAAAGGCCAGATCATAAGGATATGTCCCCCTTAATGTTGTGCAACTTTTGTCTCCCACAGTTTTCGAGAAATTCTACTGGGGAAATTAAAATGGTTCACCTGGTATGTCTATATCGTTTTACTGTACTTTGTGTCTTATGCGCATGTCGAAAATGTGTCATGTTTCAGTTCTTTCGTTGGGGTTATGTTTTCTCTCTGTCTGATCTATGGTTAGTGGTTTTCCATCACATTTACAACAGAGTCGCAACGCTTGCGCACAACGGGTCAAGTACCGTAAAACGATATAATCTGTTGTCTTTCTTATTCGGTGATCCTTCCACTTATGAGCGATAGCCAATGACTACTAATATAAATGAAAGAAAAATGGGTTGAAACATGACACAAAAATAGAAAGAGACACAGAGATATTTGTTTACAAATATTCCGGCCCAACAGTGGCGTTCCGTCAGCATTACATTAAATGTTTATATTGTTCAGTATCAAAATAAAACAATAATAATATTCATTATCAAAACATTCATTTATGCACGAAAAATGTTTTTTATTTACAGCTTAAATGACCTTTTATAAAACTCAATTGTACGTTTATGATTTGACACTTACCGCTGGAAAGATAATACGGTAAACGAATATGCCGTTTTCCTGAATATAAAACACTGAAATGCCATTTTATTATTAATTTTTACACTTCAAGAACATAATCATTGATCTCAAACAAGTTTCAACACCAAAAATACTTCAAATAATATAAATCTCGACATTAACCTCAAAATCACAATCTAAACAAACACAAAAGTTTTGTATCGCACTGTTGCCTGCTGATCACAAAATCCCGTAAAGCTGTAAAGCATCGGCATTTAGTCGTTGCCTACAGTGCCCAGATTTACATCTTATTGGTTACAATAGAAAGAAGTTTGGCATCGGTAAAGGATTTGTTTTTATTTTCCGGCAAACATTTTTCAACCCATTTTTAATGTAAACAGACCGGTCCATTTATATTAGTAGTCATTGGCGATAGCGATATTAGTAGAATACCCTCTTCGATCACTTCCACAAAACTACATGTTCTCGTGCGCAACTTCTCTATTTGTTGACTCAAAAAAGTTCTGTAGCATATGCCGACAGCGCTCACCAATGACACTTGCAGAACTGCATACACCATTTGAATAAATAAATTAAACCCAAAACACCACACTAAACGACCTAACTAGAATGCAATGGTCGTTTGTAAATAGCATGAATAATGTATGTACGCCAAATTCGGCAATTATGGTTATTCAAATTAAGAACTTCTGAGTTTCGTGACCTCAATGCTTCAGTTACTTGGTCAATTGAACTCCTTGGCTCTTTCCCTAATATAATTTGTAAAAATGTTCGGTGAATATTCAATTGTTGCGAACGACACCTGGTGGAGGTTTCGGGATTTTCTGTGTTGGACGAACAGTAGAGCCAACTCAAATTTTGCCATTAAGGGCCTTAATATTGTAATACTTTATAGTCCAGTCTCAAATCCCGAAAATACGTAACACTAAAATGCCGGATAATTTAAATCAGTTATATACTGCCCACCCTGTGGAGGTTTTCAAATTTGTTATTGAAATATAAGTTTAAAATCATAATTTGAGCTATTTATACTCTATTTAATTATATTAATACAAACTGACACAGGTATTCATTGAATAGTCAGATTTACCTGAATTTAAATATACAATTACAAGAGAATCAATAGGTTCAATTTGTAAGGGACAAATTCTCCCTTGAATATACAATTTGGGCTCCTGTGTTATCATCCTTAAGTAAAGGCCTGTAAGCGTATTTATTCGACCCTTAGCATCATTAAAATTAGTTTTGTGATGTCCACAATCTATTGAAGTCTCATGTTAAAGTTACTTTGATACACGGTATTGAACTATTTTCCAAAGAAAAGCATGTTGTTTTGTCGTGTAACTCACCAGAATGAATTTTGGCAACTAATTATCTACTATTGCCAAATTGCACCCGATAGAAACCTAACGTTACCCAAATAGTGCTAAATTTAAATGGGGTCAATAATATAGGACGAGTTCACATTTGCACAGTGTGTATTATTAAAATTAGGTAATTAAGAGCAATGATTGAATTTGATAATTTTCGAAATAGGGAAATTTTACGCGAATTTATGTCAGACAGTTCGTTTTTAATTTAAACCATTGGTTTTGCGTTGTTGTTTATCTGAATTATCTGTAAAATTTCTTAATGTTGGTTTTGAGATTACTATATTGTTCTTCTTAACCGACTTCCAAAAAAAGATTTATCATCTTTCAGCAACTAGTAAAACGGCTCTGTCATCTTGAATATTTTAAATTGTATTCTAGTGTATTTAGATTCCATCTATTTCTCTTTAAATTTAAAAAAAAAATGGAAAAATATGTGCATAAAACGGTGAACATCAATGTGAATAAATATCAAGTAAAGTTTCTACACAAATCTCTAAAATTGAATGTCAAGATATGTCATAAAATAGAATTGATCGTACAGTACAGGATGTCTCTAAAGCATTTTAGTTTATTTGAACTTCGTTCTTTTTTTTAAATAATGTATAAATTGTAATACATTAAGACGAATTCAGACGTGATTTCATTCATTTTTCTATAAGGTAAAACATATTATTTTTCAGCAAATCCGAAAAATAAATTCAATGTTAAGATATGTCAAAAAAGAATTATTGATTGAACAGGGTGTTTAAAATAATTTCATTTTGATTCATTTGAAGTCATTTTTAATATAAATTAAGTATATATGATTCATGGGCAGGAACGTACTTCTAAATTATACTTCTTTTGTCAAGCCTTTATTTAGCATGTAATGTTCTTAGGTATGTAAGTTGCCGGTTTCTTAATTTGTAAACAATTTTCCAACCACTTAAAAATATCCGATTGGGCCGAAATTTCACATTCTTTTTAAGGTCAGTGCTTTTAAAATGAATACTTGAAAATCTCTATATTTATATAAGTCTCTAAAACTTACCTAGCTACTTACCCCTACGTTATCATAATGACTAATTTTTTTGTTACTTCTTAGTTAGTTTTAATAAAATGTTTTTTACTCTTAAATTATTATGGTTACTTATTCCTCGTATTTATATATTTTATAGATATACAATACTTTCATTTTGAGTTTTCGGCGAAACTATTAGAATAGGTATATCAAGTTAGTTTTGATAATAGAATAGAGCAGATTTTTGAGGAAAAGTTATGAAATAAGTAAGTTTAAATTAAAATATTTGTGTAAACATATTTATTTATTATACTATTTAATATAGTATAAAAACAAATTTTTACAGTCATTATATTAACTGATGTCGATATGCTAACTTGTTGACAAAATAATCCCATCAGAACAATTACTTAAGATATTTAAATTAATCTAACCAGTCTAGATTTAGCTTTAAGCAAATTAGCTATAATAATATACGTGACTGCATATCTAATCTAAAAAATAGTAACAGTAAAGATCCCTATAGTTACATTATTTCCTCATTAACAAATTTAGTTAATCTATGCATGCAAAGTAGTGTGTTTCCAAATATGTTACAATTGTCTAAAGTAATTCCAAAATAACAAAGAAGAACTTACACATTTTAGACCAATATCTTTATCACCAATATTTGCTAAAATTTTTAAAAGCATATTCAAACAACAATTAAATGTTTATTTTGCCCAAAATAATCTATTATCACCACGTGCGTTTGGATATAGAAACAATAGGGCAACTGCAACAGCAGTAAATGATTTGAGTAAATGTACTCTAGGTTTTGAAGAGGGTATGCACACTGACGCTGCCTTTCTTGATTTAAGCAAGGCTTTTGACTTTGTGTTCAATTTTATTAAAAAACTGTTGATAAAAGTAGTGTCAGTTTAATAATATTGAATCTGAAATACTACCCTATACCAATGTGTGCCCCAAGAGGGCAAATAGTATTCCGAATACCAACGTTGGAATGTATGCAGACGATACAACTCTGCTTGTAAAAAAATATATCATATTCATGACAAAATTGGAGATGAGGAATGCAATAAAAATGTAATTGGTTTTCAACCAATAAACGAAGTCTGAATGTTGCAAAAACTAATACAGTAAAGTTTAGCTTAAAAAAGATAGGATTGGAAATAAAGATGGTGCTGTTTCTGTATTGGGAGTTACACTAGACACGGAAAATTATATAAATGTACAAAGTGAAACACTTAGTAAAAATCTTTTTATGATAAGGAGTTAGCGAGATTAAGAAAACAGCATATTATGTTACAGTGCAACAACATTTATTGTCCTTTTCGATAACTTTAACTTGTTTGATATATGTCAAGGAAAATATCAACAGAAATAAAGAGAATTTATGTCCTACATTCATAGCCCCAAAATTTTAAAATTTAGTGCCTTTAACAGCAAGACAGCTACCTGTAACATAATTAAGTACGCAATTAAAAAATATCTCAAAACTATAGCATTTTATAATTTTTAACAATATTTTAATTATAATTTCGGAGACTTGATGGTTGAGATGTAGTACCGACTATTCCCTGGTAAGTTTCTTTTCACTTCAGTGTGTTTTTAGACATTTCCTATTTAAATGTAATGGACTTTTTATGTTTCATATTACCTCTGTATTGACCAGTGTAAATACCTGTATAATTCATCAAGAAATTTATATACTCCATACTAGGGATGACTTAGTTAAATGTTGCGAGAGTGCATTTACTTTACCGAGATACTGAAGTAATAGTGCCAATAATTGCTTAATATCATTGTTTAATCAATATTGTTTCCAAATTTTTTTATAGAGAACCGCGATAGCTCGTTAATATACACATGTCCCAAAAATGAACGTCAAGACTAAACCACGGAATGGACCAGTTTATGATTAACCAGGGAAGAATAATTTAAATAATCGGAAACATTTTTTTAAGATAAGAATAAGATAATGAAGTTTGCAAAATGGTATAATACTTCTTCCAGACCCCAAATAATTATTAATATGTGTACTTTTCCGAACAAGAATCATGTATTAAAGTCATTCCAAAATTCTCGACGAATTCGAAATAAAACGAATGTGAAAGTTTATATAAATGGTTATGACACAATTTTATTACTAACACTAGAGCAAATGTTCAAACTATTTTACAGAAATGTTCAAACTATTTTATAGAAATGTATTTTTTTACAAATATATTTTGGGCTTTTTATATTTTCCATTTCTAGATGTCTTGATGGAAAAGTGATTCGATCATGACAGCACAAGAAACAAGCAATTAAATATCTTCTTTGAACTGAAATACAAAAACAAATGGAAATTTGTAATGTTTCTTTGGAATGGGATCCCAAGAACTCCATTATTTTTCACTAATAATCTGAAGGGTATTACATTAGCACCAATTATCGATATAAATTTAATTCAGAAATGTTATGAAAGAATCTGAGTAATGCATAGAGTTTCTAAAGTTGGATTGTTCTATCGACTTTTCATATGAATATGTCATAGATACGAAAGCTATGAGCGTATTTTTCACCGCATTGGAATATGAAAAATGCAATTTCACAACTCAGATAATGGTTCCTATTTTTAATAGGGAAGCATCTTTCATAAGATGTAATCAGCAGCGGAATGTTTAAAATTGATACTGGCACCATTGTAGGTTTTGACCTGTTCAATCTAGTAATCTGGTTTAATACTCCTTCTTTATGAATACGAATTCATTCCCATATTAAATTTGATAGAAATTACCGCAAAACCTAACAAACTTCATCAAAAAGAAGGAATGTTAAAAAACAGTAAGAATCCTTATTACTGAGTTTACATGAAACACCAAGACCTCTATTGTTGGATGCAATATCACTATGCCTCTTCTTGAATTCGAAAGTAAAATAGATAACTGCGAACACAAAACAGTTTAGCAACTGTTCAATATAACAGAAGAATCATGGAAAACGCTTCTAAAAACTACTACTACTACTACTACTACTACTACTATTAGTACTAGTAGCACTAATTCCCGCAGATGTCACGCTTGACCTGTCTGTTTGAAATGTAAATTCCTAATTTGATAAAATGCACTTTTTAACATGTAATAATTAGTGATATTTAACAAATGTTTCTAAGGATTTTAGATAAACAATTTTACAAAAGATGAAAGTAAACTTAATATATTATAGTCTAAAGCAAATTCACGACATGTTTATAACAACGTTTGGATTTTCAAATTTAAAACTTATACAGTATATGTTGCGCTTCTCCAGTAAAAATATATTTGCCCTAATTTTTTCTGCACCGTGTGTTAAAAATATTTCCGATTACCAAGGAACACAGCGACGGGAAAAACATATTTAAAGACTTTTACTACATTAATGAACTTGATATTTAAAAAAAATTCTCGCATTAGAAAATGTCTTTTTTTGTTAATCACTTAACAATTCAAAGGTTTACACTAATGGCTTTCTATATTTAGATTCGTTTACGTGTAGTGTAGGATAATATACCCGTGTTTATTGAGTGAGTCAGATCTCTTTTTGAATTCTGAAAAATTTCTGAACAAGTTGATAATTTTTAATATTCTAATTATTGCACATTAGAAAATATATTTCAGGATGAACCTATATTCGTAACAGTAATTTTTACCACACGTACAAATATATATATATATATATATATATATATATATATATATATATATATATATATATATATATATAATAATGTATTAGAGGTTATTGAGAAGCAATAAGCGTGTGCAAGTTCCTTTTGAGCATTTTTACAGGTAGCATAATACTGAATAATTGCTCTTTTTTAGTTCATGTGGCAACGAAGAGAGGCGCCATATGTCTTATGTTATGATACATTTTTCAACACAGAGTTGCTTATCTTTCTTCTTGTCTATGCTTCTAGTTACTCGAATACTAAGATGCTCAGTAGCGTGCGCGCTGTTATATAGTCGCGGCTTGGCGCCTATCGGTTGGCACCGTGAACGGCTGCGTGTGTTTGGCTCTTGGCGCTCAGTGGCCACGCCTCCCGCTTACTTATTGGTTATATCCGGTTGAGTTGTTATAGGGCACGGTGTTTAATAGAATTTTCCAAGAATTTGATATGTTCTAGATTTCATTGCGTGCGTTTAGACTGTGAGGCCTCTTCCCGATTTCAATTGCCTCTCTTACGAATCTCGATTTCGGGTGTTCTATATTTGCCAATACTTTGGTATTCTCAAAGTCTGTTCGGTATGACGTCGTAGTGGCGTGTTCCGCAATAGATGTTGTTTTTTCTTGCTTTCTTATGGCGTTCTGGTGTTCATCACGTCTAGCTTGAATTCTTCTGTTAGTTTGCCCCACATAGGTTTTATGACAGTTTGCACATGGATTCTCGTATCCTCCCTGTTGTTCTAAAAGGATCCTCGTCTTCAGAGTCCTTAACACGGTGCTTATTTTTCTTTCTGTATTGGTACCCTTGACATACGGTAAATATGCCTTGTTTATTGGTGTCTCATGCTGCTAGTCTGTTTGTCTCGGTTTTGACTTTAAGTCTCATTGTATATTTTGGTCTGTAAATTTATTTTGTCTCAGAGCTGTTTTTAAACTGTCCATTTCCTGTTCATGTTATCCTGGCCAGTTAGTCTGTGTGATCTGGCTACTAAAGTCTTGACGACGGCTTGTAGTTAAGCTGGGTGGTGAGAATTAGCATGAAGGTATCTGTTGGTGTGAGTTGCTTTCCTATATACTGTATGGCCAAGGGTTCCATCTACCTTCCTATTTAACAGAACATTAAGGAATGACTGTTTGATTGTTGGCTTCAACCTCCAGGGTAAATTTTATTTTGTGATGGATCCCATTGAGGTGATCTAAAAATGTGTCGAGGTGTTCCCTTCCATGACGCCAAATCACAAATGTATCATTCACATATCGCAACCATAAACTGGGTTTTCAGACTTGCTGTTCTTAGTGCCAACTCCTCAAAGTTCTCCATAAAAAGATTTGCTAACTGGTGAGAGTGGTGATCCCATTGGAGTTCATTCCACATGTTTGTATCGTTGGTTCTCGTAAACAAAATAAGTGTGCATCATTTATGTTTTATAGTTTCGGAGATAGGGGGGGGGATATTTTTTTAAATATGAAAAAATATATTTGTATTCCTCAGAATGGGACCTTTCATTTGATGTATTACATCATTTACATTCATTTAATTCTATAATTTGCCCCCCAAAATTAATATTAATGGTTTCTCCTTATTTTTCCTGTAAAGTTCGGGCAACGTTTTAAATTTTCTATTTTTGTGAAAATCTTAGGCTCAGTAGTTTCGGAGATCAGGGGGGAACGGTCGATTTTTTTAGATTTTCCCCCCAGAAGTACCCCCAAAATCAAAATTTCTTCTTTTACGATATATACTCCTGATCGGGTCCCCAAACTATACATTCATACCAAATTTCAAGCTCTTTCGTCCAGTAGTTTAGGAGAAAATTGCTGTGATGTGACAGAGGCAGAAATCCGGAGTGATATTATAAGGGTATCCGTATAATGTATATACGGAACCCTAAAAACCAAGGAGTTATTTTTTATGTTTGTTAATGTGTTTGTTCATGACGGTTATCTATACACTCTTCAACACATGACATTGATTCAATAAGGTGGTCCTTTTCTTCTTGAGAAATCCTATACCAAGCTCCCTGTATTTGATGTCTTAGAACCTCCAAAGTCCATGAGGGCTGGGGTAAATTTCCGAGCCTTCTACCCATCATATCCCAAATGTTCTATGGGCGAAAGATTGGGGGATCTGGGTGGCAATGTCAACAGATTCACATGGGTCTCTTCAAAAAACTAAACTAACTCTTGCAACAGGAAGCTGAGCACTATCTTGTTGAAATAAAGGATCGATGAGTCAATCAAAGTAAGGGAGTTCATACGGCTCCACTAGTTCTTGAAGATAACGTTGCGCTGTTATGTTGCCTCGAACAAAGACTAAAGATCAGAGGTAGCAAAATGGGGTCGATAATACTGCAGTCCAAGAGACCTTATATGGATCCCATCTAACAGTTTGTTTTTTAGTAAATTGAGAAAAACAAAAAACGACTACAATATTAATTGACAAAAAAGTTTATATGAAAAACATTCACCAAACTTTAACAAAATTTAATCATTTACTGCTTATTAAGTATAGCATCTTTGTTTTACCACACCAATATTAAATTTAAACATCTCCTTCTGGGTATAGCGATTTATTTGTCAGTGAGACAGTATAATTACTTATGTGGTATAGTTGAATATAGCAAGGTGTATGTTCTTATTCATTAAAGGGAAACCTATTTGATTACACTTTTTGTAATGAGATTATGGAACAATATATAATCATAAACGATCTTGGTGAATATTTTTGTATAATAACTTTTCTTTTAATTAACATATCTCCTCAAGTCGTCTCTGTGATTACTGGGTTTTGTTTTAAGACAGTGCAATATTTTTCATAGCATATCAATCCTAAAAGCTTTATATATATATATATATATATATATATATATATATATATATATATATATATATATATATATATAATATGCACAAATTTAATTTATTGTTATCTCATTTGGTATCCTAATTATAAAAGTTACTACAAACTTTTAGAGGCAGTTCAAAGAAAGTATATGAAATTTCTCGGATTTCGTGTTGTCGGTGGTTATGAGGATATCAGCACATTACTGTAAAACAGATTCAATATGATGTTTATAAGAATATTTATATATATATATATATATATATATATATATATAAATCTAATTATAATGGTAACGGCTGTTAAAATTTAGTATTCAAACGAATTGTGGGTAGCAGCCAAAGATTAATAAGTGTACTCTTTTATAGTATCAACTATTGATGACTGATACTAATATATATGTGTATATATAAAATAATAATCAACCCATACGTTTTTGTTTTTGTGATATATATTTGCATATATTACTTACTTTTGGAACTTGTCTTGAAATTTATTTATTTATTTATTTTCTTAAACTTAAAAAAAAACTCTCATCCCTTATAATATTACCTCCGACATTTCTATGGTTTCACATTTATATTTGTCATCAAAAAATTCAAATTTGGATCTATTTTCATAAACTACAACCATAAAACTAAATGTTACATTTTTTAATTCTCTAGAGATGCTAATTTTATTTTGTGAACCTCAACTTTAGTAAGTTACCATTTATTTCATTTATAGTACTTATAATAACAACAATATTTGTAACTTTTTCAGTATTTGACTGACGAAGGAATAAAAGAATTCCGAAAGCTCTCATATAAAAAAGAGTACACTTATTAATCTTTGGCTGCTACCCGCAATTCGTTTGATATATATATATATATATATATATATATATATATATATATATATATATATATATATAGATACATACTGTAAAACAGATTCAATATGATGTTTATAAGAAAATATATATATATATATATATATATATATATATATATATATATATATAGATACAATTAAAGATTTTCTGCATTAAGACTCCCATAATAAGTTAAACAAGTATGTAGTGGCATACTGTTTGGAGTGGCAAGTATTAACTTTGAAATCTGGAAAACTGCAGGTTCAATTGTGTGAAGTATCCTTTTTTAATTGCCATTCATACAATGTGTTATATTTTATATGATTAAGACATGAATTTATTATTACTTTGTTTCATAAAATATGTGTGTACATTAAGTTTATGCATTAGTTTAATATTTGTTAAATATCAAATCCTGTTAAATGATATTTCTTGGGGTGAAAAGCCATATTTTTCACTTAAAAATGCAAATATGCTTATTTCCTCTAAAAATTATAATACTCTTATTATGCCTTCACTAGATAAATAACTATTTAAAAACATTTTTAGGATCTTTGATTAATTTGCCTGTTCATTTGGGATTCCGCCTATAGATTTTTCCTATAACAGATGAGTATTTAAAAATTTTAAATAGAGAACAAAGTATAGTAGGGCAATTTCGAAAAAAATTGTGTGTATGGCAACTGTTCTCATCATAGATATTCTGAGAGGCAGAGGGACATCTACGATATGATCAATCAGTATTCCTGTATATAAATACTGTTTTGTGTATTGTGTGGTACAGATCTGTCTGATCAAATTTGTACCAAAGTGAAAAACTAAGTATAATAATATAAGAGTTAGAGCCAAAATGTCTCAAAACACTGATAAGTAACACACAATATACAAAACACATTTATATACACAAGAATACTCGTTGATTATATTGTAGACATCTCATTGTTTGAGAATATCTGAGAAAATAATTTTTGTACAGAGTACTTAATCTAGACAATTTTACAATTAAATTTTGTTCTCCATTTACAATTTACAAATATTTATGTATTGCAGGAAAAACCTGAGGGGAGAAACCCCAACTAAACAGGAAAAACAAATAACAATTCAGTTTAGTCCAGTAAATATCCTACATTCATACTGATATTATAATTTTTGCAATTATTAACTTCCAAGTCATTAAAGTGTAACTTTGGGATATTAAATCCATGTATTTCTGAAAATTTTTGAAAGTTTTTGAAAACTAAAAATCCAATATTAAGTTAAGCAGAAATCAGAATCCTAAAATAAGTTAATTAAGCGGTTAGTAAGATACTGCTTGGGAGTTTAAGTATTATCTTTGAAATTTGTTAGATATTCTTTTACTATTAGTTTTTATATAATTAAGAATTTTATTAATTCTTTGTTGAATAAAATAAATTTGTAAATTCAGTGTATGCTTTAGTTCAATATTTTGTCTTATTATATCTAAAAGTCCTAGTTTAATGGTGTTTCTTAGAAAAATGGCTTTTTATACAAACTCTTTTCATAATATAAGTGGTAATTAAAAAAGAAATTAGTGAGTCAATGTTACCATAGATATCAATATTTTTTACTTTAAAATGTAAAAGCTGATTTAATCTAGAAATTATAATGCTGTTATTATGCTGGCATTGATGAAAAAGTCCAGAAAATATTCTTTAAAAATTATACTTTTCCACTGAATTTATAATTTTTGCATTTAATCAGTTTGCAGAAAGTAAGTAAACAAAGTTTTATTTATAGTGGAACTTTGGGACATAAAAAAAGTTTACAGTTCCAGTGTAATATTTGGGATGGCAGGCTGGCTACCTATTGTTGTTAGTAAATGCTAAATTTA
This sequence comes from Octodonta nipae, assembly GCA_034190945.1. Lineage (NCBI taxonomy): Eukaryota > Metazoa > Arthropoda > Insecta > Coleoptera > Chrysomelidae > Octodonta > Octodonta nipae. Next base: position 108,744,530 of record CM067218.1, read on the forward strand.
ATCTTAAATTACATTTTATTGTGCAGTTATATTGAAAAAACTATGAGATTGTTATCCAAATTTCATTACCTATCTATTTTTACATTTATTAATTTATTATGTATAAGTTTGATATTAGCATATTCAAATATTAACCAGTAATTAGAAAATGATTTCTGTACTTATATCAATTTTTGGGATTGTTTATTTGCATGAGTCATTTTTATTGGAAAACTATAGGAAATCAATATTTAATTATCACATTTTATATAAGAATTGAATTATTTAATTGTCCATTAACAAGAAAAATAATCAATTCACAGAATAACTTACTTACTTTTTTTATCTTATCTATCAAACATACCTTGTTCAATATATAATGATGTATTCATTAATCACCCTTTTAGGCATATATTAATTGAGCTGAATTGAAATTTAAAAATGTATTACTACAAATAATATCATATTGACATTTATTATTATAGATTTGTCAAATATGTAATGAAAAAAAGAGATTTAGAAAATAAAACTTTTCTTAAAGTACAAGTTTTATCTTTATTAATAACATACTCAATACTGTTTCATATCTGATCTGTATTTGTGGTTATAGGTTCAGAATAGTTAAAAAATAAGCTCATTAACTTATAAAAATCAAAAAGTAGTTGAATATTTCATTAATAGCCTAATAAGACAAGTGATTCATTATTTACCACTTTCAATTCATATATTTTGATTGCAGTAAAAAATGGTGTAAATGCTATTGTGATTTCAATTTAGGTAGCCTGATTTTGAGAAGAAATTATGATTATAAGTTTTATTTATTATATTAGAAAGTACTGTTTGATATAAAAACAATAGATCATGTTCAATTGTAACATTTTGTTGTGGAAAAACTACATAGAAATTTCAATTACATATACAGGGTGTTGCCCCTATTGGAAAAATAAACAAATAAAAGTGAAAAAGTTGGGTTAACAAGTTTAAAAAGGTCTTATTGCTTTGGGGTGTTTTCATACAACTTACATTATGTGACACAATAAACCATTCTGTTTGGGAACGATTTGATAAACAATCATTAATGATTTATAAAAATTATCGGTGCAGCTAGTAGCCATATTGACAAAATTCATGAAATAATTTCAGGACACCATTTCAGAAAGTTAATATCAGTATTCTGTTACTTACCTGATGTAAAGCAGTTAATCCGTCTACATTTGCTGTGTTTATATCAGCACCCTTTTCTAGTAATTTTTCCACTTCATGCTTATCACCTGCGGCACAAGCAGCTAAAAAGACACATCCCGAAGAAAACTTAATTTTTCGAGTCTTTTGCTTTGGAGATGAAGGTTCTTTGTTTGTATCTGAATCTTCCCATCTTTTTAATTGTTCTTCTCTTTTATATTGTGCTGAATTTCGAGTCTCTAAAGACATGATTATTTAATCCTGTAAGACCACAGACACACACATAACTCAACTGCACAGCTTCATAGTACACATTTGACATTGGAGTGACAGCATAATGATGGCTGTCGATTACAATGACATGGAACATAATTATATAGACCTGTGGTATGGAGAGATTGAACTAAATGCTAAAATCCTTACAAAATTGTCAACAGGTAGTTCATTTGAATCAAAGTATAAAGTATTATTTTTTTGTAATTAAATTACAGTTGGAGATGCTCAAAAATAGTAGGTATATTGAGATATTAGCTTGCATTAAATTGCCTTATTTTTCAGGATGAGGTCTTCATCAAAAAAACATTTGGTTACATAGTTTTGTAGGAACAATTTGGAACCTAATAGGTGGATCAATTTGGGGCTAGTTACTACTGTTACTAGAACCTAATCAGTCTGAACTTATTTTATACTATTTTGTTGCATAGAGTTTCCTATATATTGGTTAAATGTTACATAAAAAAAATTCATTAAAATTGGTCCTGGTTATATTGAAAACTATATATAGAGTAATAGTTGGCTGAATATGTAACAGAGAATTTGTTCAAAAAGTTTTGTTTCAGTTGAAACCATCTAATAAATTGTCTTCTAAACGTTGTTTGTGGCATGTTCTTGATTACTTTTATGTTTTTTTGGGCAATAACACCACAATAGAAATAAAACTACGTATATTGCAGGAATACCAAATGTTTCAAAGTCAATCACATCAATAAATATAAAGCCATTGACAATGAAGTCAGAATAGACTTTGAAACATTTGGTATTCCTGCAATATACGTAGTTTTATTTCTATTGTGGTGTTATTCCCCAAAAAAACATAAAAGTAATCATCTAATAAAGTCCCATATGTAACTACAGAAATTTTAACAATGTGTATGCTGTCTATGTGGAGATACAAAAAGGTCAATTTTAACCTTTCTGCAAGTCTAATATAGTGAGTTTTCTTTATTAGTATTTGTATTCTATGCGGAAGTAACCTGTGGGAATGTATCTGTTTCTGTTGTAGTTGATTTACAATTATGGAGCTAATCATGGGCAGATCGAAAGGGGGGCGATGGGGGTGATCACTTCCAATGAGCCTCAAAGTTACTAAATTTAATTTTAAAATGAAGTACTCTTAACCCAATAGTCTAAAAGAAGGTAACTTCTATGGGTTTAAACTTCAAAACATGTTTTTAATAAAATAGCCCAATAAATCTGGGTATAAAATTGTATTTCGGTAAATTTAGTACAGGACCACACTCCTGAGGCATGAAATCACTCCACTGGAAGCATCTGTCTGGGTCTGCCCCTGGAGGTAGCACAAGATGGGGTCAATAATGCTGTGCTCCAAAAGAGCTTATATGCTGATCAACCCATTCAGACACTTACAAGATGGCCCTGTCTCCTAACCACTCAGCAGCCAAATTTTAACTTGTCCAAAATTTATCTCTGAAGGCCATAAGTCTTAGACTTCATTTGTGCCCCTTCAACGTCTGGTGCATACTCTTCTCCGATTTTGGGTATTTTCAAAACGCCCCTGACAACATTTCATAACAGTACTTGTATTTCTGTTAGTGCGGTTAGCGATTTCTCGAAATGAATAACCCGCCTCCCGTAAACCAATAATGCGACGTCTAATACAGAATAAAAATTTATTTAACGTTTTATTTGGGATTTAGTAAGTTTAATGTTTTCTGTTTGTAACAGCTATATTAAAAATGTATAATCAATTTTTATTATCAATTGCATGGATTGATAGCAACAAAAACACATTAGGTTTACTAGCATTTTTTTTATGGAATCTAGGAATTTTTTTCCACAAACGTGATATTGCGCACAAAATGATACCATTGGAGTAACATCATGGAATTGTTCCTATAATTTAGTAGTAGCATAGTAAGAATATTTTCATGCTTCTTTATTTGAATGCCTTACAAGAAACTATCTATTTTTTGAAAATTGCTTTTCCTGGTTGAGTTTCCACTCTTGTGGCCACTGCAAAATATGTACTAATATTTGAGAGCAAATTCTGAAATTTTGGACAGATTTTTTTTTATTCATGATATGAGTTTACATACATTTTTTTACTTGTTTTGAAAATTTATAAATTTATTTTTTTGATTTATTGAAATTATTAGCTCAACCAATACTGGAAGTAATGTTTTTATTTTCAACTAAACTCTATAAGTTCACAAAACAGTATATAATTTTCATTGTTGCATATATTAAGGGAATTTTTACCTTACATTTTTCTGGTGGGTTGACTGTTCAGTAAATAATTCACTATAGTTTTATTTCTTGGATTTCTTTTACTTTCAATACTTTATCAAAAAATTAAACAAATACTTATATGTATTTAGGAGTAGTCAAGGTTTAGTTTCAACCTCAAGGAACCACATACTATTCTTATGGAAAATGGCTTTCAGCTATTTTTTTTTTGAAATATTGCCATCTGATAGCTGTGAAGTTGTGGGTCCAAAGTCTCCATGGACAGGAACTCTGAAAGCCTTTTGTTTTCAAATTAGTTTTTTGACCCTTTGCTCTACATGCCAAAAATATACCAAGGTATATATTTGTACTACATAAGTACATCTAAATAATACATATTCATATTAAGATACAAACAGATTGTATATTTGTGAATATTATTTAGGTACATGTACGTAATACCAAACACTACCTATCATTGCTGTATTTTTTTCTATGAAGAGCAAGAGGTATAAACATCTAATTTGAGGGGCTGGTCACTGAAAAACAAAGTTTGTTCCCATGGAGACTTTTGATCCATAAGTTCAGAAATATCAAATGAAAAAGTTTAATAAAACAAGCCAAAGGCCACTTTTTTGCTGTCTCCAGATTTTAGGGTAAAAATCTCATAGATTACAATAATCAAAAGTCTGTGGGAACCTAATGTGTTTTTGTCACTGTCAACCCACATATACACCCTAACAAGCTTCTAATAGAAACATTAAGTTATATATTTTCAATATAGCATTTACAGTAGAAAACAATAAACTTACTGATTAAAACCATTTTTTATTTTGTATTAGTAATTACATTTAAGCTCAATTATTCTAAATGGATTACAAAAGAAATAGATAAAATCCCACATTTTATGTTCATATAGAATCCTTAAGATTACACGATGCATTAATTAATTTAATTTAATTAAAATCCCATTCATTCCAATGAAGAAAATTTGCAATAAGCTAGATTTAAAACTGTTTTGTTCATTCGCCAGAACTTGCGGATTTTTACAAGGGGTTTTATAAATACAATTTTTTGTATTTTGAGTTGTTTTTTTTTTGTTTTGTTTTTGATATAATTAATTTTAGTGTTCTTCTTATTTTAAAAGATTTTTTAATACTATATTACACAACTAATAATATCGCTTATGTCTATGTCAAGATACAATTTTTGAATTGCCAACTTTTGGATATAGACAACAAAAATATTTTTATATTTCCCCAATTCGCCTCTTTGAAAGATTTTTATCATAAAATCATTTTTGTGGAGGTTGCTTATTTTCAAACTATGAAAATTAACTTATCTGCAAGTAATCTAGTTAGGAAAAGATTATTACATTATGCCCCTCCCCCCCAACACATATAAATTACAAAAAATTATTTGCATTTTCTATTGTTATATTTTCAACACTTTGGAACTCTGCGACAATGACAGAGATTGCGACAACACCTTGATGAAAGACCTTCTTAGGTAAGTTTTCGATATCAAACTTTTCTATTCTAGCGAGGGTAAGGTCAGTGTGACAAGTTGAATAAAAAGTGAAGTTTCAAAGCGTGTTTGTGAGAAAAAGACTAAATGAATGGAGTCGCCACAAGTAAAATTTGTTTTGTTATTTCTCATTCTTGGAAAAGCCCCTTATAAGTATGGGCGAAACGTCGGAAAACTTTGTTTATTTGCCGGTTTAGGTATATAAATAAATTAATTCGAAAAAATGACGCGGTCCAAATCCGGAAAAAGCAGAATCAGCTATGACTCTGGCCGCGAAAACCTCCGTTCTCATTTAATGGTGTACTGTTTTTATTTTCACAATCGGGTTCAGTTCCTGGATTTATTTAAAAATACAGTCCAACTCACTCTAATTTATTTCCACTACTTTAACACAATTTATATTCACAGAACTATTTATAATTTATATTGAACACTGGCTTTGAGTATACGTCAGTCGAATACTGAATGAATGCTTCCTCAGCTCTCCGTATTTATATATTTCTTCTCGGAATTCTCCAGAACGTCAAAGAGCCGCCGAGACCAGACTAGATTCTTCGAGAAATACATCAAAGCAAGCCGCCGAGCTCGATGCGGGAGCCGAACAACATTTCGGATTCCCAGAAATATCAGAGGAATGACTCTTCCACGGAATACAACTGAAGCTGCTACCATGATTAGAGCAGCACTCGTCACAATCCAAAAAAAAGTCGACATCCTGATCAGCCGTCTTACTCCAGTCATTATATACATTCGCAAATGAACTGAGAAAGCTAAATTATTGATATGAGGTGGGGGTTGCCTAGAAAAACTTGAAATTGTCTACCAAGATTTCCTATATGGGTTTTCCGCCATCTTGAAAAATTGGTTAAATTGGTTTTTTGGCAATAACTTTTTTGTAGCTTTTTTCATGATCTACAATTTATGTCATACATTTTTCGCGTTTTTCGAGATATCGATCGAAAAATTAAAATATTTAGGCATGAAATTTACTATCTCTAGCGGACCCCAAAGTCGGTGAGTCAAAAAAAATGTAAAGTTGTTTAAGGAATTAATGTTATATAATATAAATAAATAATACAGCAAATTATGGATCACATACATAGAATTTATTGAACAAATAATTTGTTTATGCAATAAAAAAAAGGTAAGCGGATTACATATTTCGTCCATATATTTCGTATTTCGGTTGTATGCACGCGTTATATATAACAAATAAAAGGTTTTACAATAAATTTTTGTGATAAACAAAAGTGCGAAGCATACGTTCAAACGAATAAAAGGTTCTACAGTACATTTTTGAGATAAAAAAATACATGCACACGTTAAAACGGATAAAAGGTTTTCAAAAAATGTTTCGATACAAAATAAATGCATATGGAATACAAAAACACGTATGGAAATTTTTTAATGAACAATATCCTGTATGCGTAGCCTTCCTGTAGACTGTTGTTTGGATTCCGGTCCTAGTCCTTTGACACTTTACATCAGGGAATGGTAGGCACTCACTCTCTTCCATCTCCATGGTAAATCTAATGGATGGTTGGGATTGGTTCAGGTGCTCCAGGAATGCCTGTCAAATAATAAAAGTGTCATCGACATACCTCAACCATAGCTTAGGCTGCTTCTCGTACCTCCTCAGTACATGTTCTTCGAATTATTCCATGTAGATGTTGGCGATGGTTGGTGATAAACGGGGAACCCATAGGCAATCCATCTTTTTGCATGAAGAACCGGTCCTTCTTCTGAAAGTAGCAGTTCTTCAGGCAATATTGAAGTAAGTCCATGATTGAGTCTATTGGTAGCTCCGTCCTCTCCATCACGTTTCGTCTTCAGTAAGTTTCTTTCTCGTTGAGAGATTCGTCTAGTGGTACGTTCGTGAATAGGTTTTCAACGTCGAAACTTACTAAGCGATGTTCTGGCCCAAGTTCCATTGATCCGATGATTTAGACAAAGTGCTTGGAGTCCTTGACGTTCAATGACGTTTTGCCCTCCAAAGGTTGGATGATTGGTAGAAGGAATTTTCCGATGGAAAGTCAGAACCGCAATTGAGAAAACACAACACATCAAACAAAACATCAACAAATCCGAAAGGAGGATCATAAAAACACTTAAGGACGACAAATCTATCATCATTCTACCAACTGACAAAGAAAATGCCACCATTCTGATGGACAGAACGGAAATACAACAAGAAAATCGACGAAGTACTGGCGAAGGGAAAAATCAAGCCACTGTCTACTAATCCAACTTCCAAAATAGAAGGTAAAACTTACAGCACTCTCAGAGATCATGCTGAATACATTCTACCTGAGACCAGGAGAAAATTGACGCCACATCACTGCAAACCACCACATCTTTATGGACTACCCAAGATACACAAAGCTGGAGTACCTTTCAAACCGATTACAAGTTCGCACAACTCATCAATAGCAGCAGTATCGAAATTCCTTTCACCAATCATCCAACCTTTGGAGGGCTAAACGTCATCGCACGTCAAGGACTCAAAGCCCTTTGTCGAAATCATCGGATCAATGGAACTTGAGACACAACATCTGTTAGTAAGATTCGACGTTGAAAACCTTTTCACGCACGTAGCACTAGACGAATCTCTCAACATAGTGAGAAAGAAATTTGCTGAAGACGAAACCCTGATGGAGAGGACGGAGCTACTAATAGACTCAATCATGGACTTACTTGAATGTTGCCTGAAGAACTGCTACTTTCAGGAGAAGGACCGGTTCCTCATTCAAGAAGATGGATTGCCTATGGGTTCCCCGTTATCACCAACCATCGTCAACATCTACATGAAATGGTTCGAAGAACATGTACTGAGGAGGTACGAGAAGCAGCTTAAGCTATGGTTGAGGTATGTCGATGACACCTTTATTATTTGGCAACATGGAGAGACAGAACTACAGTCATTCCTGGAGCACCTGAACCAATCCCAACCATCCATTAGATTCACCATGGAGATGGAAGAGAGTGGGTGCCTACCATTCCTTGATGTAAAGTGTCAAAGGACTAGGACCGGAATCCAAACAACAGTCTACAGGAAGGCTACGTATACAGGATTATACCTTCACTACAATTCCAACCACCCATCAGCAACGAAAATTGGCATCATCAAAACACTAATCCATAGAGCCAAAAATATCTGCAGCACACCAGAAGCCCACAAAGAAGAACAAGTGAAACTTAGAGAAGACCTTTTGTCGAATGGATATCCGGAAACGATCATTACCAAGGCGTTTGAAGAGCTGGACAAACCACCTAGGCAGGAAGAGGACATAACAGTAGCAACTCTCTACTATTACCGTATACTAAAGGCTTGTCGGAGAAACTTAGAAGAATTGCATACAGCTACGGAATCAAAATGATCTTCAAAAGCAACAACACATTGAGGAGCATGATAATAAGAACGAGGCCCGACGCATCAGCAATACCAGATAACTGTATTGTAATGTTTTTATTTTCACACACGGGTTCTGCTCAGTTCTTGGATTTATTAAAAACACAGTCCAACTCACTCTAATTTATTTCCATTACTATAACACAATTTATATTCACAGAAATATTTACATTTATCTTAACTATACAATACGACCGTCGAAAACTGAAAGCTTCCTATTGCCAACTGTTCATATTTATATATTTCTCTCCGAATTGTCTGGTAAGTCCATGAACCATCGGGAACCTCTTTTATCTTCTGGAAGCTTTAAGGGAATTCCCAGTAACGGCAGTGGTCGGCCTGTTGAGAGACAAACATTTCGGATTCCCATAATTATCGGAATAATGTCCCTTCCACGAATTGGTTGATGGCCGATCGCACCAGCGGTCGTATGAATTCTCGTAACAGTATATACAGCATACCGTGTGAATATGTCAATCTTTACATTGGAGAGACAAAGCGACCGCTGTACAACAGGGTTAAGGAACACCGCACAGCTACTTAAAGGACGGAGGTAACGAAGTCTGGGCTAGCGAAATAGGTATAGACCGAACACCATAATATTAACTGGTAACAGGCCAGAGCAATTCACAAGGAAGAACAGTGGTACAAAAGAAAATTTATGGAGACAGCATATATAATCTTGAAAGAAAACATAATTAGGGAGCCCAGCAACCAAATTAAAAATATTTGGGGAGCTCTTTTTCGGCCTCTGCCGCTACGCATCACCGGCAACCAACCCCCAGGTACGACAACACTGATTGGATGGGATAAGACCCAATGACCGTAATCGGCGACGCATGACCGGTTAAGCGTATAATATATATGTGCGATCAACCACTTCAAGACGATGGAAGTCCAAAGAAACTTCAAGATTATTCTGTTATGTTTAAAGTAAGCATTTCATTATTACTCTTATAAGTAATTTTATTCCTTTATTTTAACCAATTTTGATTTTATTTTTTATTTGATAGATTGGCATTATCGATGCCGATAATTTCTTTCTTTGCATTAGTTCCATCTGCCATATTATATTATATTGTTTTATTTTTCTAAAAGTTGATTTCCGAACATCACCTTTTAATATGTAATGGAAGTTGTTATATTTACAACGGAATTTAAATCGTATGTGGTTTCTTACATATATCAATTTCATCTTGAATTATATACAAACAACTGCGAAGAAACCTACACGAGACCGTTCTCACAGTAAAATCGTTGACGTGTCAGCACTTTTCTAACTGTTATAAAAGCAACTGAGAACGATCTCGTCTTGTCATTCAAATATTAGTTTTTAGTAATTTAATTATTGTTCATTGTTTCAGTTATCTAATTTTCTTTTTATGTATTTTTGAGTAACTAATTATTTTTTAAAAAGTGATTGAACATTTATATGTAGTTATCGATCGATTAGAAGGGGATATCACGTGATGAGGGATTAGTTGGGTGTATGGTTTATTTAATCTGGTTATTACGGAGGGCTATGCTGTAGGAAGGGGGAGCTGTCATCGCGTCGGTTTAGACAGCGAGAATTCGAGTCCGATTCTTCTTTCCCGTTTCTTGATTTTCTCATAACAAAAACCAACAAAGGTTTGATCCAAATATTTGCTTGAAAAAATGATATGAGTTCACAAATGGAACAATTTATCACTTTACAAAATAAATAAATAAATAAGAAGCACATCGAGAACTTGTCTACAAATACTTATCTACTTCCACCCCTTTCCAACGACATATCACACGTACTTGAAAGTAATTAGAATCATAAAAAAACTTAAGATTGTAACTTACAAGGATAGAACTACAAAAAAATATAAAACATTTCTAAAAAAATATAACCGACTTCCAAATATAACTAAAAAAATGAAAATAGTTATAACGAAATACAACTCTAGGCAGTAAATAACACATTCAATGTTGTTAGGTACCTACACACAAAGTAAAAAATTGAAACACTAAAAGGTGCTCATTATGAACAAATTAATTACCTACCTATCTAGTATATTTTTGAAGTTGGTGCTAAGCCAATCTAAAATCCTGCATTGCGTACTTATCTACAACTTCATCAAACTTGATTGTTGTTTTGTTTACATTGTACAATTTTTATTCACCCTGTATAAAAATTATTCTTCTCCGCCCTATATTTAACTGTCACTTATTCATGGACAACATTTTATAATTTTTTTTCAAATATTTTTCGACCAGCAAACGTCCACTCCATCCTGTAAATATCATCCTACTCCGTACTATATGCTGGTTAAAATATATTCAAATCCTTTTGGGCCGCCCTATAAATAATTTCTCTAACGTTTTTATTATTACCGTGTATAACAGTATCTCCTCTCCATACTATATTGTCACTTAGGCTACGTAATGAAGCATTTTTAAATCATATTGTATAACTATATTTCTACTTAGCATATATTTCAACCACCCTGCAAATAAACCTACTTATTGCCACTCAATATAACCCTGTATAACTGTAATTTCATTCCAACCCGTATTCTAAGCACCTTGGAAATTCAACTGCTAATGGCCTTACCTTATGGTTCTAGCTTTATTTTAACATTTTTAACCAACCTATTTAACAACTATGCTACTCTGCTCTATAATTTCACTATCATATATATTCAACTACTGATGACTACCTTATATAATTATTTTTTCTGTATGTATGTGTATGTATACCTTTTGTTAGTCAATCATAACAGTCTAACAACACTTCCGAAAACTCCTTATTAAATTGAACTTTTAATATTAGGAGTGACTGCTGAAGAACAAACACTTCTCAAAAAGTTCTCTGTATAATTGAATTGGCTGTGAAATTTGCACTAAAAAATGATAAATATTAGTTATTTTATGTATCGATATAATTCCGACCGATGCATCTGTGTTATTGTTATAGCTTTTATCAGTTTACTTTGTGGTTTTGTTTGCTATAGTTAAGCACCCTGTGTATAATCGCACCAAATAGCAGTTTGAAGCTTGACATGTGTTGTCCCTGAATTTTCTATTAGGCCGGGAGTAGATGACATCAAAAGCAGCGTCTTCGCAAAATTCAATTTTGTCTTATTTAAATCGGTATTTGCCAGGTATAGAAATAAAATGAGCTTGGTACTCATTGATTTCAGGAGCACAGAATAATACACTATACTACCTATATGCTTGGGATGTACATAGAAAATTTTCAAATTCGCAATTAAAACTTCCAGTGTCTGCAATTCCCGCACTATTACGATTTTCTGCAAAACTGCATGTTGCACGACGCAGAAAAGTATATGAAACCACCTGGGGATCTTCTATATGAATACGTTTTAAAAAACTATACACATCGATAAGAGGTTTTGAAAAATTTCAATTTTTTTCCCCATACCGAACTTCACGGCACGACTTTGTATTAGTTTATTTATCCGTACTGTTTTTAGTATCTTTTATAATCTGCTTTCCGTTTCGAATACTTTAAAATATAATAACTAAAAGTGTACGAACTAAGCAGTATGATAAGCTTCTTATTAATAGTATATTGCGCACCAAGGGAAGAAAGTACGTCATTCCAACCCGCGTGTAAGATTGTCACCCGAGCGAAGCGAGGGTGACAAACACGCGGATTGAGATGACGTACTTTCTTCCCGAGGTGCGCATACTTCTTTTTACCACATCTGTAATGGAAAGTTCGAAATAAATGTATAAGTTAATTAATTAACTTAGAAAATGATTCATAACAGATCATATACTTTGGACTCGATTTATCAGGTAATAAATTCTTCACAATGTCTCCGGCTTCACCTTCGATGTCCCTCAGTACTTCTTGTACATCATCACTATCAAATGAGTTGTCAGAATCAATCATTTCTAAATAAATTATATTCTAACAAGAACTTAAAAATTGTATTATTTTTATCGTCAAAATAACGAATTATTAAAATGAATTAATTTAAGTTAAGGTTAGACTTTAACTTATTTATTATTATGCGTTGCTAGGCAACAGATATTATTTATATCTACCAGGGAAAAAAAGTTGACGCATACGCACAATTAACCAAATTATTTTTACCCGGGTAAAAATGAGGCATTTTCTTCCCTCAAAACAGGGCAAGAATTCGAACTTTCCACGCAGGTGTGGTAAAAACATTATTTCAACATTCAGATAAAACACACGAATCAGATAATTATGTTCCTGTTTTTATAAAGGATTCAAATTATTCTTCGAATCAGGTTTACAAGAACCTGTAATTACTATTTGTGTACGTTCCATAGACCTCACAATTGTGCTTAATTTGTTCTGTGATGACGCCAGCCCGCATTTGGAAACAAAACCACATTGGAAATCGAACTACAATGATTGTTCGAGGGTGAGATATGAATGTCGGTTGATAATGATATTTCGTGCTGCCAGTGTAGAACAACTAATAATGATTTCACAATAACAAATGATAGTTATAAAATCAGGGAATAATAAAGAAAAAATAACCAAACTATATATTCAAATTAGTTTCATATTTAAGAAGCCAGAAATTGCTATAAGTTCTAGTGCAAAACTATCAAAAATAATTCAATAAATATATAATAAAATAAATAATTTCACCTTTTGTGGGTACCGTCCTTCTGGAAATTGATTTTCTTTAATCACATTTTTACAGGAATCATCTATCAGGACTTTTATCCGGATATATGTATTTCTTGAAATTGGGGAGATAGTAGATATTAATGAACAACCCCGACTACAACGGAACTTTCTTCACAAGAACCTTACACCTTACAAGGTGCATCTCATTTATGAGCTGACAGGTGATCCTGATGGAGGGTTACAATTTTGTGAAATTTTTATGCAGTAATATGAAGAGGAGATTTGACCCCAATAAAAAGTTTATGTCGGCAGGCCAGTCAATTTGCATTAGACTCCAAAATGATTAACACGTTGGCTGCGATGCGATACGGCGCTTATGTGGCTCGTATCGGTTTCTACTGGTGAACGGATAAAAAATTGTCAATCTTCGCTAAAGTACGATCTCAATAACTTTCTTATTTTTCCATATTTTTCAAAATTATTTGTACCGAAATGTTCATAATTACTTTTAGAAAAGTGTTATGAATTAAAAACATACGGGCCAAATACGTGCCGTACCGTACACCGGGATAGTAAAAACCATGCACGAGCCATATATATGCCGTATAGCACAAAACAATCAACTGTCGTTCCCGCCAAGTACACGCCTGCATGCGAGTCAAAACACTTCTAAATGTGGATCAAGTCAGTTAGAACTAAGTGTTCGGTGGATGATTATTGACTGAATATGTAATAATAATAAATATGATTTCCCGCGCTCAAAAAATTTTAAGTTTGGCTAGAAGTCAGCGAATTAGTTCAAGTTCCCAAGAATTTAGCGAGGATTCAGATGATTCGCTCAATGATAAAGATTATGTACCAAGTGATGAATGTTCTAATAGTGATTAAATTGAGCAAGAACTGCTTGAGTTTACTGAAAATGAAACTGTCGCTTTGAAAACCGAATGGAAAGAAGTAATTTATAATGAAAACAAATTTCAAGTTACATGTCCTATTAATGATATTTTTAATAATATACCGAGTTATGCCAATACACCCTCTCAAATATTTCAGTTGCTTTTAACCGATGAGATGATTGAGAAACTGGTAGTTCAAACTAACCGGTTTGCACTTCAAAAAAGGAAAATATTCGAAGGCAAAATTCTAGGACAAAAGTGAAGATAGCAGAAATGAAAAATTTTGCCGTGATATTAGCGATGGGCATTGTGGATATACCAAAAATTAATGTGTATTGGTCAAAAGATTCACTCTTTCCTAACGAATTTATTTCAAAAATTATGTCAAGAGATAGATTTTTAATACTATTAAAATGCTGGCACTTCGTGAATAATTTGGAGGATTTGGGTGAAGATTATATTTATTGATGTAGATTGCAAAATGAAAAATAAATATAAAGCCGTTGACAACGAAGTCAGAATAGACTTTGAAACGTTTGGTATTCCTGCAATATACGTCGTTTTATTTCTATTGTGGTGTTATTGCGCCAAAAAAAAACAAAAGTAATCAAGAATATGCCACAAACAACGTTTAGAAGACTTTTATTCTGGTTTTAAAAAACCCTCCGAACTCCTGCTTATGCATTGAATTAAATGTTGTTTAATGAATCAAATTCATAAAAAATATATCATAAACAACAACTTTTCACTCAGAAAAAGTTAAAAAATTGCCGACTGGTCTACGAGCCATATGTGGCTCGTAACGCATATTAAAATAGTACTGTACGGCACTTATATGGCTCGTACCGCACACTAATCGAGTGTGTAGAAACTTGCTGCCGCAGCCAACGTGTTAAAAATTCAGTCAAAATACAAAAGGTGAACAATTTGAACATCTTTTGTAAAATATTACATACATACATTATTTATTTTTATCCATTCAAATGCAAGGTTATTAAAATTACACTGCAATTAATGAAATAAATCGTTACAGCAAGTGTCAACATGTACTCCGTCTACTTGTTGACATAAATGCATCCTTATGGTAAATTCTTGTCTTTCGAATGTGTCAGCTGAAAGTGCCCTACATTTTTCCATTATTTTTTTAAACGTTATTATTGTCGGGTTCCGTAGCGTACACCTTGGATATCAAGTACCCCACACCACAGAAAAAAACTCTAATGGTGTCGTATCTGGTGACTGAGCTGGCCATTCTATGGGACCTCGTCGTGTAGTCAATCTATCACTGTATCATAATAATGCGTAGGAGCACCATCTTGTTGAAATTTGATCAGTTTTCAAGATGAATTAACGACTCATTGGCTTTTGTAATACACTCACTGACAAAGAAAGAGATGTTTACATTTAATATTGTTTGGCAAAATATAGATGCTATAGTAAATGATTAATATTTGAATAAAAAATACCAAGGAAATTGATTTTTTTATTCAGTTTCTTAATAATGTGTTTGTTCATTGCGGTTATCTATACCCTCCCCAACACGTTGGCATTGATTCAATAAGGTGGTCTATTTCTTCTTGAGAAATATTATCCCAAACTATCTGTAATTAATCTCCTAGAAACCGGAAAAGTCCGTGGGGGTGGGGTAAATTTCCGAGCCTTATATCCATCATATCCCAAATATATTCTAAGGGCGAAAGATCGGGGGACCTGGGCGGCCATGGCAATGAGTACATACGACTCCACTACTTCATAAAAGACTAAAGGTGACTTACTTCGACGTTCAATAGCCATACCATAACGCCTACTGTTGGGTGTATATGTCGGTCAACATCAAATTAAGGTTGACGTTTTTCTCCTCACCGTTGTCTGAACCATCTTCGGACATCAAGTCCACCCAAGCAGAATCGAGATTCATCAGAAAAGACGACCTGATGTCATTCCACATTCCACTGTTGTCGTTCAGCGGTCAGAGGTAGCACAAGATGTGGTCGATAATGCTGCAGTCCAAAAGACCTTATACGGCGATAAACCGTTCTGACTCTTACAAGAGGGCCCTGTCTCCTAACCACTCATCAGCCAAATTTAGAGTTGTCCAAAATCGGTCTCTGAAGTCCATAAGTCTTAGACTTCATTTGTGCCCCTTCGACCTTCAACGCCTACCTACTCTTCTCCGATTTTGAGTATTATCATACCACGCCTGACAAGATTTCATAACAGTAATTGGATTGCTGTTCGACATCTTGCAAATTCACTTAGCAGGCAACACATTCGGCTTATATGTACTTTAGGCAATATAATATTACTAAACATCGATTTTGGATCCCATCAATTTTGGTAAATTAACATAAAATGCAAAAAACGACTGCAATATTAATTGATAAAAACAGTTTATATAAAAAACATTCACCAAAATTTACAAATTTTCATTTACTCCTTACTATAGCATCTATGTTTTATCAAAACAATGTTAAATTTAAACTTCTTTGCCAGTGAGTATATGCCCAGATACACTCCACCGGTTAGGTTTGTATTGACGGAAACAGGTTCAACAATGTGGTTTCCCAAAATTTCTGCTCAAATATTCAGTTTTTCTGGAATTTGAGTATGTTTTTCACGAAAGTTTTGCGGATTTTTGTCACTCAAATGCCCCATATTTTGGTTATACACATTTCCATTGAGGTAAAAGTACTTTCACCATTTAAACAAATTGTTTTTATGTTGTGTTTGTTCGTTCAATTTTATTTGATGTAATTTTACAGAATTTCAGTCTTCTGTTCGAGTCGTCATTTGAAAGTTGCTGCACGATTTTTAATTTTTATGGATGAGATTTGTTTTTACGAACATCCTATGTACTGTACTTTGACTTTACAGATCGACGTGACTTTAGTTGTAGAGGAAGAGTGTTGTCAAATTTCTGAAGAAGCTTTTTGACGTCCCCGACATGATACGATCTGGGTAGCTCTCATTAAATAATTGTTCTGTTTCATGGAGACTACATTCACCAATTATTAACACAGCTGTCACTTTGTCTCATTAAACAATAATACAACTTAATATTTAAGGTACTAGAAAATTAAAATCATCAATTTTTTTGACAATTGATCACATGCGGTTGTAATAACATTCATTAATTAAATGTGAAATATTACTTTTAGTATTTAATTAATTTATCCAGCAAAATTGGCTTAAATCCAAACAAAATGAATATGGCTGAGTAGGTATCGCCAATAATTTTCAAATAAGCTATTACTTGCCATCGTGTCCTATTGAAAAATTTTCTCCACAGTGGCCCTGCGACGTCATCTACGACTCTTACGTCATATAATACCACTACTAGAGATATTTAAAACTATTTATTTTCAGCCTCCAAGTTTTATTTAATTAAAACTGTTTAATAGATACGAGGGGGGAGTGGACTAGCCCTGTATAATAATTATTAGCAGAAAAATGTCCTCTATCTAATGGCAAAAAGGAAATTATAGCTTATACACCAGTTATATAGAGCAAAATTTAACTCTTTTTCGGACATAAAATTCAACAGCAATTCGCTTATACCATCACGTCAGTAACAGTTTATAGATAATTATTGCTAAGTTTTTAACAGCAAACTCGTAGAAGTAAACGATTTAAACAACAAAAACTCGCAAAAATACTAATTTCTTTTGTTTTTTGCATATATAATAAAATTTAATGGAGGAATAGTAATGCAGTGTACAGGATAGTTGTAGAGCATTAGAAATCGTAATGAGTGTTTATACATCCTCATTGGATCATTTTTTTACGGAGTAAACTCAGAAAAACTTTCTGGTAAGTTTTACTGGAATATTAGTCATCGTCAAAACGATAGTTTATGATATTAAGTTTATATGGGCTCACGATGGATACTATTGAATACGTAGTTTTTTAACAATTCGAATTTAAATAATTTAGAGAGCTATTTTGCACATCCCACCGTATTAACGAGACTAGTGCGTTCGGGATATACTAAAGATATTTTGAAAGTTCATAAATTCCACTTCAATTTGTCTATCTTGGTTTTTCGCTATAATGCCGAGAAGTTGGCTTAAAATAGTAGTAAACATTGCATTAAATGTACGAAAATGCGACAGCCAGCCAGCAGTGCACTGACAATAGTTGTCAAGGCACATGTTTGTTCTTAGCAGTTTATTACGTTTTATTTACATAAATATTGCCTACTCATATTGGTCTATTTTTTCATTGGTTTATTAAGTTAATGGTTACCTGTATATAGTTTACTGATATTAATTAAATGACTTTTTTTCCACTGACTGGATCCACCACTGTCAAAACATTGGAGGGTCCATCCTTAAGGCCAAATTCCAAAAGCAGTATTAATACATTTTACGTCACTATGACAAAAATCCAAGATATACGAAGTGAAGTGCATTTTAAATGCTTTCAAAATATATTTTGCATATCGCTATCGAGTTATCGTGGTTAATACGAGACGTCCGGCAAAATATTTTTACAAGCTATTTTAATTGCAATTCTGCAAGATCTACTTAACATACAATATCCATCTTCAGCATTATTAATCTCAACGTTATAGGCTATCACTAGGAGGCAGATTTAGTTTCCAGGTATTATTACATCCAAGTTATGAATTTTTTAATATCACTCACTTTACATCGGTTTTTCCAGCATCTCTTTATGAAAAATGCTGCGATCACAATTAATAAACATTCATTTTAAAGATTTTCTGATTCTCTACAAATTTTCTATTGACGGCATTATGAACAGGTCATTACTTTTTTCACTATAAGCAAAAAACTAAAATATCCCATATTTTTTGGGGTTTTTAAGGCTTAAATAACTTACTACTTCGAGTTTGCTGTTCAAATTATGTCAGTTATGACTTATAAACTATTATTATCTGGTTTGCTGTTGAATTTTATGTCACCTAAAAATCTCTATTGACTGGTGTATACTATTTGAAAATAAATTGGATGAGCTTATCACTTTAAAAAATAAAATATTTCTTATTTTGAGATGTACCATCAACAGTAATATTTCAGCCATTTTCGAAAAAAAAAAAAACAGATTGTCCGATTTATGACGTCTGTGCTAACTTTATTACAACACTGTATATTTTTATATAATTCATATAATTTTTCTTTTCAAGTCCAGCTTCATCTTCACTTCGTAGGCTTGATTTTGACCAATATCAATTCCAGTGTTTTTTAAATCTTTCCGCACAGTCTAGCCAAGTTTCAGATACATCCATAGTTTTCACATTTCTTTTTATTCCGTCAGGGGTTCCCAAAGTGTGCGATGCTGCTCCCTGGGGCGACGTGAAGAGTAAACAAAGGTGTCGCCAGAAAACCCTTGTTTTCCCCGTTCCGGAATCTAAATTCAAATCGCGTGCCCTGCATAAATCGTTCTGCAACACCACTCTTCGCCTCGTTGAACAATACAAAGGCGCCCTGACAAAATACTAAACCTCAAAGGGAGCCGCCAAGGAAAAAAGTTTGAAAACCCCTGGGTTATGAGTTCCCTTGAGAAATTCTTTATAGTGGTTTTCAGTTTTCTGTTTTTTAATATATGCAATATATGGCTTTTCTGTGTTGCTCGTTCTTAGTTTTTGAGTACTTCACATAATTCTATTTATACATCTTAGTAGTCACTAAGTACAGTATTTTTGGGTTGGATAACTTTCTACCTATTAAACGTCAATTCATTTATGTGACGAAAACATGCAGGTTGCATTAAAAAAATCGAATTACAGGTCTAAATTGACCATAGTTCAGATAATGGGCATTCGATAGAGTTTACCCAATTTACCTTATGGTTTCATAAGAAAAGATGTTCTTCTATTTTAAAAGAACGGTCAGTCACGCTGTTCCTATTAATCAATTCAAGGTCAAACTGACACTGCTAGACGGACAGAAATTTTACTCAATGGTTAATAGGAGCACGGAACGTTCTTACATCAACTCCGAGTCAAAAAGTCGTCCTTCGATCTCAAAGACCTGTACAAGTAAGAAAAAGGAGAGCTATATTATTTTCGATTAAATACAAAGTTTTGTACCCTAACACCAGACCTTTCTTTTTCACTTAACGCACGTTTCAATAGCGAAGCTGTCACCATCAGGACTAAACCAAAACCAAACCAAAGAAGAAAGAAAGGTTTGGATTAGGGTACAAAATTTTGTGTTTATACGTCTGTGACACAACAAAGGTTCCCATTGCTAGATTATTTTATTAAAAAATATATACCCATCAAAATTAATGGACGTAGGAAACGATTAGATCGTCTAGTGTTTTAAATGAGAATGGGGATACAATTTAACAAATCTAAGAGCTAAATACCAATACAGTGAAAATCAAAGAACCTATTCTAAACAACACGATTCTGACTTCGTTGTCAATGGCTTTAAAATATGTATTGAAAATGTAAATTGCAAATTCAAAGTTTGATTTATGACATAAGAAAAATCGAATCGACTTTGAAATGTTTGGTATTTTCTATCAATATACAGCTGTTTATTTCGATTGTGGTGTTATTTCCCAAGAATACATAAAAATAATCAAGGCAACACAAAAACATTCAGTGGTTTTTCAGTGTTGTGATCTGAAATATACGAACTTTGCATTTTTTATATATAAAATGGTATGAAATATTGTTTGTCATAATTATATCACGAAGGAATAAAATAAGATTGGTTGTAATTTTTTAATTAATAAAATGTACATAAGAACTATTTCAGAATATTGTGACCTGATCTTTTTAAATAAATATCAAGTTGATGGTGTTAATTTTGGGGGCAGAGGATTGGAGTGCGAACATTTCTGTTTGGTGCATCTTTGTAATTGATGACGTATACATATTCTTATATAATATTTTTTCCAAGATGTGCATTTTAGCTTTTTATTATTTGCTACATCGAGTCATTGTTTGTATTATGCGTTAGAGCGGTGTTAGCTTCTATAGTGGGTTGAAAATTACCTCGTTCTGCTTCTACACCTTTTAATGTTCGTACTTTCTATGTTTCTATATTAGGCCGTTTCCACATGTGGGCCCAAACCTTGGCGCGAACGTTTGCTGGTTAATTTGTTTGGCATCAACACGTTGGGTCTAAACACTAGTATCGACAGAGCCAACGTGAGGATGACTAATATGAAAATTGTTTTAATTGGTTTTATATCCGATGGAAAACGATTATAAATAATTTGATTTAAGAGACTTCAAGAGAATTTGATGAATCTTGTCGTATGTCATTGACTGATTTTAAATACCTTCTACAATATTCTACAGCCAACGTGTGGACGCATCACGAACGTTGGCATAGATTACTTTGATAAAACTGACTCTCACCGGTCAACTGCCAGTGTTGTCGCCAATGCCACTTTCTAGTCCCACATGTTGTGGAGGAGTGTTGTTGGTGCCAACGTTCGGGCAAA